>CM060624.1:36230201-36350201 GCA_030578275.1 Meda fulgida
TCAGGCCGCTTCGAAAGGAGGAACACCCTTTTTTCCTGACGTGCATGAGCACGTGGTGAAGTCGTGGGTGGCCCCGCAATCGGCGCGTACCCTCACTTCCACCCAAGCCATGTTTGCCCCCGTGGACGAGGCGGGGGACCACGGCTACCTCCGCATCCCCCCCGTCGAGGAGACCGTCACCACGCACCTCTGCCCATATGCTCCCGCCCTGGGCTCGGACCGCAGCCTGCTGTCCCGAGCCTGTAGATTTACGGCCCACCAAGCTAACAAGGCCTACGGTGCCGCGGGGGAGGCGGTTTCTGCGTTGCATGCCATGGCCGTTCTCCAAGTGCTGCAGGCTAAGCAACTCAAGTCTCTGGATGACGCCACCTCTATCGACGCTGACGCCATCCGAGATCTCCGTTCGGCCACGGACCTCGCACTCCTGGCCACGAAGCGTTCGGCCCAAGCAATTGGCCGTTCGATGGGGTTCCTGGTGGTCCTCCACAGACACCTGTGGCTCACCCTGTCGGACGTACAGGAGGCCGATAGGAAGACGCTGCTGAACGCACCGATCTCCCCTGTAGGCCTGTTCGGAGACGCCGTGGAGAAAGTCACTGAGCTTTACTCCGAGACGCAGAAGAAAGCGAAAGCCATGAGCCACGTGATTCCTCGGAGAGCGCCGCCGCCGCAGCCGCAGCCTCGCTTTCGTTCGTCTTCCGCCTCGGGCCGCCAACCTCAGGCCGCGGCTAGAAGACAGGCAGCGCCCCGCCCGGGACCGGATGCCGGTAGAGGCCGTAGCGGCCAGTGGCATGGAGCGGGCAGCAAGAGGACGCAGAGGAGCCCACGCAGAAAGCCCACCGCGTCCCCTGCGAGGCCTAAGCAGTCGTCCTGACCGCTCGGGCAAGAGGAGAAGAGAGCGCCAGGTCGGCCCCGCGTCCAAGCGGCGCGCTCTAATGCACTTGATCCCTCGGTGCGTTCTGCGAGCGAGGCGTGCAGTTGTTTTGTGAATGTTGTCAATGTTGTTTCTTGTTCAAAAATAAAGCAGATCACTACTTCACAAACAGAGCTTTTTTCTCCTCTTGCACCACACACTGTGTTACCCGCCCTGCCTTCGAGCAGCGCAGAGTCACGGTCAATAAATATTCCCAGCCCCCACATAGCGGCGATGACCGCAGCGGCGATGACCGCAGGTTTAGATCAGCCCACGCTCAGTCGTTTTCAGGCAACGTGGGAAGCTATTCCGGGCATTTCGCCGTGGGTGTTGAATATAATTCGGCGCGGATACACACTTCAGTTCAAACGCAGACCACCCCGCTTCCGCGGCATAATTCAGTCATTAACTTTGCCCCAAAACGCTCACTTGCTGAGGCAAGAAGTGTGCAGCGTGCTCGAAAGGAAGGCTATAGAACCGGTTCCCCCGAAAGAGTGGGAGGACGGATTCTACAGCCGCTACTTCGTTATACCAAAGAAAGGAGGGGGTCTCCGCCCCATTCTGGATCTGAGACCGGTGAACAGAGCGCTTCACAAGCACGCCTTCAGGATGACTACTCTGAAGCAAATCCTGGCGTAAATTCGCCCCGGGGATTGGTTCGCTTCAGTGGATTTAAAGGACGCTTTACTTTCATATCCAGATAGTAAAGCGTCACAGGCGATTCCTGAGGTTTGCGTTCGAAAATTCGGTGTACCAATATACGGTGCTCCCGTTTGGACTAGCCCTAGCCCCCCGAACGTTTTTGAAATGCGTGGACGCGGCACTTTCACCCCTCAGATCGAGCGGGATGCGCATCTTGAACTATCTGGACGACTGGCTGGTTCTCGCGCAGTCGAGAGAAACGCTGGTCAGCCATGTGGAAGCCCTCCTTCGACACCTGGGGATGCTCGGTTTGAGGGTGAACGTCCAGAAAAGTGTGCTCACACCGAGCCAGACTACAACATTCCTGGGAGTGTGCTTGGATTCAGTGAGAATGAGAGCGCGCCTTTCCCCCGAGCGAGCGGTGACTCTGAGCTCCTCTCTCGGTCTCTTCAAACCTGGTAGACTCGTCCCACTGAAGGAGTTTCAAAGGCTACTGGGACGGATGGCAGCGGCTTCTTTGGTGTGTCACCTGGGGCTGCTGCATATGAGACCGCTCCAACACTGGCTGAAAGCGCACGTCCGCCCGAGCGAGTGGTTTTCTGGCCACAAGCGCATTATGATCACCCGCGGATGCGCCCGCACCCTGGCCCCGTGGAGGAATCCAGATCTCTTCAGCTCAGGCGTCCCTATGGGCATAGTGACGCGGCGCGTGGAGGTCCTGACGGACGCTTCGTCCACCGGATGGGGAGCCGTCTGCTTGGGAAAGCCCGCCTCGGGTTGGTGGTTAGGGAAGCAGATGGAGTGGCACATAAATCGTTTGGAACTAGGAGCGGTCTCTCTAGCTCTAAAAGCCTTCCGGTTTCGGCTGAAGCATCAGCATGTGTTGATTCGGACCGACAACACTTCTGTGGTCTCGTACATAAATCGCCAAGGCGGGGTACATTCCAGAGCCCTTTTCAGGCAGGCGGAATCCCTTCTGCTGTGGGCGGACCGATTTTTCCTCTCGCTGAGAACGGCGCACGTCCCCGGCGTTCTGAATCGCGGGGCGGATATGCTCTCAAGAAGCGGGATTCCCCAAGCGGAGTGGAGGCTTCACCCCGGGATGGTTCAGCTGATATGGAATCGTTTCGGCAGAGCGGAGGTGGACCTCTTTGCGACAAGCGAGAATGCGCATTGTCAGATGTTCTTCTCGCTGTCTCGTTCCCCCCGGGAGGTAAACGCGCTGACCGCGCGATGGCCGAAAGTCCGCCTCAATGCTTTTCCTCCGGTGAAAATTTTGCCCATGGTGTTGTGCAAAATCAGGGAGGAGAAGGCAGCGGTCACTCTGGTAGCCCCGAACTGGCCGAATCAGCCCTGGTTCGCGGATCTGGTAGAGTTACTGGCAGGACAGCCATGGGAGATTCCGCTCAGGAAGGACCTTCTGTCTCAGGCGAGCGGAACGATCTGGCATCCCAACCCCGGGCTGTGGAACCTCCATGTGTGGCTGCTGCAGGGTCGCTGAGCGGACGGGACACGCTGCACGCGCGTGTTTTGAATACCATAGCGGAGGCGCGAGCTCCGTCCACCAGGCGCCTGTATGCTTTGAAGTGGGGTGTGTTCTCGAAATGGTGTCAGAATGTCGGTATAGACCCAGCGAACTGCTCTGTGTCGGTTATTCTACGCTTCCTTCAGTACAGGATGGACGAAGGGAGCCTACCATCCACTCTGAAGGTATATGTGGCCGCTATTGCCACGTTTCACCCCCCTGTTGACGGGCAGTCTATCGGTAGACATGCGTCGGTGACACGGTTCCTCAAGGGAGCTAGGAGATTATGCCCTGTACGGCCGCCTTCAGTGCCGCCGTGGAATTTAACGTTGGTCTTGGACGCTTTGTCGCGACTGTCTTTCGAGCCCTTAGCTTCGATTGCCATTAAGGTGCTATCGGTTAAGACGGCACTGCTTCTCGCTCTCGCCTCGGCGAAGCGGGTTGGGGATTTACAGGCTTTCTCGGTAAGTGAAGATTGTATTCGCTTTGGACCGGGAAACTGCAATGTTATTCTCAGACCGAGGCCGGCTTACGTTCCTAAGTCGCTCAATACCCCGTTCAGAGCGCAGATTGTTTCTCTGCCTGCCCTGTCCACTGAGCCATAAACCTCTCAGGATTCGGTTGCTCAGAGTGCTATTTGCCCAGTCAGAGCGCTCAGGGAATACATTTCTCGTTCGGCAGCTTTTCGACAATCGGACCAGCTGTTTGTGTGCTTTGGTGGGTGCAACAAGGGACGGGGGGTCTCTAAACAGAGGCTTGCTCACTGGATTGTGGACGCTATTGTTTTGGCTTATGATTGCCTGGGGCAGGAATGCCCCCTTAACGTCAAGGCCCATTCGACTAGAGCGATCGCCTCCTCGTGGGCTTGGACTAAGGGTATGTCTATTCAGGATTTATGTCTTGCGGCTGGCTGGTCTTCTCAGAACACGTTCGCCAGGTTTTACAATTTGGATTTGCCCTCTGTTGCGTTTTAAGTGCTTTCGGTGAGTTGATTGCACACACAGCACTGGATAGAGCTGCTCTGCGCTTTGCTTATGAGTTGTTCTGTGCTATTTGTGTATTTGTACTGTTGTCACCGCTATGCGTTGACCTTCTCTTACTGTGGTTATTGCCCTGTTTTTCGACAGTGCAAACTTCCCCCGTGTTATACTGCTCGGGATATGCAAATTCTGGCAGTGTTTGTGAGCTTGTGATTGGTCCCCTTGGGCCAATCAGACGTTAGAGGTTCGCTATTGGTCAATCTCGGCCTATCAGACGCTTGCATACTGGGGAGGGGCGGTTTTGGTATTGGGTCTGTTGTCAGTGGTTGTTTGCTGCCACGGCGGGATTCTATACAGTTCCCATATTAACCTCGGTAACCTCGGTTCCCTGAAAGGAAAGGAACGAGACATTACGCTCGCCGCCGTTTTCGCTATTGATTTAGCGTTTTTTTGTTAGATTCTGAAGGGAATTGACGCTGCACTTGCTTTTTACTGCTACGAAGTTCAGCATTTGCATATTTGCGTCAATTGGCCAGCTCTGCTGGCGTTAGCCTATAAGATTTCAGCGGAAGTGAAGGATGAGAGGAGTTCCCATATACGTCATCCGTAATGTCTCGTTCCTTGCCTTTCAGGGAACCGAGGTTACGAAAGTAACCGGAGACGTTTTCCAGGACTTAGAGTAACACCAGGTAACTTTTGCTCTCTTTTGCTCTCGGGGTCCCCCTACAGTTGGGAAACAGTATTGTCCTCTACTACTGTCGTAAACTCTGTACATGCATCCTACATGCATTTGTTGACAACCATGATAGCCCTGAACACTGAACGAGGTCACATGCAGGTGTTCTGCTCAATATATCCCAGGTACAGTGGCATATATTTCAGCATGTCATATGAATATAATTTCATGGGTTTTATTTTTTTTCTAACGACAAATGATCGCGATGATCACGTCTACAAGCCAGCGTCATTATAGTAGGGCTGAAACGATTAGTCGACAATAAAAATTTGTCGACAAAATATCTTTGTTGTCGAGTAGTCGTTTGATCTCACGTGACCTAATGTAAGGGCCTGCAATATCACGATTTGACCGCTACGGCGCTGTAGCGCTAGAGTGTAATGCAGCCCTTACAAAAATGCTATTGCGGTAAAAGAAAACAGCGCGAAATATGACGGAGTGCAAATGAATCCGAACTAGCTGGTGTGTGAACGTTTCACAAAATTGCAAACCAAGAACTGTCGTTTGCAATACATGCAAGGTGTAACTTGCTTTTCACGGGAGCACAACATGCATGTTAAAGCACTTAAAGAGGAAACACCCCGGCACAAGAGGAGCTGGTGAGAGGCGAATGTTCTCCAGCTGGAGATAAATAACTAGCAGTAAATCTCTTTATTAGAGAATGCAATACAACTAATAATAGTAATAATATTAACAATAATAATATAATTACAGTAATGTGATGATTTATTTTCGCATAGAATAAAGCTTGATCGAGCTTAGGCTGTTTTTATTATTGTAACAGTACTACGATCTTATCACTTGTCTGTATTTTGTTTCATATTCATGAAGACTTACAAAAAGTGATGTTATGAAGAACATCATGTCAATTACTTTCTCATTCTGTAAATTAAAAGGTAAAAATTAAAAGAATGTCTCTGTCAGCTCAATTGTCATTTTTAAATTCTTATTTTTTTATACTTATAATAATTGTTTGCAGATAAAGTTTGTCTTTAATGCAGCTGATTATTTTTATTAATTTTTTTTATTGAAAGAGAACAGAATATTTAAACAATGCTTAGAGAGCATTTGTGTGTGATTTGAGTTGGACGGAAATCTGAAAACTTAAATGAGAATGACCTGTTTAGTTCAAAGTTAGGCTCAAAGTTCATTAAAACAACCATTTCAAAAGCTAAAATGATTTTCTTTTTTTTATATTATAGTTACAATATTTATAACTTAGTGTTTTAAGTAATTGAAAAAGCTGAATAATCGTTCCAAACTCACTGATTAGTCGGCGAAATAATCAGCGATTAGTCGATTAATCGTTCTAATAATCGTTAGATTAATCGATTATCAAAATAATCGTTTGTTGCAGCCCTACATTATAGTAGCCTAGTCTATTGGTTACCGTTTTACTGAACACAATGATAATATTAATAATCTTCCTCCTTTCTTTGTACATGTTGAGTAGAGTACACTTTTTAGGTCAAACATTTGCTATTTGCATTTCATCGATTGCAAAGTTCAAATCAGAACGAGAATGCTAGCGATAGCTAACCATCAAAAACTAGAATATCGTTTACTAGCTACCAGATTGATAATTCGCTACTCTACTATCATTACTTGATTCATGAAGATAAACGGAGGATAAGATAGCTTCCGTAACATAGTCAGGCAGACAAAAAAAACAAAGAGATAGTATGAAAGCAATATTACTAGTCCAAAACCATGACAGCCAAGTCCGCATCGGTCGGGCACCCCTCCTCCTCCTTCAGCTCACGCCAGCGAGAAATGCTGGCCCAGTGTTGATCCTCGTTCTGCCTTTAACGCAATCACTTTCTCTTTTTCTCCTTTTGCTTTGCTCCGATAAAACCTTTGCTTTCTTGTTTTTGTGTGCTGCTTCGGCCATGACTATAACATTTGGCTCGCACGTCCGATTTTAAGGTGGTGGAAGTGACGTATATGCCGTAAAGCAGTCGAATTTTGTAGTTCTCTTTGTTCGGCGGTTTGTTGTTTAAACCTGAAGTTTAAAAGTACAATTTAAAACGCTACAGACCCCGTCAGGCTATGGCAGACGTGTCATTCAACCTATTGTAAGTAGACGTACCATCACAAGAGACTTGGAAATATATTTTGAAGGCTGAAAAGTTACCTAGTGCTGCTTTAAGTTTCAAAAAGTCAAATTCAAGCCCTTTAAACACCTTGTACGAACCCAGTAAACAGATTACTGGTCTTAAGTGGTTTAAGCTGGTTTAGCTGGTCTCCCAGCCTGGAAAACTCCCAAACCCACTAAAACCAGTGAACCAGACCAGCGGGATGAGATTGGTTTGTTGGCTCTAACCTTGTGCCAGCCCTTCAGGGGCCATTTCCTCCTCTTCAGCATAAAGCCCTCGTGCTTCTCTGGCCTTTGCACGTGAGTTTGCCCGATCCTCAGGCCCTCGATGATTTCCCAGCTATCCGTCTCCTGCACAGGGACAAGAGCAAATATAAGACAATGGAAATGTAGAAGCCATTAAAGTGCACACAAACAGCTCTTTATATCATTCATTAACACCAATAATAAACATGAGATGGAAATATTGAGAGAGTTTATGAATGAAAGATTAAATGAATATACACCGAACAAAAAAAAGCTTTTCACAGCTAATTTCATCTGACTGATCAAAATGCCGAACTCATTAGAAACGTCATTAAACCGACATCAGGCCAGTGAGGCTCGACTGAGTGAAAGCAGCATCTACAAACACACACATCATGAGTATTCCTATTCATAGATTTTATAGCATACACTTTTAGAAGATACTGTGAGGTGTTAAATACCATGTGTACGCACATCACTTCCAGAATAAGTTGCATATTCCGGTTTTGTTTTGTTCAGAAAAATACTTGCAAATGCATCACAGTTATTGAAATATTCCTTGTTAGACTGGATGTACTGAATATAACATTAACTCTGGTACACACCGCAGCATCAAATGGAAACATGTATGTTTCATAATGTACATGGTCCCTTCCAAATGAATACAAATAAATAAATAAATACATAAACAAAATGCCAGCTGTCACATTCAAATTTTTTGAAGCCATTATAAGAATAAATAATTTTAAAATCTCATCAAAAAACATTACATCAAATAGCAAAAGAAGCAAGTTTATTTATGCAATATACAAATCATTGGTATGAATAAGTTAACTGTAAGTCTACTTCCATTACAGTCAAAGGTTTATTTTAAGATAAAAATTAATACTAAAATTGTTAACTTAAATTAAACTTAGTAGTAGTCATTTATTGAGATTATACTTCAAAGTGCAAATTCATAAAGTAAAATACAAGTAAAAGTATACTTTTATAAACTAAAAAGTGGGCCAAGAAGAACAAAAACGGTACACATACAAGTACACTACTAGTACAGTGAGTTTTGTATACTTGCTACATAAACTGCACTCAGAAAATATACCTGGACTTAATCTACGTTTACTTAGTCACCATGAAATCAAAAATTGATGATTCTTATTTTTATAGAATACTGCAGTAATTATTATAAATGATTTATCCATGCACATTATTTTCTTGAAACTCATGTTCTTCAGCATCTCTTCTCTTCTCTGATGATGAGGGCGGGGCAACCTGTCAATCACATGAGATCCACCAATAGCAAACCACAACCATCCAATCAATTCCACACAGACTAAATCAAGCCCCGCCCACATTTGTTCTTGTTCGTAAAGCCTATCACTCAGATATACGTCACAATAGGGAAGTTCCTACTTCCGTTTCATGACGACTTTAATGAATGCACTTGAAGTATACTTCTTTTTTGTATGGGTAAATGTGAGCATCAGAATGGTGATGGCTGCTTTAGAAACAACACTCATTAGTTCATGGTAATAATATCTGATATTCAGCTCCTTCTGTCGCCACAGTAGGCGCGTTTCCATTACAGATTTGCGCTTTTTTCTAAATGTCGACAAAAAACAATTGCGAAATGACGGCGTTTCTGTTAACCGACGTTATGCGACCAAAACTTTTTCCTCTTGCGATTAGTCAATCCAAAACTCATGGCAACGGATGTTGGTGGGTTTACGTATATATCCCAGCCACTGCACTGGCCATTATTAATAATCACAGGAGACATGTGTGTGTGTGTGTGTGTGTGTGTTATCCAAGCATTAATGCCCAGGAAAGACCCTTATACAGTGAGCGGCTCATATGAGGAGTTTCTGGTGTTTCTCACTTATTTCTGAGTCGAGGTCTTGGTTGTGGCATTTCTTTGAGGTTTATAATCCAGTGTTCCTGTAATTTTTTGTCTTTTATGAATTTTATAAAGAACTCTGTCTCGTATTCTGTCCAAACACACTGCGTCATCTACGTCAGGTGACTGTAAATGCACAAAAACTGTTTCCATTGAAGTTTTGCAAATAATTTCTTTTTCGAATTGCCTGAAAAACACCTCATGCGAGCGTAAAAACGATTTTGCAATAAACGGGAGTTTTTGCGAATTTGACGTGTTTCTATTGGGATTATTTTCAATTTGCACAATTTGAAGGGTAATGGAAACGCGGCTGGTGACGGAGAGTTGAGGTTTATTTGCCCTCTTCCTGAAGTGTAATAATCAGTATTCATCTGTATTGACCAGTTGTGTCACATTTTGTAGCGATTACTCTTTCTACCAATTCAAAACAATTTATTTATTTTATTCTGTCAGCAATTGTATTGGATAATAGGCGAATGAGATAAAATAAACGTAATTGATGACTACAAAATCCATCCCTAATGTATACAAATTTCTTCAGTAGACTTGAATGAGCTCCTGCTGTGTTGAAAGTCAATCTATTATAGTAACTGAATTGATTTAGCAGCCGTTTTCTGTCTAAGCGGGCAGTTCTTGCCTGTAACTGGCTTTAACATACTTTATGGTCCTGGTCAACAGCCTTGCTTTAAACAACCAAGTCAGCTGAGAGGAATGTGACCATCATGTGATTCATATTGGAGCTTTGTTGATCCTTATGGACAAAAGAATGGGAAAAAATATTTCCTGAACAACTCTGAAAAAGTGAGCGGTCACTAGGGGCTTTCGCACTGGAGAAACCTTTTCATAGTTCCTACAACTATTGGCGGATGTTCCCGGATTTTGGCGTGTTCGCACCACAGGAACTGGGAACGATGTAGTTCTAGGAACTCCTTTTGGAGGAAATAATTTACTCCTACTCCAGAGTAGGTCTAAACCAGCACAATAGGAACAACCAGTGACGTTAGTTTGATTGGCCGAACGCACGTGAAACACCAGCACTCACCATTTTTAAGAAAAAAAGCTGTGTAAACACACAGATTATAGCCTATAAATACTCCCCAAACGAACTCTACGAACATGTAAAACAGTGATAGATGGACCTCTTAACCTTTACGCTGAGGAGAAAATCCAATGCAACTTTGAGGGGACCAAGCCAAACATGATTATGCATTTCTGCTCAGCTAGCAACACTACTGTCTACTTTCTATGCATAACAGTTCTATCTAATAATGTATTAGCCAGGATCGTGAACTAATGAACACAGAGAATGCGAGCGTTGTTTGTTTGCTCAGGCTCTGGCGTTCCCAGCGCCGTCAAAATAAAAGACAACAACAACAAGCTGGGCTTACGTCACTTCCTACTGGCGGTGCGAATGTAACCTAAGGGAGCCATCAGTTCTCGGGGAACCATCCAGGTGGGTAGTTCCTATAACTAAAGCCGCCTTCCCCCTGCACACGACAAACAACAGCCATCGGACCGGAAGTCCTTCATTTCCAAGACAGTAGTACGGGATCTGCGAGGAGTTAGGATCATATGCGTATGCAGAAATTTCAGATCTGATTTGAGCTTCGGATGCGTTGAAATCTCTGAACTTCTGCTTTAACACTTTAACGTTATTCTGTAGACGCTATTCCTGTACATTGGCGGTTATTAGTAATTATGGCTATTTTATAATTACTAAATCAATATCTATGTTGATTAGCTCTATATAATCTACTCTGTTTTTATTTTAGATGTATTGAGGGTCATTTGTTTTGTGTGGATATATTCATCCATGCATTACATTCATTAAAATTATTCATTTTACCATGGTGAATAACCCGAGGGTAACGGTTGCTTCACGACCAATTCAGCCTTCGCAGGGAGTTTGATTGACAGGCGATACGACCAATCATAATCCACCATCTGCCGAATCCGCCATTTAGTCCGACAAAGCAGTCAGGAGAGTTATTAGATATTACGCCGGTGGCCTTGAAACTTGAAAAACAGTGTGTACTGACGTCTTTCCGCGGTTGAAACATCATTCCTTCTGATGTTCATTCACGTTTATTTGATGCTATAAATGAACTAGAAGGAAGAGATGATCGGTTCACAAGCAGCTTTGACTGAGGCTCTACAGCGATCTGTCAGACACATTAAACAGCCACAAAATGGCATTTATTGTTTAAATTTTTTTTTTTTTTTTTTAGGCTTTGTTTCATTATAAAGTAAGCTGGTCTGTCCTGTCTGTGTGTGTTGTCAGTGTCCTCTCTGCTCCGTGATGTATTTTTCACTGCGTGAGAACATGATGTGTGGCGTGAGAGCGGCGTGGCTTGTCGGACATAGCAACAGTAACTAAAGGGGGCGGGTCTTTGCGAACGGTCAATTTCAAAGATCTGCAAAAATCGTACGCGAATGCAGTGTAAAGCCGGCTTAAGCTCCTATAACCACCCGGTGCGAAAGCCCCTACTGTTGCACAGCCACAGCTTTTCTCTTCCTCTGTCTCGAAGCGAAGTCGGCCTCACCTGTCGACTGTCTCTCTGAGACGAAGAGGAGGAGGACGCGCTCTTGTGCGTGGGGGTGGAGCTTTTGTGTAAAGGGGTGGAGCTCTTGTGGATGGGCGTGGCCCCCTTCTCCTCCAGGCTGGTGGCTCGGCTGTGATGACGAGACATGATAGTGGCTGCGGTCTACCTTCTGCTCTCTCTCAACCTTTTTATTTAGTGTCTCTTGTCCCTCCAAAGCACAGCATGACCTTTGAATCCTTGTGCAGCCAAACGATTGAGCGCTTTCACCTGAAACACAAACGGTGGAGGAAATGAAAGTTAGAAACATGGTGACAGAGAGGTCAAAGAGGTTATTACGGGTTTAAAGATGAAAATTTAGCATGGTTCAGTTTATATATTGGCTTTATGGTCACGGTTTCAATTCACTAAAGATTTTATGTCGCAATCTCTGATGCACCAGTTAGGAAATATAATGCGATAACACTGTATTTACAATTTTTAATAGCTTAAATAATATATATATATATATATATATATATATATATATATATATATATATATATATATATATATATATATAATAAAACAAATTTAATTTGGCTTACAAAAATATAAATACTGCAGTACTTCTTTAAGTCCCCCTGTGGTGAAAATCAAGCTTTTAAATGTTGTTTATATGTCTATGTGGTGTTTCTAATATGCTTTCAGGCAAACCATGTGTAAGTTCACAAGTCGACAGCATTGCTGAGTATTTTCTCCTTAAAACTGCAGTGAAACAAAGACAGTCTCAAAAACACGGTTTGAAATCGCTGGTGTTTCTGACGTCACAAACGACCTTGTAACCAATCAGATCAACGTGTGCTCGTCAACCAGTGGATCTCTGAGTGAGTGAGTGGAGGCGGGGCTCATTTGCATATAAATAGAACCACGTATACTAAATGAAGCAAGGGTGTCGAGTTACATTCAAGCTATTTTTTTTTTCAAGAATAAAAGGATTGAAGTATGTCATTATGGTGATCAAAGATGAGTTTTAAAGGATAAAATGATTGATTACAGGGGGACTTTAATTGAAATACATTTAACAGGGCTTGGTGATATAAATTACTTACTTATATTACAAGTGAATTATCTAAAATATATTTTAAAAAACCAACTAAACTTCACCCAGAAGAAGCATTTGTGTTTTATTCTCAAAATGTTAATTCTTGAATATGAAATAATAACTAATGATGACTCGACTTCCATATTATGATAATGACTTGTTCCGACTTATTGGCCTTTTCTGTCAGTTATTAATAAATCAAGCAGCTTGTTTAGTCTCTTCAATGTCAGGACAGGAAGTTCATATTGCCACAGCAAATGAACTGCACAGCTTATGAATGAGGGTTGGAAATTCGATGATCATTGATCAGAAATCTCATCCAATCTGCATCGCGCAGGACTCATCATGTTTTTCGCCATGTCAGTGTCATTAAGAGACCGTACGACAGTCCTTGAGTTACAGGCTTCACACGGGTTGGGGATCACAAGAATTTAACGATTCCATTTATACTTAATTATTCCATTATTGATTCTTTCAACAGACCTATGCAAAAAAAAAACAATTATATTTTAGTTGCATGTTTTATTGTGTCTTTTTTTTAATCATTATTATTAAAATGGATTTTGAACACAATTTCCTTGTAATAAATGGCACGGCGCCAATTCACTTAAAGTCAAGGCATGGCAAGGTCAGATGACATCATCAAATCTAACAATATCATGTGACATATCAATTCAATTAGGTGTAGAGTAGAGAAAGACAAAACTGCATGCACTATTAAAAATAAGCATGCACTGTAGCTTTGGATATAACCTGGCAACTGCTGATATATTAACAAATTTAAAAAATAATAAGCAAGTCAGCTTATGATTTTACAAAAAACAAGAAATTACTAACTTTCGTCTAGCACAAAATTGTTGCAAAGCGAGTGATTTACTCACAATGTTGACGGCTGTCCAAAGTGACTTATACCAAATTGACCAAAATTGAAAATACCAAATACCAACTTATAATTTCAATGATAGAGTAGAAGTGGAATTTTTTTATCTAAACATTAGTTATACCCTTCTGAAAAAAAAGTACACTTCAGCATACTTTTAAAAAGAGTACTTATTACGGAAATAATATACTTTAAAAAGAATATGCTTAAGTGTAAATGTTTTAGGAAACTTAATTGATTGTTTAAAGCAATTAAATTTAAATGTATTATATTTGAAATGCTGCCGCGCTCCTACTTCCCTCGCCCCTGAAATATTATGAAGACTTAAAGGGCACCTATTATGCAACATTCACTTTTACATGGTGTTTGAACATAAATGTCTGTTGGCAGTGTGTGAGCAAAACCACCCTAGAATAATAAAAATCCACCCAGTGTTTTTTTACAATCTCAATAAATCTTAAGCACTGTCTCAGAACGAGCTGTTTTAAGATTCGGTGCAGTGTGACGTAGAATTGCGCAAGCCCCACCGACGTGGTTTGATTGACACTGTGGTTTTGGCATAGACCCCCCCTCTGTGATCTGTACACCATCCTCCATTGTTTCAACGACAGCCGATGTTCTGACGATGTGTGCTGCCTTGTCGGAAAATGCTACCGTAGCACGAATCGATCACAGAGAATGTCGATTAATATTATATGAAATACAATTAGAATACAATTAGCTATACAATAGCTACTGTATACTACTGTTTATATTTTTAAAACGGTGTGAAAAGTAAAAATTATCATCAAATATTCATCTTTGTAAATAAATGAATACCTGTTCTATCTCCCTGCAGGATATATTTTCTTGTTCTGTAGCCATCTTCTCACATTTGCCACATAAGCACCTGTCATAGCTGTCAACCCTCCCGTTTTTTCCGGGTTTCTCACGTATTTTAGCACTTTTCCCGCTGTCTTCCCGCTTTAGTATTTTCCCGTAAAATATCCCTTATTTTTACGCTCTGATTGTGTTACGAACACGCAACTATCTGTGTCTGTGAAGTGGCTTGCACTTGGGTTGCTAGACCTCCAGTGAGTATACCGACAGGGTGAACGTGATTTCACCAAGTACCACATGTTCCTGGATCAACATCTTTGTTGATTTCAACTTTCCAATCAACCAATCAGATTTGAGGGACAAGTTTACACTTTATGTCAGGTTTAGGCTTAGAACCAGGGTGAGGTACTTAAACATCAGTGTTATTCACCTATCATTACTCTCTGATTTTAGGGAAAAGTTATGGGTAGGGTTAGGTTTAGGGGTAGGGATTGGGTAAGGAATACATTTTGGGACAGGAATGTTGATCCAGGATCAACAAAATATGTTGATCCAGGAACATGTCTTACTTGGCAAAATCACGGTGACCATACAGACAGTAGCTTAGGCTAGTATCGAAGAAGAAGAAGACAGTTGCAGCGGTGGGCGTGAGGAAGAGGGAAAAACTAGCGGGAAGTCTGAACTTCAAGGAGAGTAGAGTAGATGAGTGTGATGTGCGATGATGGATCAGGAGGACGCCGACGGCCAAAACCACAGAATTAACCACCAACTAAAACCCAGGACATTATGCCGATATTTGAGTAAATGGGAGACCACCTTCCACTACCTGACAAGCAGCCACGTAGGTCCAAATTATGCCTACTGCAAAATTTGTCGTTGTAACTTCAGTGTTAGTCATGGAGGGGAAAACGACTTTCGCAGCACGACAAATCACTGAAACAAGCGCGCGAGTGAAGCAATGTTTACTTTCTTCATAAATAAAGCACTTTAAAATATCCATTGGTCTGTAATTCTTTAACATATATTGTGTAGTTATAAACTCTTTAGAATGTTAATGATAAGTGCTTTTAAGAATCGTGTAAAAAGAAATCCCTTATTTTGGGATGGATTCCGGGAAATCTCCCTTATTTTCAATGTGCAATGTTGACAGCTATGGCACCTGTACGACAAGCAGTGTAAACATGACGTGACAGGTCCCTCGCATAAATGTAATTTCGTTTGTACGTAGTAAACGTTATCACAGTATTTGTGTGTGTAGTTTCAAAAAATTGCCCCAACGTTATTACAGTTTGTGTGTCTGTGTGTGTGTTGCACATCCATAATTGCAAAGGGGGCGCGATTACAACTCTATAAGTACATAAATGTATCAAATAACCATTCCGAGACGTCCTGGCGATTCTCATTTGTGTTTCTTCTGCCGGAGTCTCTTCACAACAGCGGGTCTCTCACTCTCAGCCATTCGGCTTCTGCCGACTGTTTATTGCCATAGGTATCAAGTTACGCCCTCATCCAAAGGCAGGGCGGGGATATGCAGCTCATTTACATTTAAGGTGGTACACACCAAAACAGCTCTTTTTAAAACAGGCCCCAAAAATGACATTTTCAAATGGTTATAATAAATTAACTGTGGGGTACTTTGTGCTGAAACTTCACAAATATATTCTAGGGACACCAGAGACCAATATTACATCTTGTAAAAAGGGGCATAATAGGTTTAATGATTTAAAATGTACCTTAAAGAAAAGCTTTTTAATTTGACATTATTTTTTAAAAGTGTACTTAAGTCTGTTAAGGAACAGTTATGATAGTACTCTCTTTCAGTACACTTAAGTGGCCTTTTATTTCATTAATATTATATTGTCTGCAAAACTACATTTGAAGTACACTACAAATGCTAATTCAATACAATTAAGAGCACCTCTTTTTCACGAGGGTAATTAGTCAAGTGCTCCTAGGAAGGACTGTTTCAGTTAATAATAGTACTGGCAACTCCAGGCTTCTTCAAGAGACGCACTGTATAAATGTGCAGGTGTTTCGAGGAGGAAAGTGTAATGTTTTGTGGTTTAGGACATTTTGTACAGTGTGTAACCGTCAATGTGTATGTGTTATAGTCTCTGCATGTGTCTTCATGCAGCAGTATTGATTAGTCATGCAGTATGGAGACTTTGACCAGCCTAATTAGACCCAAAGGAAAACACACACACACACACACACACACACACACACACACACACACACACACACACACACACACACACACACACACACACACACACACACACACACACACACACACACACACACACACACACACACACACACACACACACACACACACACACACACAGTCACCCTGATAGCTACAATTTAAGAAAAGCTGTTTCAATAGAGGGCTCAGTTACAAGTGAGATAACAGGATACATCTGTACTGGCCTTCCCAACCTAAACATGCTTAGCAAGCACTCTGGGGAAAACACAAACAGTACATGAACACACACA
The DNA here is from genome assembly GCA_030578275.1 of Meda fulgida. Taxonomy (NCBI): domain Eukaryota; kingdom Metazoa; phylum Chordata; class Actinopteri; order Cypriniformes; family Leuciscidae; genus Meda; species Meda fulgida. Next base: position 36,247,055 of record CM060624.1, read on the forward strand.
TCTATAATTTAAGGGCTTCCACCCCCTCCGCCAGCACATTAAGTGAGCCGCGAGAGCCCAGGGGGAGACGCGGGGAAACACGCATCACATGCTCAACCACATGAAGTGATGATGTTTCCCTCAACAAATTTATATTCGCCATTTTCCCCCAACAGCAGCTTCACACGCTGATAAATGAAACCTGCACTGAGCACAACTAAAATCTGATTTGACTGATACAATGAATCGAAAAGCACAAACTAGTTTATCGATCTGTTTTCCTCTTTGCTTTTAGGTCTTATCACACTTTACACCAGTGAGAATAAAATACACACACACACACACACACACACACACACACACAGAGTGAATGATCGGATATTGTGGCAGCAGACTCTCTGGTCTCAGTAAAGTTGCCTGAAGCTGATTATCAGTGTTATGTCCGTTTTATGTGTTTTGAGTTTTACAGTGAGTTGGTGTTTTCTGTTCCTTTGCTGCTTTTTCCTGCTTAGTCTCCTAGGTTACGCATTGTTTGATTATCGTTTGCACCTGATGTTCATTTAGTAGATTGGCTTGCTCTTGAATTTAAGCCCTGCGAGTTCATTATCAGTCCTCGTCAGTACTAAGTTGTTTGTTCTGTTCATGTTCCTGAGATTCTAGAGTGTTTTGTGAAGATTTGAGTTTGTTTCTAATAAAAGTAGCTGCTGCATCTAGATTGTGCACACGTGACATTACTCAGGTCTCAGGACTTATTTTCACTCACCTTCACTACAGTAATAAATGCACAGTTTGAAAGAACTGAACAAATTAACTTCCTAATCTGAGGTGTAAAATGAACATCTCTTTTATCTCATATTATCTTTCTGCACTCAAACTCATGAGACCGGACAAGAAGTGGACAAAAAACATATTCACAATATTGGTTAATTTTTACATTACCAACAAAATAATGTCAAATAAAGTACATCACTTTCAGGTCAGATTGGCTTAAATGCATCATTAAACTATTATTCAAACGGTTAAAGTGTCTTTATTCATAAACTTGTTTTGATTGCATCTGCATCTGTACAGACACTTTCACTTTGATTAAAACAATTATTGTAAGTTTTTTTAATAAAAAAAATTGTGCAAAAAAAAAAAAAAGATGGTGTGCAAATATTTCATGCTTTTATGCCCTTTAGTTGCTCTGGATCAAGCAGATCAAAGACGCAAACACTAGATCTACAGCCAGAATCAGTCAGTCAGAAGAGAAATGAGTGATGGAGGCCAGCAGGAACGTTTTACGAAGTAGATTATGATAAGCAAGGACACAATGCGCATTAGCCCAGAACAGTGTCATCTTCCCAGCAGCACATGATAAATGCAGAAGTTGCTCACACACAAAGCTCCATCTCTGAGACTGTACATGTACATTAGCCGAACACAAAATACACTGTGCTTAGATCCTCTTCAAAAGGGCTCCTAATGAAGCCACACACAGACAGAAAGAGGAAGATAACGGAGGCTACTGCAGTAACATGAGAAGTGGAAGAGAAAAAAGAGAAGTGTTCCATTTATATTCATAATTGGTATAAATCTGGTACACTTCAGAAATAAACAATCAGCCAGCTGCACTACTTATGAACTGCAAAAACAATGACTGTTTTCAAACAGGTCTCCTGAACGTTTTCCATTGGTTGGACTCGTTTCACCCTGACGAATAGAGAGCGGCAGGATGACTTATTTTTATAGGCCAAAAAACCTGCAAGCGAGTTAGCATTTTAGCACTTCCAGTTCCATCGTCCTGAAATCAGTAGGTTTTCTGAAATGGGACTTTGATTAAATGGTTAAGACAAGCTCAAGATATTTTCACATTTTATACTTAGACATAAAATACATCAGCGATTTTTAAGGCGGTCGGTCGTTAACAAGTGTATAAATGGGACTACAGATGTTGTCGGGGGCATTGAACATCATCACGCCGAACATGATTTTGACAGGATTAAGTCTAAACATTAGGGGTGTAATGACAGTCATTATTATTTTGGGTGAACTTATAACACAATACATGTTGTTGCATTTTTGTATTGCGATATATTGTGACACGATATATTGTTACACCCCTAATAAACATACCATAAAGCAAACTTATATAATTTATAATAAAGCGCCAAACTCAACAAAAATAAGTAAATAATGCTGTTATTTTTCTCTATATGATTGAGCTCCCTTTATTTCAATCATGACCGTTTGAAATAAATATGCATGCTTGAAACGGTTTAGATGAGAGTGTCAGTCATTGAAATGGTTGGTGTGTAGGGTTACCCGAGGAGAGGAACAGAACAGCCAAGCCTATCAGACACCAGCGTAACTGAGCTCTCACACGGATCCCTACCTACACACACACACACACACACACACACACACACACACTACCTGTCTATCAAACTGGTCCAACACAAAGCTCCTTCTCAAACACACAAGTGCTCTATCACATCTGATAAAGCCTCAAGCAGACAACAATCAGAAACCTCTAGCCTATAACTAATGCAATTAATTACTCACTAAACACAAGCTCTAATAAGTCTATAAGAAGCCTTTAGGAAAATAATCTAAAACCAACATATCCATACAGATTATAATTCAGAGTAATGTATATCTAAAATCCAGTTCCCCAAGAGTAGCTCAGGTAGAGTAACACACTGGACTCACAGCCAGAGTTAAATACTATCCTACTAATAAGGTATGGCTTCCTAATTCAGAAGCGTATCCTGTGAGATTTCCCGTTGGGATTCAACAAGGTGCTGCCATAGCGATTATGTTCAGAGCTATTTCAAGTGAGTCTCTCCAGATGTGTTTGATCTTCGGGTGTTCCTCGAGAACTGTTCAGAGAATTTGGTTTATCACGTACAGTCGTACACCATTCAGAAGCATTTCTACTCGTTTTCAGTCAGTAATTAGATTGATTTACAATAATGCTCGTGGTTTCAGATCGGATATGACGGAAAGTTCATTTAATGAGCGCTCTGACTGTGAGCCGTTTGTGACTGGTGAGTCTGCGACTTTGAGATCAAGTGGTTTGGACCGATTCATTAAAATGAAACAGCTCAAAAGACTGGAACCGGTTCTGAATGAAGACTATTTTAAACTAGTGGTTCAACGGATCACAAAACTTATGGTTCGGGTCATAAAGTCACGGATCGGATCACAGATCAGAAGAAAAATAAATATAAATACAGTATAACAAAGTTACAAATATAGTAAGGTCTAACTGTAGTATTCATGTACAGAAATATAATTAGGCCTAGGCCTAAATGTAAAATAACACTATAATGTTCACTGTAAATGTAATATAAGTGTTCTTCGGTAAGCTTTGTTTTGTTGTTTGATAAACATTAATGACATAGACAGCAGCAGGTATTTAAAGGCTGCTGTCACTTTAAGACCTAACGCACTGATCCAATAAAATGATACACATCTGATTTCTTTCTTAACTGTTTACGCTCACTTAAGACATAACCGACTGTGTTTAACTGTTTAGAAAGTGTTTACGGGTACTTTGACATCATTTTGTGTGTTTGTGTCAGTAACGGCCTTTGCGGTGTTTCACCCGCTTCACTTGAAACGGGCCTCGCAATGGAAGCACACACAGGGATGGAGTTCACGACATTTAAAGTGAACTGAGCCGATCTTAGATGCTCAAAAACACAGACTTATTTAATAAAAATAAAATGGAGAAGAGAAGAACATCCTGAGCCATGAAAGCCAAATTAGATCCCTCCTGTTGACCAATCACATTGGCTAGCCAAGCCACACAAGGCTATTTCCAAATCACTAACCTAATTTATGGAGAAGAATAAGAATATAAATGCCATTTTATTTATGCAAATTTTGATTTGTATAATTACTTGTGATAATTAGCTACTTGATACCCAAACCTCTGTGAAATTCCCTAAATGGAATAAATAATATTCCTTTATTTTTTTCTGCTAACTTTTTCCATTAAATGCATCAGTAACATTTAAAGTCTTTAAGCTTCTGTCATCACAGCATCTGATGTTTAATTCCCCTTGACTCAGCACAATCCCAACAGCCAGGAATAACGGAAAAGCCTTCCTTCCACTGACACTGTTAACGGGAAATTGGGTTCATTCTTCCATTCATGTCACATATTCGACTACAGGTTTTCTGTAAACCATCCCTCAGGACAATGGAGATTGATGAAGACCTTTAGAGAATGTTGTTGTACTAAGCGAACCCCCCACACAATGACTCGGTCACTGCTGGTGTGAGGGGCCCACGTGCCCCATACTGTGCACAGATCAGCTTCACTGCTAGTTACAGCCATTTAAGACCTCGTAAATGTCATAGTGATTAAGCAAAGCAACTCTCCACAGTACAGGACTCAATACGTGTGTCAGTTACTAGTGTTTTCACAATACTGGTATTCATAACTTACTCGAAGAATATTCATATTCAATACCACAGGGAAAATGGCCATTTAAAAAAAGACAAGTAAACAGTCAAATAAACAAATTGCAAACAACAGCACGTATAAATACAATCGAATAAATAGACAAATTAAATAAATATGACTATAGTTTTTCAGGTGTGTCTAACAGTAGTATTCAGGTAAGAAATACTATAGAAACTAAATAAAATTATCAAATGTATAGCAGTGGATCATTTTCATTGTAACAATTGCAAAATGCAGATTAATGCTTACAATTAATCTAATGTCTTTTTGTCTCTGTTTTTGTTCTTTGATCAACAGGACAGACTGCAGCAGGTTTATGAGGCTGCTGTCACTTTAAGAGCGAATGCACAGATCCAATATACTGATGCGCGTTCCTTTCTCAATGGTTTACATTACAAAACTGACTGTGTTTGCGGGAATACTTTCCAAGACGGCATTTTGACATCATTTTGTTTGTATTCAACCTTTTAAAGGGATAGTTCACCCAAAAATGAAAATTCTGTCATAATTTACTCAAACTCAAGTTGTTCCAAACCTGTTTGAATTTATTTCTTCAGCTGAACACATATTTTGGAATAAGAAACACATACAGATATTTTGAAGAATATCAGTAAAGGGTGCAGATTACAATTTAAATTTTTCTGGGACTGCCACATTTGGTAAGGATTGCTCTGAGCAGCTCTCGATTCACAGTGTCAAATGCTTTGGAGATAAAAAAAAAAATGTCTTGCAGCCATCTAACTGTGAAAATCATGTCCACAGTACTTCCCCTGAAACCACACTGTGACTCTGTGATGTTCAGTTAAAGGGGACATATCATGAAAATCTGACTTTTCCCGTGTGTAAGTCCTACAATCGGGTCCCCAGTGCATCTACCAACCCAGAAAACGTGAAAAGTGAAACCCAGTAACTTTCTCTGTGAGCATGTCAAAAAATAAGCCAATCAGATGTCGCGCCCCTTCTGATGTAGGAAGAGGATCTTATTATAATATTACCTCTTAATCTGCACGTTTACACACACCAGCCGACATTTGGTTTTCACAAATGACAACAGTGTTCTAACTCTAACACAATGGCAAAAGTTCGAGCAAAGCATGTAAACTGTTTAGAAAGCAAAGCAAAGAACAATATTTGACCAACAAATGTCAACTGTGTCAACTTGTGTAAAAGTTAAACATGACGATAAATGCAAGTCGATTAGATGAATCAATGTAACTCCACAACAACTATATAAATCTATTTAACCATTACGAAACGTCCAGGTGCGTCTAAAAGTTTAATTTCTTCCTGAGTCTCTCTGTAAGGCTGCACTGTTTCTGAGGTTTTGGATTATTTGCATGTTTTGTTATTGCTGGAGTATATGAAGCTGGTGTGAAGGCTCCGCCCTCTTCTGAGCGGAGGCGGAGCAGCAGCTCATTTGCATTTAAAGAGACACACACAAAAACAGCGCATTTTTGCTCACACACAAAAAGGGGCAAATTTGACAAACTATAATAAATTCTCTGGGGGTATTTTGAGCTGAAATTTCAGACACATTCAGGGGACACCATAGATGTATATACCATCTTGTGAAAAGGGGCATAATATGTCACTTTAAGTTCTCCACCAGCCTACATAGCATGATTTTTGCCAGGACCTGCCACAGCCAGCAGTGATATACCTGAACTGTTACTACAGATAAGATTATTCACCCTTGTTTTTATAGAGAGTGTCTGTTTAAGGAGCTCATTCATCTTCGAGCTTGCTGACCACATCGTAACACTTATATAGCAAAAAAAAAATTATTATTAATAATATTTGAATATTAAATGCTCAAATTCATCCTATTATTAATATTTACGCCATTACACAGCCAAATGGATCACCAATGCCACTATAGCATGTGTTTGTTGTTACACGTTCTGTCCACTAGAGGGACATCTAACATTACAATAAACATTTTATTCGTGCTAAATATGGTTGAAGCGCTTCCGATGGTATTCGGCTAATATTTCCGTGAAAACACAAAACGTGAAACTTATATAGTTCTTTTCAGTTCAACTAGACGGTTCCAATGAGCTCTGTGCTCGCCGAATCCGTTTGAGTTTTCAACGAGATATTTGCGTTTTTCGCTTCACCTTTTTTACGTCGTTAAACATTTACCATTTTGGACAGTATTGTTATGATGATACAGCATGGATAACGTGCACAATTGTGTTACGATTCAAAAACGTTATTGTTCATCAGACGAAACAAAAGCATTTCATTTTCTGTGTGTAAGCCAAGGCGGCGAGAAAGGTAAGATTGCATTTCATTTTTTTTTAAATATACATAAAAAAAGCAATATTTGAATAGTAACTTCAGCATTCGAATAGTACTTTTTTTTTTAACATTTGAATTATATTCGAATTTCGGAATTCGTTTTAACAGCCCTAGTCTCAATAGACTAACCCACAAGGCGGAGGGCAGTGGCTGGCCATAATCAGCTTCGAAAGTGCAGCCTATCCTTATTGGTAAAATCGGTTGACCTCGAGTCCCGAGTGAATTTCACTGGCAGCGCTGGACTTGGTTGCACGCAGAAACATCCCAAATGCTTCTGAGTCCCAAAGGCTTGAGCCCGCGTAAAGTCAAGTCCGAGTAAAAATGCATTCGAATGCGAGCTCGAGTACCACGACTCTATTGATACGTATCAAAAATTCGAACTATCTATATTTTTGATCAGCTTAATTTCCTACCCAGTTCGACTGGCATAGGATTATAAAAGATTGAATGTGCATATTTTAAATAAAAAAGGCTTCAGTGGAAGGCTTCAGTTTGAACTAATAAAAAATGTATTCAATCAAGAAATTAAATGTTCCTAAGGTCTAAAAAAAAAAATTCAATAAAAGTGCAATAGTGGCTGCACACTTTTTCTGAGCCTTCGTATTGATCATCTCCATAGATATTTAAAATTCTCATAAAAATATTTTAGCCATGAATACAACCAACTACAAGACTTGATTTGGAATAAGAGAAAACAATGGTGCAATCAATGCAAAACTATTCACTTATAAAAATACTGATATTTCATGACAATGCCATGATTATGAAAGTATGAAAACAATGTTTTATTGGCTTCGTGAGTATGTTATCATTTTTATTTCCATGGAAACAGGAAAATTCTCTGATTGGTGATGGCTTATGGTGAGTGTAGTTCTTTGGGACTTAGACTATTAAACACAATCTTTTGAAAACATATGTCTTGTATAAAGTATCTTGCAAAACTGGAATGGTACTTTTCCACCTGCACTCTCTTCAGCCGTGACTATATTCACAGTATATGAAAACATCTCTGTACAATGAGTGTAGATTAAACTGTGTGGTGTGTATCAGATGCTGCATGTCAACAGCATATTTAATTATTAAAGTTGTTCTTCTGCAGTTATGTAGTTCAGTGGTTCATAAGGGGCCACTGCCTGGGGAGAAAAATCTGTTTTTGTGCCTTCCTCTTTTTTATCGAGTCTAAATTGCATCTTGGAGAATAAAGACCTAGAAAATCACAGACTATATCCAATGATTGCTTGCTGACCTGTCCAGCATATAATAAAGCTTTTTAAAGGAAAAGTACAAACAAAATCTTCAAAATTTAGTAATGTCATTTCAAACTTTCCTTGGAAAAGGAAAATATATGCTCATGCTTATTAAGAAGCGTCACGCCATTATCATTTTTTACCAGCCATTTAAATGTTTTCCTATTCATAAAAATAACTGGTAGTTTAGTCACGAGACAGAAGGCAATGCCTCTGTCACGCTCAATGCGATGTGTGAGTGATCTGGCAATTAAAGCTGGATCTCTGAGATCATCGTGACACCTGCAGTGTTTGCTAGGGCCGGGCTGACACTATTGATTAATCAATCTCAATCAATCTTCATTTTGATGAACCAAGATCGACTGGTCTAGTCTATGCTGTTTTCAGTAATGTCACTAAACATTATGTCTAGTGCCTGGCATCCATTAATCGCAATAAGCTTTGTGCTATACGTTTGATATGAAACCAAGTCAAATTCGATCAAAATAGCGTGACAGATTGCTTCAAACAGTGACCCGATCATATCTTCCTCTAGTTACAGCACAAAATCATGGACTCTATTGTTGATTTTAACCTTAAATATCATAATAACGTACAAACTGACAGGGTTCCCTGAGTACATTACGGCATTAGCTGAGAGATCGTTTTCCTTATGAAATATTGACATGTGCTGTACTTTATAAACAAATATTATATCGAATCGATTTGCGAACTCAATACCCAGTGATAGTGTTTACCTAAGACTTGTTCATTAACGGTCCAAAAAGTTACAAAATATAATACACTTTTTAGTGTAATATTGTGTTATTTTTTAAATATACAATAATATTACAGTATAGGTTGCTTGTTAATAGTGCAAGTACATGGTTTTGGTGGCGTGTGTTTATTTCAAACTCATATCGGATCACAACATGCACGTTTTCAACATATTGAAACATGAATGCAAAATTGTCCAGCGTATAGCATTATTTTAATCGGACTGTATGGGTTTCGAATACTTAAAATATAATTCAAAATGTATGGACGACTTTTATGATTCTCTCATGGTGCTGTTCTTGTCCTCTTTGGAGATTGTCACCTTGTGCTCACTTTCATTGTACAGGAAACAAGTGTGATAATTAGATCTAATCTTCTTTTGTGTTCCACAGATGAAAGAACTTCCTTTGGGAATGAGATGAAGGGAGTACATTTTCAGTTTTAGTAGATTATTTCTTAACGGTTCCCTCCACTTGCGGTTCTGAGAAATGCTTGTTTTTAAAGGGATTGTTCACCCAAAAATGTAAATTCTGTCAGTATTTACTCTCCCTCATGTTGTTCCAACCCCGTAAGACTTTCGTTCATCTTCCGAACACAAATTAAGATGTTTTTGATTAAATCTGAGAGCTGGATCACTCCTCCATAGGCTTCTATGGGATCGAAGCTTGCCGGTTTCGTGCCGAAAGTTAGAAAAAAACCAATGTTTAAACGTTACACTCTTAAAAATAAAGGTTCCAAAATAGGGGTCTTAGAAGAACCATTTTGGTTCCCAAATAACCTTTTAGTGAATCGTTCTAAAAATAACCATTTTTTTAGATGATTTGGCCTCATTCCACCTAGTGTCCAAAAAAAATCCAAAAGTACATTTTTCATTAACTTTGAGAAAGGTTTGTGTAAGATAAATAATCATTGTTAAATTTAATGTAATGGTTCTTTATCTGCATCATTGACTCCATAAAGAACCATTTTGTTCCACAAAAGTTTTTTTATAGTGGAAAAAGGTTCTTTAGATTATTAATATGTAAAAAAAATGGTTATTTTAGAACTCACTGGAGGCCCACACAGAAGAAAATGAATAGTTGAATAAAGTCGTTATTTATTTATTTTTGCGCACAAAAAGTATTCTCGTCGCTTGATAACCTTAAGATTGAGCCACTGTAGTCACTCAGACTATTTTAAACATTGTTTTTTCTAACTTTCTGGGCCGGCAAGTTTCAATCCCTTACAAGCCTATGGAGGAGTGATCCAGCTCTCAGATTTAATCAAAAATATCTTCATTTGTGTCCGAAGATGAACGAAAGTCTTACAGGGTTGGAACTACATGAGGGCGAGTAAATACTGACAGAATTTACATTTTTGGGTGAACAATCCCTTTAAGAGCCTCCATCAAGTCCCCGATGTTAAGGGGAGCTGTGGGTTGTAGAGGCCTTCTGAAGTCTCTAATCTGCTACATCTTTTGATCAGTTCCAGGCTGTTATGTTTGCTGTATCTCACCAGCTGTTCCTCCTCCTGTGTTCATGCAGATTAGTCACCGAAGCTTATGAGGCCAATCGCAGATTAGAGAAGTGCCATCTCAGCCTCACAAGGTTTCCTGTCAGTTAGGAAGTCTCTTCTCAACGGTCCTGAAGGGTCGTCAGATGAAAACAGATTTTCAGAATAGCTCCCATGGAAAGTTTTTCATTGATTCCCATCTTCAGTTTATACATAGTGGAGCAGTTGAGGAACTCCACTCCTCTTTTTCCAAGGTTGTTTAACTTCATATCCTGTACTCACCTTCACAAGCTCCAAATACAGCACCATCAAAAATAGCACCATAAAAGTGGTCCTTAAAAACTGTGTGCTATTTAGTCGTACAATAGCTTTGTGTAAGGATCTGACAGAAATTTATTTCTGTTCTTCACAAATAGCTGTTATACGTGTTAAAGTCCCCCTAAAGTCAATCATTTTATCCCTTAAAACTCATCTTTGATCAGCCAAATAACATATTTAAAGAGCAACGTGCAGGTTGAATTTATAACTGAATTAATAGTTGATATTGTCTGAAGAGGTCTTTTAAAAACCCATATGTAGAAATTACTGATGAAATCTCATTTGATGTAGAGATTTTTATGAAAATGTGCTAGGCTCTGGAATACGCCTTTCCCGCTAGCAACGCGTCATATGACGTAGGCCGAGGCAAACAAGAGCTCGCGTTCAGCTGTAGTTAGAGCGGTAGTGAGAGACAGAGAAAGTTTTAGATCGAGTTTTAGAGATGCCATAATGGAAAATTGTTGTGTTTGTGCTTGTTGCACGAATTCCAGCCTGTCAGGACATCGTGTCCATCATTTTCCTTCTAGGAAAAACAAGGCTTTTCATTTTTGGGTGCGTTTTGTGCAGGTGAAGAGAGCAGACTTCACTGCCGCGTCTGTCACCACACAAGTTCACTCCGGAGAATTATAGACCTGGAGATTGTTTGCATCACAGACATATGGTTTAATTAATACGGCTTTTGAAAACATTGCATTATGCTGTCTTGCTCTGCGGTGTTTCCAGTGTGAAGTATTTACACACAGCCAACTCGTTGGCAGCTCAATGCTATCCTGCTTGCTGGCTGCAAACTGCGGAGTGGATTTCCTGAGGGGGGTCTCTGTGTCCCATTGAGCCGCACCTCCGTTCAGGAAATCCATTCCACAGTTTGCAGCCAGCTAGCAGACTGGCTGGCGGGAATCACTTTTGGAGTCATTTCAGCAGGATATCGGAAATCTCCGCAGGTTGGATCGGGAAAATCTGTTACATGAATTACACTGGTATCTGTCGCGATACCGATACTGGATCGGATCGACCCCATCCCTACCTGTGGGGTATCATAGGCATGCTCGTCAACATCAGAGAACTCGGTTTCTTCATTCACATCCATTGTAACCTGAGCTTGAACTTGACCAGACTCCCTCGCCCATCGTCACTTCCGGTTAGTGCTTTATAAACGCAGAAGTTATTTTATCACAATTAATCTCAAAATATCGTAAATGGCTAAATATATATTACTCTAGTTCAGAAAAACTAGTTATTTTATCATCAACCTACACTATGCTATATAGGGGTGTCAAACCTGCATGTTACTTTTTAAACGTTTTTTCCTTGAAATAAATGTCTTCATGTCTTAAAATATCTTGAATGTAACTCGACACTCTTGCCTCATTTAGTATACTGGTTCTATGAATATGCAAATGAGCCCTGCCTCCACTCACTCACTCACTCACTCAGAGATCCACTGGTTGACGATCACACGTTGATCTGATTGGTTACAAGGTAGTTTGTGACGAAACCCCATGATTTCAAACCGTGTTTTTGAGACTGTCTTTGGTTCACTGCAGTTTTAAAGAGAAAATACTCAGCAATCCTGTCGACTTATGAATTTACACATGGTTTGTCTTAATCATATTAAAAACCCCACATGGACACATAAACAACACATAAACAACATTAAAGGCACATTATGCAGGATATCCGTTTTGTCAAACAGAGACCAGAGTCGCTGTGGAGTACTTGTATTTAACGTTACTGTCGTAAATACCACTCACGCAAAGCCGTCTCTGCACCACCCCCCCCCCCCCCCCCCGCATACACGTCTGAAATGCGCGTGACGTCATGCCGTAAAGCAAGTCGTGATTCTCGCGAGATTTAGTGGGGCGCCACCTCTCAAACTTGCATTGCTGGTTTTTCCAGTGGTCTACTGTTGAAATGACTTTGAAGCTGTTATATTAAGGTACAAATCAGGGGGACTTTAAGATACTTTTAGGGTGATTTTTTGGCAAGCTCAAGAGTGTCCGTCCCATGCCAAACATCCCATTTTGTGTTTTACAGAAGAAAGTTTTATCATGTTGTATCCAACCTAGTTCTCTTTTGGGAATTGCTTCTCTCAAAAACCCATGATGTCAGTCTATGGAAGTGATAGCAGCTTCTTCTTCGTTTTTTTTTTTTTTGACTGATCTATCTTGCTCATTTCTGTTTGAATGAGATTAACTACACTGCTCCAGCGGGTGCATGAGAATATACACGCCGTCTACGTTTTGCCTTCTCTAGTGGCCATTCTTGCTTTAGGTTCACTTTCTTATAATCTCCCGTTATTGCGAGAGGCCTCTGAACTCCCTCTCCACCCTGATCATCTGTTCAGCAAACCTCTCCCACACACGCCTCCGGCAGAATGGGGATACTAACCAAAATAAAAGACACAAATGTATTGATTATTATTACAATGGCCATTATAAGAATGGCTTCTGTATGAAAAATAAGTTTCCAAACAAGATGAACATGATTTTAGCTTCAACAATTCCCTTGCAACCACCCATAACACACAAACATGCACTATTAGGTGAAACTCGAAACATTTGAATATCGTTCAAAAGTTAATGTATTTCAGTAATTCAAATTAAAAGGTGAAACTAATATTTTTAGTATTTATAACTATATACATATGCATGATTATACTTTTCAGAGGGCCGACATTTCTGTATTTAAAATCCTTTTTTTAATTGATTTCATGTAATATTCTAATTTTCTGAGATTTTGAATTTGTTTTTTTTAATAAGCTATAAGCCGTAATCATCAAAATTATAACTTTTGCACGATATTCTAATTTTTCGAGTTTCACCTGTATTAGCACTAATCACATTTTCATTTGAAAATATAAGAATATAGTTTCTCCACACTGATCCGCATTGTCAGGAATTGTTTTACATGGCTAGTCCACTGTGAACATAACATGGAAAGTTTGGAAAATGGAAGGTCCTTGCTTATTACTCCGATTTGTTAGACGAAGAGCACAGATCTGTGAGGTGTGTTGCATTGAGAGATGTGTAAATGCTCTCGACAGGAGGACAGATCTCACGCTGCTTCATCTGCATCCCGGAGCAAAGAAACAGTCGTGCCCTTTATCAAGTTGCTGACTAAATCCCAAGGCAGGGACCGATTGGGAATCGCTTTAGGTGTCATTTACACCTGATGTTAAAGGTTGGGTGGGCAGTTCATTTTTCCCATAAACACTTTGGTTCCCTAGTGAAACAAACCTATACACCAAAATCTATTTAAAATACATGTATTTCTTACTGAGTATAGTACAAATCCATTAATATTTACTGACATATCGCTTAAGACTTACTGATATAAATATTATAATTAAACTTTATTTGGAGTACTTCTTTACAATGCACATTTCTTAATATTAAGCCTAAATGTGTATTAATATCATTATTAGTAAGGATAGTATGATCTCTGTATAATATCAGTCGTTAAATGCAAGATAAATTAAAATGTACCTGAAGTATATTTGCAATAGTTCCACTTTAGCACAATCAAATATACGTTAGTATATCTTTAGTTGGACTTCAGCACTATTTCTGGATTATTAAAGTACATTAAGTAGTTCAACATTAGTTGTTTCAATTGAACGGACTTTAAGCATATCAATTTAGTATACCAACATTAAAATTGCAGGGTATTTGCATTAAATAAATATGTAAATGTATTTGTAGTATACTTAGCATTAAATTAATGTATTCTTCACTAGGGTTGAAACTCTCTTCACATCCTGATAGCAATCAATAATAGAAGTGGCATAAATATTAAAACATGTACATATATATTTTGTGGAAGTCTCAGGAGCAAAAAAATGTTCGTCCAATCACTGCATTCAGTCCGAGAGCCACAAACAAACAGACGCCGCTTTTTACAGTTCCTCCTGAACTAAAACAATGAGTTCACGCCATGTCACGTTTTTACAAGATGAAAACCCGTGACGTTCTTGTTCTTGTTCACATCCTCAGACTCGGATTTATGCGTTTCTATGTCCACACTATCAACGCTGAAATTAATCTGCAGGAGTCAAGTGGTACAACTAGAGTAGGGCTGTCGCGGTGAAGGAATTTCCCCCTGCGGTAATTTTGAGTGGCTCAATAGTGCGATATGCGGTATTATCGCCATTTACTTATTTATTTATATGTATTTGTTGCTATATAAATAAGTGTAATGATGTGGTTAGCATGCACAAAAACAGGACATTTTCAGTAACCGAAAGTAAACGGCGTCTCTGCGCATCGAAAGGGTGTCACTCAGCGCCCATTACATTGTTACGGCAACTCATTTGAGCGAGTCATTAAACCGTTCATTCAACGAACACAAACGCTGATTCATTAAAAGATAGATGTGATGAAACCAGGTGTTCATTATTGTTAACTTTGAGCTCCGCTTTTCAAGGCTCGTATGCGTAAATGCGCCGCATGTGTAACGCTGAAGCTGATGCTTCCCTTAATAGAGATGGCATTGATTCGGTGCATTGACCAGCGCTGCTGCCAATCATGCTAATTACCCTTAAACGTTAAAGGGATGATACGACAAATATTTCACTTTCCTTGGACACGGCAACCTTTTCACGAATATGACTTGACCTCAAAGACAGACGCAGGTCATCGCACGCGCTCCGTCGATCTCATTCACTGTCTGTTTAGGCTTCAGTGCAAATCCACGAAGCCTCTGTACAAATCACCAAGATAAACAGTCGTCTTATCATTATTAACTTATTCAACATTCAATACACATGCACGAAGTTCAAAACAAGAAGGGTATCGCCTTTTGAAAAAAGAAAACAGGCGAATATCGCGGTAGCTTGCATTCCTGTCAGTTCGCGGCACTACAATATTGCGGTAATCGCGACAGCGAGTTTGCCAAAAGTTGTTTACGTTCGTTATTATTTTAATGTTATGTGCTTTGAGACATGAGGTAATTTAACGCCGTTTCATGATGCTTTGCTGATGTGCGTTTATGTGTTTTGGACGAGGCGTCCGAGGGCGGAGCAACCTGTCAATCACATGAGATCCACCAATAGCAAACCACAACCATCCAATCAATTCCACACACACCAAATTAAGCCCCGCCCACATTTGTTCTTGTTCTAGAACCCGTTTACTCGGATATATGTCACAAATAGAGAAGAAAAGACTATCGCAACATCTGCTTCATGCTGACTTAACAGAAACAGACAAAATGGAAATGAGCAACACACCGTAGATGATGTATGAGGTGCCAGTTGGAGACGGTCATCAAACTAGAATAAAAATAATGGATTCCTGATATATAAGGAATCCAAATTTGCTTTGTCATTCAAGACACAAGAGACACAACTTTCACAACACAACACTTCCTCCCCAATCCAGCTAAAACCGCAGAAACAGCTCGACCGGAATTGACGTGACTGAAATTACGGATGAATACAGTACATCTAACACACAAACACACACATATACAGTACATCTAACACACAAACACACACATATTAAATTTTTTGCTAAAGTGGGTAAAGTTCAATGAATTAAAATGACATGTTCTAGGCACAATTATTTCAGTGTTATGTGCTGTTATACACACACGAGGTCCATGTTTGAGTTTAGTGGGCCTATGAGGAACAACAGATGTCAAATTAAACTATTCCTAATGAAATCAGTTGGCCAAAAAAAATTAGGTTTACACTTACATGCAGATCTTTAGTTCTTTTCACGCTAAAGAAGATTCTTAATTATTAATTTTTGTTCTGCTGCATGTTTTTGTGGTCGTAGGCAGTGTAATCTGCTAGCTGCAAATACTCATCAAATCCATCTTTCAAATACTGAGACATTTTTTTTTCTAAAAGTCATTATTAAACAAAGTCATTATTCACTCCCTGATATGACGATAGATGATATTTTGATTAAAGCTTATTAAATTAAAGACTCCATTTCACACTTAATTTTAAGAATATTATTCCGGGTCTAAGTGCACTTTTTCCTTTTGTAATTTTCAGTGTGAACACGCTTCTCACACTATTAATACGTCATATTTATAAGTCATAGATTAGTGCACAAGTACGCGACTTGGGCGGCACTGAGAAACATTTCTCAAAATATCTTCTTTTATGCTCCATAGAAGAAAGTTTTGTGAATACTATAAAAATATAATTTTTTCAGTCTTCTCAAATGGCAAAAATAGCACAACTTTTACAGTAGCTGTGTTT
Source organism: Meda fulgida (assembly GCA_030578275.1). Classification (NCBI taxonomy): domain Eukaryota; kingdom Metazoa; phylum Chordata; class Actinopteri; order Cypriniformes; family Leuciscidae; genus Meda; species Meda fulgida. Next base: position 36,263,814 of record CM060624.1, read on the forward strand.
CCATCCACATGTTTTTATCCGCATTAAGTGACAGCGAATGAAAAACGCCTTATGGAAACAGTAAAATTCGATTGAATTTCATAAATATCGACTCAAATGAAATACGATCGGTCTCATCGGATTTTATCTTGATCGATATACGGCTTATGCGATAAACGCTGATGGAAACGTTATTATGGCGCGATCCATTTTGCCTAATAAAACTTTGTTCGCAAATGCTGGCTTGAATGTTGTGCAATTCGGTGAGAAAACGAATGGAAACACCTTAACATGTCTCAAATCAATTCGATACACCAATTTGATCGCAAAACAGGATGTGGCGTCACTACGCACAGGTTTTTATCCGCTTTAAAGCCGTTTGATGGAAACACACTTTCACCAGCTTTATTCGCATGAGGTTTTTTTAGCGAACTTCAGATCATTCGATTGACAAGTGGATGGAAACATGGCTAGTGACTGTCAGACAGTAGCAACACAACAACAAATCTGATTGGCTCCAAAATGACCATAACTGAACATAAAATGACTGCATTTGGTGTGAAACAACTCATTTATCTTTTTACATTTACCCAATTAACAGCAAGTGGGCTTATGGTCCATGGGCTTTTTATGGTTACTTCCCCACACATTAAACTAAAGGGCAGATTTAAGATTTTAGGTAGCGTCTAGGGTAACACTTTATTTTACAATGTCCTTGTTACATTTACTTACCATAGTAATCACAGTAAATTATGCTGAATTACATGCAACTAACCCTCAACCAAACCCAAATCTGCCCCTAACCCTGTAATTACATGTTATTCATTAATATAACTCAGTACTTAAATATATAATTACACTGGAACAATGACACCTTAAAATAAAGTGTACCCTGGTTTAAGATGTGCTTTTTTGGGGCGGTAAAATAATGGTGTACCAGTAAATGGAAACACCAGTAAATTGACTTGCAGAAACTTTCGTAAATCAGCTTGCATGATTCGTTTAAATAATCTCCTCCCACACATTTAGCTTCTGAAGGGAAACTCCTACAAATGCATACGCAATGAGATCAGCCGTAAAAATAACCCTGTTCTCACGCCTTCTCAGCGCTCATTTTTCCCTGCGTGTCTTTAGTAAATCCTGACAGTAGTTTTATCATATTTTCTGAGCTTTTCTCAGGTTGCTGCTCCACCTGGTCAACACAACAGCAACACAACTGAAAATGACCGTAACAAATTACAGTGTGCATTTGGTGTGAAACAAATAATTTGATTTTCATTTTTCCCAACTAACAGTAAGTGGGCTTATAAGGTCACATCCCTACACATTACACTAAGTGTGTGAACAGAGTAGCCTAGTTTCACGTTTAGTACATTTTGCAGATTACTGATTTAAAATTATATAAAAGTACTGTACATATGCACTCTAAAAAATGCTGGGTTGTTTCAACCCAAATTTTGGTCAAATATGGACGAAGCCAAATAAAAAAAATGTTAAAATAAAATTTTTTTACCTTATAGTTGGGTTTCCCCATATTTGACCCAAATTTGGGTTGAAACAACCCAGCATTTTTTGGAGTGTGTAATTAAACACGTTTTCATTATGGTATTATTACTTTTACTTTTTACTTTTATTTATTGATACAAGTTATTTTTTATATAACGTGACTAAATGAAAAGACAAAGTCATTAGTGAAGATTATGCAACAGTATGTATAATAAAATATAGAATAGAACATGCAATGCAAACTAGTTTGGTTCCTAATGTACAAGTGTTTGATCAACACATTTGAGTGGTCATTGCAAAATATGCTTTATATACAGGTGAAACTAGAAACATTTGAATATCTTGCAAAAGTTTGTGTATTTCAGTAATTCAAATTAAAAGGTGAAACTAATATAACTATATACATGCATGATTATACTTTTCAGAGGGCCGACATTTCTATATTTAAATTAAATTCCTTTTTTTATTGATTTCATGTAATCTTCTAATTTCCTGAGATTTTGAATCTGGGGTTTTCATAAGCTGTGAGCCATAATCATCAAATGATAACTTTTGCACGATATTCTAATTTTTCGAGTTTCACCGGTATATATATGTATATTCTGTTTATGTATACTGTATTCTACAGTACCAGTCAAATGTTTGTACACACGAATGGGAAAGTGTGTCCAAACTTTTGACTGGTACTGTACTATAATGTACATAAATAGTATTGCTACTGTATTAATAACACACACATAAATAATATCGGCCGATATATCGATATCGGGCTTTTTTACTCCCTAATTTCGGTATCGGCCGCCAGAAACCCATACCGGTCAGGTTTTTCATTAAACTAAGCGCGTGAACAGAACGTGCTGCCTGGACCTGTGTGTGGACTGCACTGAGAGCATGTACACACAGTAAACACACACGCAGGCAGACAGTGAACAGATGGACACACTAATAATCGACCTGCTGAACGGCTCAGGCCAGCCCCTTTAAAGCAGGATAATGTCCCGCCAAGACACGCGAAGAATCACGCCGCTCCATGAACACTCGGGATTATGGCACACAAGCACATGGTGCACTGGAGATAAAACTCATTACTTTTATTGAGCAGGATGTAGCTTTTGTTCTTTTATGTGGGACACCCTGGCCCAAACGCAGAGCGTGGGACGGCCAGGATCCTAGAGCGGCACATTTACTAAAAACACTGCTAGGCAACTCCAACACAGCACACTCATTAGTGGTGTTTACTAAGACAACATCACTATTACTACATGCATGCTCGGGCTCAGTGTGTGTGTGTGTGTGTGTGTGTGTGTGTGTAGGCTGTGTTGAAAACACTAACTGAGGGAAAGTTCATCCAAACATTTTAATTGTCCTTCCAAACCTGCATGATAAACTTCTCTTGGTAACTATCTAAAATAATTTTAGTACTAATTTACTAAAAACCAAATCAAAGAACAAAAAACATAAGATAATAACATAAAAATGACAAAAGCACGTAAATTACTAAAACTTAAATTCAAATAAAAAAAAAAATTCTGTGGAATTTTTTTTTGAAAAATGTAAAGTGTTTTTGCCAATTTAATTAAAGTCAATGGGATCTGACATAGTTTTGAAGTACTCATTTACTAAAACTAAATTAGAGAACAAAAAACAAACTAATAAAAAATTACAAAAGCACATCAAATTACTAAAGTTTAAATTCAAATGAAAATATAAGAGAGAATTCAAAATTCTGTGGAATATATTGTTTCCAGTTTAAAGAAAGTCAATGGGGTCTGACATAGTTTTGGACCCCATTGACTTTCACTGTATAGAAATCTTTCAAAATATCTTCCTTTTGTGTCCCACAGAAGAAAGCAAGTCATTGGTGTGTGTGACTCATTCTGCCCCATTTGTGCTGCTAGCGACACGAATGATGCCTGAAATCCCGTGTCGTGCCTATGATCACTTCTCCAAACGATTAGAGTTACTCCGTTCCTCAGTCACCATTACAGGTGCTTTTCTGACTCTAAACTCTAAGCTTGTGATTGGCCACGCAGGCGGTGTCCATGACGACAGCATTCCTGTCCCAGCGTCCTGCATAATTAAAGGAGCCAGTAATTGGCGTAATCGAGCACTGGGTCGGTTTACAACCGTTAGAGGGTCTATTAACCGTTATTCTTCAGTGACTTAAGCTGTAAGGTCCACCGGCATCCTTCATTACAGCCTTCATTACATCATTATATCCACACAATGCACTCATGAAATAAAAGACTTGAGGAATCAATGTAAACGACGAGTTAATTCATAATAATTTTAGCATTTAAGTAATTCAAATAACTAAAGCACATGAAAAAATTACTAAAACTTAACTAAATTTCATATTAAAATAAAAGCCAATTAAAAAAAGTTTAACTAAAATTTTAAGCCAATTAAAACCGTTGTTCACTCTCATTGGAGCAGAGCAGCCAGGACGCTCTATCAACTTTCTATTGAAGCTTGAACCGCCACTGTATAAAAAAAGTAAAAAGGCATTTGCAACTTTTATTGTAAAATTCGGACTTTTCCTGCAATTGAGTTTAAATCTCACAATTCTGACTTTTTTTCCTCAGGATTGCATGAAATAAACTTGCAATTGGAAGTTATAAAGTCAGAATTGTGATGTATACACTCCCTCTCCTCAGAATAGCACTATATAACTCACAATTGTTTAGGATATATCATATAGGCCTAATATTTTTATTATTATCATTATTCAGTGGCAGGAACAAGCTTCCATAAATGTATCCTTTCGTGTCCCACAGAAGAGACAAAGTCATCCTGGTTTGGAAAAACGTGAGGATGAGTAAAGTGTTATTTTCCCTCTAGGCTTCAAACTTTAGGATGGAAACTAGCCTAATGAAACTAATGAAACAAACTGTACTTAAAGGGCAGGCGTGTAGAGTTTCTGCAGCTGTAGTTCACAGAGAGTTAAACTAGAGGACTATGAAGTCACACTAGCCATCTTACACTGAACTTAGCAGCAGCTCATGGTGTCAATATCATCATATTATCTTAAAGCAGGGGAATACTAGTGTCTCTAAAAGACACACCGCAATGTCACTGCCTGACCTTGGGTGTTTTGATCCCCAAAAAGTCCCCGGTGTTGGCCAACTGGGTCCAGTTGAGGCCCGGAGCATTGAGCCTCAAGCACACAGGTGTTCAGCACAAGCGCCACAGTATTTCAGGACGGCGCGGTCAGATAAACAAGGGGTTTGTGTTTCAATGATCTCATATGGGGTCCAGTTCTGCGCAGATGAGGACACACAGCCGATGACACTCAAAATACATATAGGCTTCAAATATATTAGCAGAATAACTCCAGAGGAGACTTTCCCATCTGTGAAGATGCGTGGCTGCCATTCATCCATTTTAATCAGCTTATCAATCATATCTAGAGGACATTGGCGACGGGAGCTCTCAATCCTGAAGGAAATTAGCCGTTGGTGTAAGTGTGTGTGTGTGTGACAGAGAGAGAGAAGAAAATAAAAACCATGAAACGGAAGCGGTACGTACCAGCGGTTCGGTGTCCTCATCGTTTCTTGGCGCAGAAACCGAGAAACCCGATGCTGTGAATTAGCGAAGCTGCAGTCGCGGTTATTTTTTTATCCCAGTCGGTCAGCGGTCAGTCCCCGCAGATAATCACAGTAATATTGGAAGGTATTGTCAAGGTTAGGAGTATGAAAGTGAGGAAAAGTGGTGTGTGTGGCTGGATTTGAAGGCAGTTTAGACGGATGCTGCGGTAACGGGGACTGCAGGTCTGCGGTAAAGCCCGGGCCGGATCCGAGCCAGAGACACTGGACGCCGGAGACACGCAAAACCAGGAGCCTGGATCACACGAGGGATTCCCTCATTTCTCATGTGTTTTAAGAAGTAATGTAGAACGTTATCAGTACTGTGCACACACACCCATATATATATATGTATAGAGAGAGAGAGAGAGAGAGAGAGAGAGAGAGAGAGAGAGAGAGAATACAAAAAAAAGACAAAATGGACAAAATGAAAATCCAATAGGATAAGGGCAATGGAGAGAGAGAGTGTGTGTGTGTGTGTGTGTGTGTACACATATATTGTATAACAATGTGAGTGTGTGTGTATACACACATATTGTGTAAAAAAAATACTACAGAACAACATTAAAGGCAATGCTCAGAAAAACACAATTCAAACCTCATATTGTTTCATTTATTTGCCATTCTAAATCATTTAAAAAGATTTTAGGGCTGCGAACCGAAACATGTTTTAAGAATGTAATGTAGAACGTTATCTGTACACTCACACACACAAAATGAAAAATTCAGACAATCACCATGCATGCAAACCTCATATTGTTTCACACCTATTTGCCATTTTAAATCATTTAAAAAAGTTTTAGGAATGCAAACTGAAGAGATTATTACATTAGCAAACATCCAATCATAAAAATAATGTGTGCAAATCACACTTTCTACCAGTAACTTTTTATCAAAAAAGTATAATAAGCTTATGGATTAAAACAAGGATGAACTGGACAATACTTATTTGATGAATGATTGCAATATTAGTACATGTACTTGTTGTACTGTACAGCATAACATTTTTAAAGATGGTATGAAACAGGATGCAATATTATAAACAACAGTGTTCATTCTGGTCACATGATCCCGCAGCTATTGTTTCAAATTCTGTGTTTGTATTTTTAGTCCACATTTGTGTAATAACATCTTATTTGATTGGACCGCCAAAAATGAAGTCAAGAAATGTAAACTCAGTTGAACTACATTGTGCTACTGTACAGAACAAAGCACAAGCACTGCAGTTTACGGTTCGTTTAGGAAACGTATTGGGTCATTGAGGTTGAATGTGAATGTACGATCTTTAACGCATTCAGTGAAAACATGCACAGTAATATGGCAATGTAATAGTGGTTTCTGCGCTGGGCGTTGTGGATTCGGTTAATATCTTACATATAATCTAATCAAATAGTTTTCAATTATGGTCAATATTTATAACAATACAACACACAAAAATGTGTTTAAAACTGAGCTGAATTAAAATGATTAAATCGAAGGACTATTGTGCAAGGTCCTGAAAGCCATGCATTTAATATCCCTCCATTATTACAGAGCAAATGAACTTTAATGAAGCCACTGAAGGCCTTTACCTGCTGGCCAGAGGAGAGAAACATCTGCGATGACTTCACGATTTGGCGAGGATCTGACAAATTTAATTCTGTTCCTCACAAAGAGCTGTAATATGTCTTGAAGTCCCCCTGAAGTCAATCATAGTATCCTATAAAACTCATCTTTGATCACCACAATTACATATACGTATTAATGTTTTTTCCTTGGAAAAAATGTCTTCCTGCCTTAAAATACCTTGAACTCGACGCCCTTGCCTCAATTGGTTCTATGAATATGCAAATGAGCCCCGCCTCCACTCACTCAGAGATCCACTGGTTGACGAGCACACGTTGATCTGATTGGTTACAAGGTCGTTTGTGACGTCAGAAACACCAGCGATTTCAAAGCGTGTTTTTGAGACTGTCTTTGGTTCACTGCAGTTTTAAGCAGAAAATACTCAGCAATGCTGTCGACTTATGAACTTACACATGCTTTGTCCTAAAGCATATTAAACACCACAGACATATAAACAACATTAAAAGCTTAATTTCCAACATGGGGACTTTAATTGACAGGAACTAAGAAACAAACACACCATTTAAGACAGCTTAATTTGTCAAACTCTTTATTTGTCATTCCATACAGATCAAACACATACAGAGTCCATGCATTAGCTCAAACTCATCTGACATGTGTCTGTCACCTTCGTTAATTGGGATAGTTCACTCAAAAATAGAATAAAAAACAATAATGACAATTTACTCATCATCATGTCATTTCAAGCATGTATGACTGTATGAAGGCCCAACAAAGAAAGTCAATGGGGTCCAATGTTGTTTCATTATGTGTTCTTTCAGAAAACATTCTTTAAAATATTTATAATATATATAATATAGTCGGTCTCAAGTTTAGAATGACATGGATGAGTATATGATGACAATTAAAATTTTTGGGCGAACCATCCCTTCAAGTGTCTGAATTACTGGCAGTTTGCTGAAAGTAAAAAAAAAAAAAAAAAAGAAAGAAAGAAAAAAGGAGAGAGAAATCAAAACCACTTTGATTGTTATAAAAGAACTGAAATGGCAGTACGGCAGTCAGTGTCCGTCGTTATGAGGTCGTGTCATCATTAATACTCGTCCTGTCATGTCGGGGTCATGCGTCATGTCACTTAAAACTCTGTAAGAACAAACACATAGTCAGAGTTACACAAGTCCACAATCTCCAGGAACAGCTGAAAAATATCAAATCATGGGACTATTAAAGTCTGAACTTCAAAACTTAAAGTTGGCATAAAACGGAAGTTGCGATCAACTTTAATAGTGTATTGTGTCATATTTCAGAGCAAGGCCGCAGTCACATTAGTGAAAATGGTAACACTTTACAATTATGTTCATTAGTTAACATTAGTTAATGTATGAACTAACAATGAGCAATACATTTGTTACAGTATTTATTATTCTTTGGTAATGTCAGTTAATAAAAATACAGCTGTTCATTGTTTGTTCATGTTAGTTCACAGTGCATTAAAGAGCCAGTCATGACAGTCGGACTAAAGTGAAGGATTCAGACTGAATCATTCACAATCAGACTGGTAACATGCATTATGGAAATAAATAAGGTCCATTTTGATTTCATTCCCACTTTAAAGATGAAGCTTGTAATTTCTGCAACACTAGTGGCACCAAACAGAATAACAAAAATATGTCAGATATGATTCTCAAAACTCTTCCATCTGCTCCTTTTAAAGCCATGTCTGAATTATTCAATTCATGTCCTCACCTTATTAGCTGCAGTTAAAGAATCATGACACTGCACATTGCTATTGATCATAATTATGCTTTAATTGTAAGTTGATTATACAATTTGTCTGTACACATTTGCTGTGATTTCGATGATGACGAACTTGATGTTTAAACATTACTCATTTAGCCAGTTTGATGAATGATGGATGCAACAAAACATCCCATAATTCTCTGTGGCAGCATAAGAATGATATAACGCAGAAATAAAGCATCAATTACACACTTAAAGGGATAGTTCACTTTAAAATGAAAATTAGCCCATGATTTACTCGCCCTCAAGCCATCCTAGGTGTATATGACTTTCTTCTTTCAGACAAATACAATCTGAGTTATATAAAAAAAATGTCCTGGCTCTTCCAAGCTTTATAATGGCAGTGAATTGCAACCAACAGTTTTAAGCTCATAAAAGTGCATCTATCCATGATAAAAGTGCATCTATCCACGATAAAAGTGCCTCTATCCACGATAAAAGTCCCTCTATCCACGATAAAAGTGCCTCTATCCATCATAAAAGTGCCTCTATCCACGATAAAAGTGCCTCTATCCACGATAAAAGTGCCTCTATCCACGATAAAAGTGCATCTATCCACGATAAAAGTGCATCTCTCCATGATAAAAGTGCATCTATCCATGATAAAAGTGCATCTATCCATCATAAAAGTGCATCTATCCATCATAAAAGTGCATCTATCCATGATAAAAGTGCATCTGTCCATCATAAAAGTGCATCTATCCATGATAAAAGTGAATCCATCCATGATAAAAGTGCATCTATCCATGATAAAAGTGCATCTATCCATCATAAAAGTGCATCTATCCATCATAAAAGTGAATCCATCCATGATAAAAGTGCATCTATCCATCATAAAAGTGCTCCACAGACTCCGGTGCACTTTAGATGCACTCTAGATGCACTTTTATCATGGATAGATGCACTTTTATCATGGATAGAAGCACTTTTATCATGGATAGATGCACTTTTATCATGGACAAATGCACTTTTATCATGGACAGATGCACTTTAATGATGGACAGATGCACTTTTATAATGGACAGATGCACTTTTATCATGGACAGATGCACTTTTATCATGGACAGATGCACTTTTATCATGGATAGATGCACTTTTATCATGGCTAGATGCACTTTTATCATGGATAGATGCACTTTTATCATGGCTAGATGCACTTTTATCATGGCTAGATGCACTTTTATCATGGACAGATGCACTTTTATGATGGACGGATGGACAGATGCACTTTTATGATGGATAGATGCACTTTTATGGATATATGCACTTTTATAATGGATAGATGCACTTTTATCATGGATATATGCACTTTTATAATGGATAGATGCACTTTTATCATGGATAGAAGCACTTTTATCATGGATAGAAGCACTTTTATCATGGATAGAAGCACTTTTATCATGGATAGATGCACTTTTATCATGGATAGAAGCACTTTTATCATGGATAGAAGCACTTTTATCATGGATAGAAGCACTTTTATCATGGATAGAAGCACTTTTATCATGGATAGAAGCACTTTTATCATGGATAGATGCACTTTTATCATGGATGTACTTTTATCATGGATAGAAGCACTTTTATGAGCTTCAAAACTGTTGGTTGCAATTCACTGCCATTATAAAGCTTGGAAGAGCCAGGATATTGTTAATATAACTCAGATTGTATTTGTCTGACAGAAGAAAGTCATATACACCTAGGATGGCTTGAGGGCGAGTAAATCATGGGCTAATTTTCATTTTAAAGTGAACTATCCCTTTAATGAGCATCCTTTACTCTTCATTTTGTTGTATTAAAGCAGGAGTACCAAACTCAGATCCTGCAGTTATACGTTCGAGTCGAGATCATAAGTGGGAATATCTGCCTTGAAATGTCCCAAATATAATGGTAACGTTTGTTTTTGTGTTTGATCAGGAAAACTGGCTCAATAATAACACTGTCACAGGGATTATGTGATAAAAAAATGGATTGGATCTATAGTAAATGTTCTCAGCTCAACCACCACTGGCAGGTGTGGCAGTTTCAGACTCATTGTAGTATCACAACAGTTCAAAAGCTTGCGGTCAGTATGATTTTTTTTTTTAAATTTCTGAAAGAAATTAATACTTTCATTCAGTAAGGATGCATTAAATTGATCAAAAGTGACAGCAAAGACATTAATAATGTTACAAAATCTTTTTCTTTTTCATTTATTTTATATATCATCAATAAACTGCAGTTATTGGAGTAATGATGCTGAAAATGCATCTTTGATCACAGGAATAAATTCATATATTCACATAGAAAACAGATTTTTTTCAAATTAAAATTAAATGTCACAATATTACTGTTTTTACTGTATTTTTTGATCAAACGAATGCAGAGTTGGTGAAATTCTTACTGACAACAAACTCCTGAACAGTCTTGTTTTCTGTCTGGCTCCTGAAATAAATGCAATTCACATTTCTGCCACTAGTGCCAGTGAATTCACAAACTGCACCTTTACACACAGCTGGAAAAATGATTACAAGGGCCATACAATAATTTTATGATCGCAAATCAAATGTAGAGGACAAATATGCACTGCATGCTTCGTTCGACTGGCGTGACATTGTTATCTGACTGATATAGAAATAAACAAATCCCCCAAGAGAGATGAAGATGTTAAAGGATTGTGTCTATAGATAGCATATACGAGCGGTCAGTTCAGTTTTTTGCATCATGTCTCAAGTCGTCAACTTATTAATGAACAAGTTCACACTTAACATCAAATTATGAAGAATATAACCGATTGTGTCATAATTTTCATCTTGTTTTTCTGGATTGTCTTTATTTGCTCTTGTACTCACAGCAGAAATAACAATATTGTGGTGAATTCATACATATTTAAAATATTTCACAGTGTCTTACCTACTGAGCTGACTTACCTGAGTCTGTCATAAGGTCAAAGGTCAGTATGTTCTCTGGCGTTTGTGCGACTCTTCTTTCGGCGGGTCGGCCAGCATGACCTTCATCTTGACCCCGTTCACCACTTTCCCGTGCAGGAGCGCTATGGCGTCGTGAGCCGACTTACGGTCCGAGTACTTTATATATCCCACATTACGGCCCGGAACCAAATAAACCTCCATCAGGGACCCGAAACGACTGTGTGGAGAAAACAGTGTTTATCACAGGAAAGAAGTCAAAACTGTCCGTCATTTGTCATTTCAATTGGTTCAAGGAAATTAATCAAACTAACAAATTATAACGTTTTTTTTTTAATAATAATTATCATACATCTACTATATCAATCTACACTCAAACACACATACATAATTATGATTTTCTTTTAATGTGTTTGCAAGTCTCTTCTGCTCACCAAGGCTGCTTTATTTGATTTAAAAAAAAAACACAACAAAGATGATAATATTTTGAAATATTATTACAATGTAAAGTAACTGTTTTCTAAGTGAATATATAGCAAAATGTAATTTATTCCTGTGATCATCATTACTCCAGTCTTCAGTGTCACATGATCCTTCAGAAATCACTCTAATATGATGATTTGATGCTCAAGAAACATTTATGATTATCATCAGTGTTGAAAACAGTACTTCATATGAATATATAAAGTTGCAAAAGATTTCTATTTAAAATTTAAAAATAAAATTAACATCAAAGAATCCTGAAAAAAATTAGCAGCATGACTGTTTTCAACATTGATAATAATAATAACTGCTTATCGAGCAGCAAATCAGCATATATGAAATGAAACAGTTCACAAAATTACCGTTTTACTGTGTTTTGGATTGAATAAATGCAGCCTTGATGAGCATTAGTCTTCTTTCAAAAACATTGAAAAAAAATCGTAATTATTTAAAACCTTTGACCGGTAGTGTATATAATATCACCCAGTCTATAAGCATGTGTCCACATCAGTAGTGGAACAACACTCATGGGAAATATTTACATAAATTCAGACAATACACCACAGCGCCCCATCACTATCTGATCTGGTGAGTAAATCACACACACACACACACACCAGAACAGGTCCTCCAGAACGTCCACAGGCAGAGGTGAGGGGTTGAAGATGACGAAGAGTCTCTCCTTCACCACGCCGTCAGACGACACCAGCTTCTTCAGAGGAGGAAGAGACACATCAGTCTGAACTCGAGCTTTCTGGGCCACAGGAGGCGCTGTATAGCCCTACAGGAACACACACACACCACAGGTCAATCATCAGTCTGAACTCGAGCTTTCTGGGCCACAGGAGGCGCTGTATAGCCCTACAGGAACACACACACACCACAGGTCAATCATCAGTCTGAACCAGCGCTTTCTGGCCCACAGGAGGCGCTGTAAAGCCCTACAGGAACACACACACTACTAATCAGTCTGACCACTTCTGATCGCCAACAACATTAGGTTTTCTTTAGTCTCCCTAGCCAATATAAATGGAGGACCAGCTCATATAAAATGATGACAATGCTTTTTAACAACAAAGATTCAAACCGTAAAATTAAACCAGAAAACAAAGTATATTTCACTTTTGGGTGACCCTTTACACAGACTGTGGTGATGTTTCCAGTTATTAAAGGGGCTATATGTAGCTTTTCTACTAAAATGAATCCTTTTTTTATTGCCTGTGTGTGAAGGGGTCGTAATCTCACATTAAAATGATCCACCTGGCGGGTTTTGCTATTACCTCTGAAAGCAAGTATTCCTATTTCTACGTGAAGGCTCCGGGTCGGATTTACCGCGAAATCCAGTGACGTGACTGAGACTTGCATGCGCGCTCCCGAGCCTCTCGCCTTGTCCACTCACACTGCACTCAACAGTGACGACACTGCAACTTATGACAGAGTCTGCTAACACTAAGAAACGACCTGCTCCCAGCACAACACAGACTCCACACAATTATAAAAAACAAAAAAAAAAGTTGTATCTGCTGTAAACGTATTGGTTGCAATCTGAAACATCACCGCTAGAGGCCGCTGAAAACTACATATAGCCCCTTTAACAACATCATAAATCTAGTAATGTGTTTTTTAATTTATTAAGCATATTTTCAGTTTTTCTTTTTCTATTTATAATTTTTTTAAAATATATTTTAAAGAATTCTTATTTTTAACACTATACTTTGTATTATCACCTTGACATTAAAAGACAGAAAACTAGTATTATGTAACATTTAGCATATTTAACATCTTCCTCTCTTTTGACCACCGTAATCATTTTTTTGTTATTTTGCTATGGGAGCAACAGGGAATGTTATAATTATATTTGCGGTCTTCTCCTATTCACCACTGGAGACGTTTACCCCAATATAATTACTATATATAATCCATGGCATGTGCAAAAATCATGTGATAACCATGACTCACAAAAGAAACAACAATGAAAATCTTAGAATTAGGGCAGTTTTTTTTACCCCTGCTGTGGTAATGGACCAACCACCGGCAGCGGTTGGGGGGTTGTTTTTAAATAAATAAAAAATGTAGAGTTTATTTGAGCAATTTGAGGAAATTTGTTCTTCCACAAGGGCAAGACATTTAGGCTGTTGATTTTAAAAAAGAGAAAGCGAAACTAAAATCTCCCGCGTGTGTGAAACGCGCTTTACAAATAAACTTGGCGCGTCTTACCAAGTCTAATAACAAGCACAGATTGTGTTCAAAAGAATTTGACGTGCAAGTAAAAAAATGTGAATATAATAGGCCTAATTAAAAACGAACCAAGGAAGAAACATTTATAATCCTCTTCGAAAACGGGTGAGACCTGAGTGAAGATTTGGGACAGAAAGATTCCATGCTGGGATGAGTCATGACCTTTGAATATTCGATTAGTTGATTTAATCATAGAATATCGAATAGGTGGTGCGATTATTCTCTAAAATAAAATCTCCATGTTTTCGGTTCTGATGCGGTGGAGACGCGTTCATGTAACCAGAGGGTGACGCTGTCAATAACGCACATAACAGCTGCCACAAAAGAACCGGCAAAAGTGATGATTATGAATGTGTCAAATATAGCAAGGAGACATTTTAATTGTTTAATAAAATAGTGTTTTCTGCGTCAGTGTCGGCTCCAAAAATTAAGTTGACGGCGCTGACTGTCTTCGCAGTGAACGCGCCTATAGAGAAATGCACACTTCATTCGGATTTGCCTACATAAGCAGAGAGTAGGCTAGTCGGTTTCTTTTCGTTTTTAATTGTTTTGTTTAAAATAGACAATTCAAGCTTTCTATATGGAACAACTAATGGAATAATGTTAAAATCGGGTGACCAGATCGCAAACCAGAATTCAAAGTCGACAAAGCTTAAATTTATGGGCTCACGCACAACTCTCTCATTCGTCATGAATCCAAATGTTTCCATGTATGCGACGTAACACTTAATTGCTAACCTATTATTTCTTTTGTAAACAAAGCTTTGTGCTTCACTCGTGTCATAATATTCATGTAAAACAGCATTCACATACAAAAAATGTGTTTTGGCAGACTCGGGTTGCGGTTGTCAAGGTTACCGGCACAGCCCTACTTAGAACGTCACACAGTTCTGGAACACCCTGAGCATTCTGTCTTCCACGGAACACCAAAGTGAGAGTTTTGAAGAATCCCTCATTTAAAGAGACGGCAGAACTGACTAAGACGTGTGAAGATGTTCCTGGTTGAATGAACACATTACTCACAGCGCTGGTCTTCATTAGCTGTGCTCCGCAGGGGCCGTTCCACACCATCGACATCATCTGAGCCGCCACGAGCTGCATCGCCATCTTCCCCACGGGACTGCGCGCACACACGCGCACACACACGCACACACACACCACTAACTAAATCTGCACTTCTTATTTAACATCGCTGAGATACAGCAGTCTAGAACCACATAACAGTTCAATCCAAACGAAGAACATCAACCTTAAAGTTCCCATGGCATGGATTATTTTATAATGTTTCCTGGGGTGCCCTTATAATGTTAGTGTGTTTTTTTTAGATAAAAAATGGACATAATTTAGCAATAAAAGGCATTTTTCCTAGCCTGATTTTAGCCTCTGATTTGAACGCTCAGTTTGTGTCTAGGTGAGACTTCAGTAAGGGCTTTACAATTAATCGAATTTGTAATCGCGACTACAATTATAGATGCCACAATTATGTAATCGTTCAAAGGCACAATTACAAAAAGTCCACTTACATTATTCTGTTTGCTGAAGATGTGTTTTTTTTCTTTTTACAGCTTATTTAAATAAAAAAAATCCCCCCATTGTTTTAATTTTAGTTAGTGTAACATTATAATATTATATTTTTACTTTGCTTTTCTATAGCATTAAGCCTCAAATGTCAAATTATTTAAAGAAACCAAACCAATTAACGTTTTTCAGGAGGAGTTTACAGCTGTTTTATTTTGATATAATAACTATATGGCATAGAGCTGTCCAAAAATCATTCTATGTAAATTGTGATAATCGTTATTAATAATCGCAATAACAATTTCAAGGCAATAATCGACAATTATGATTTTTGTCATAATCGTGCAGCCCTAGCTTCAGTGTTAACGCCCACTGCTGTGATTGGCTGACATGCTTGCATATGAAATAGCTAGCATTACATGTGGAACTCT
Organism: Meda fulgida; assembly: GCA_030578275.1. Lineage (NCBI taxonomy): Eukaryota > Metazoa > Chordata > Actinopteri > Cypriniformes > Leuciscidae > Meda > Meda fulgida. Next base: position 36,279,819 of record CM060624.1, read on the forward strand.
CTTGAAAACTTTTACTATTACAGCTATTATACGTTTCTACTATTACAGCTATCGAGATTAAAAACGTCTCATGATTCATTAAAGTATTTAGATCTATTCCATCACATACAAGTTTGCAGTGAGGAGCATTGAGCAGATGACAGTCTGTTGATCGCATGAATAAAGATCTTATTCAACAGTTTCTGCACTCTCACTAATGCTTTCACCCATGCAAACATGATGCAAATACAGTAAGAGCTTCGCTGTGCAGTGTAACAGCATCATTGATTTCATAATGAATTTTGGCAAGTGTCCAGATAAACGTCACACTGTGTGATTGACAGCTCGGGCGATTCGAAAGGGATTGTTCTTTGATCGCTTTCTGTATGTATTTTACGGAAGCGTATTGCATTCACTTGAGGAAAAAAAATCTACTCTGTTTTTCTGAATTAACGAGTTAATATCTCAGAATTACGAGATCATTTTTCATGGAAAAAAGTTTTTGCTCTGTTTTTCTGAATTGAGTTAATATCTCAGAATTACGAGATCATTTTTCATGGAAAATAGTTTTTGCTCTGTTTTTCTGAATTAACGAGTTATTATCTCAGAATTATGAGATACATTTTTCTTGAAAAACATTTTTTTCACTCTGTTTTTATGAATTAATGAGTTACTCATAATGTTGAGATAATTTAAGTCATTAATTCAGAAAAACAGCAAAAACTTTTTTCCATGAAAAATTATCTCGTAATTCTGAGATAATTAACTTGTTAATTCAGAAAAACAGAGTAGATTTTTTTCCTCAAGTGAATGCAATACGCTTCTGTAATATTTTAATCACCGTTTAAACAAGATTATTTTCATCCTACTAAGAGAAACGATGTGAAGTTGATCGTTTAGTCACTGGCTTGATTTACTGATGCATAAACAGTATTGAATGATTTTTGAGAGAAAGATTTTCTGTCTGAACTTGAACAATTACACATCAGAAATTCACCCACTGGTTCTTCAGAGGCTCGGATGAATGAACAAAAAACATAAGTTTGTGTTCATTTGTACATCCAAAGCAGAGAAAGGGGAGGTAACCTTTCCCTGTATGACGACAGAGGGGGAAGATGTGCCAATCTGAGCTTTCATTTTCTCAAAGGCAGAGCAGGATACCCAGGGCTTGGGTTACACCTATCGCCATTTCTAGCCACTGGGGGACCATAGTCAGGCTAGGGGAACTCATATTAATGTTAAAAATGTTCACGCCATGGGACCTTTAAGGTACCCAGATGGTGTACTATTTCCTGTGGATGTTCAAAGTGTTTAGATATAGTCAAACCACAATTTATTCAGACACCTTCAATATTTCTCACATTATCACAGTTTATTCGCTATAGGTTAGAAAATGGTAATAAAATATGAAAGAGTTATTAAATCAGTTGATATTTCACTGGTTTTGTCCATCCTTCTGTTAGACTCTCACACATGAATTATGTTGAATATCTGTCAGCTGTTAAATTTAACTACACAATTAGATAACAATTTAGCTCAAAAAATGACCAAGCAATGATTAATGTTGTTCAGTCTGTGGTGTAAAAATGTCTGTTAGCAATTAAAGACAAAAAACTTCAGCAAAACATGATCAGGTCAAAGTGTCTGAAGAATCTTTGGTCCCAATTTTTTTATAAATTTTACTGGTAGTTGCTGTATGAAGAATTTTTGAGAATATGTCACACTTTACTTTATTTTGCTGTCCTCACTTACATAAATGAACTATAGTGTCCTGCACCCACTAGTGAAAAAATATAATAAAAAATTATATCTGGTGTCTGAATAATTTTTGGTTTAACTGTATAAACCGCACAATCCCTTATGCAACAGAAGAGACAGGTTAAGTAATGCATGTATCTAGATAATTACAACAATAACAGGATCTGTTAATCAGCATGTAAGTATTTTCCCATCACCAGAACCACCGTGTACATTGTGAAACAGAACTCAGATGGAGGTACAGCGGCTCTACCTGGTCCTGTCCTCCCCGTCGTCTATGTAAGAGACTGACAGCCGGTTACCAGGCGGATACTCAAACCCATTCAGCTTCTCTTTGGCATAAACCGCAGAGCCCAGGTTATTATACCGGACCACCACCTGACCTGCAGGACACACACACACGGGCAAATCAATCTATGAAAGGGGTGGGCGATATACCGGTACACGGTTACGCTCATGTGACGTCACTGTGCTAAGCGGTCACGAACGCTTATCATTTGCATGGATTTTTAAGTATTGCTGTTTAAAAATAAGTGATTTAAGTGCAATAAGCTGTGAAAGACAACTCTTTTCAGTATACTACAGAATTGGTGCAAACTGCTGTCCGACAACGAAAAAGCATTCAAGTATTCAAATTGTAGATGTTTACTAAGATCCTTCTATTATCTATTGAATCCCACAATAATATTTAAAATAGAAGTAAGCTTAATATATATATATAAAATCATCATTTATTGGGTACTTTCAATTGGGAAGTGGCTGTCCTGAACCCCAACCCCAAAATTTCAACTTGTGAAAATTTTTTTTTTTTTTACATTGTTGTTTTTAAAAATATATTTGATTTATTTTAAGTAAAAAAAAAAAAATATATATATATATATATTAAATTACGAAACTTTATGTAAAAAAAAAAAAATCAATTGTCCTGCATTTTCATGTCCCTACCAAAACTATGTTTTAGTCCATTGGCTGACACTGATTTTAACCACACCACCCCTACATTTCTGATCAGGAACCATCCCTGTGTCTCTCTCTCACAGCCTCTCTTTCATTATAGATAGGACGTACCATCATTTTTTCAAAAATAGCAAAAAATATATTTACAAGGTAGATGTAAACAAAATATTAATAGGTCAATATAAGCCGCCTTATTAAATTATTTATTATTGTGTTTCGGTAGTGACAAATTTGGGGAGAGGAAAAATATTCCCAAACTTTCTGAAAATACAATATGATAATTAACTGCACAATTACTAGAAATGTGTACCTTGGATATATCATTTGCATACAAAAAAAATGTGTGGAAAAAGACACCTTTTTTTCCAAGACGTTTCCAGCTCTGACTTTGAACCAATTCTGTAGATCTGTTAATGTGGCTGCATTAACTTGATCATAAATACAGTAAAACATTATTTCAATGTAAAAGAACTGTTTTCAATGTGAATATATATAGTGAAGCGTAATGTATTCCTGTGATCAAAGCTAAATTTTCAGCATCATTACTCCAGTCTTCAGTGTCACATGATCCTTCAGAAATCACTCTAATATGATGATCTGATGATCAAGAAACATTTATGATTATTGTAAATGTGGAAATCAGTCGTGCTGCTTCTACAATCTGAGTAGAAAAAAATGAATTGAGTGGTACTGTATAATGCACACATCATAAGGACTACATACATGATATTTATAGAGAATTAACTATGATAGTATGTAACTTATGACTATGACAGAACTGTAATTTTGGATAAATGTAATAAATGACCCTTTAGTAAACATTGCAGCAGAGTGTGGGGCAAAATCAACATGCACCAATGCTACAATTTTCTATATGTCAAAATCATTTGTTAACAAACATGTATTCATTACTTCAATGAGCTCATTGTTCCTGCCCTTAATTATTTCATGAATACTTTCATGAAATACATCTAGTATTAAATTAATACATGTTTATCTTCTATGTAGATTTCTGAAATGCATAACTTGGACAGTTACCTCTGATAACAGATCTCTCTAAATTTTAGACATGCATTTCCTGCTTTGAAACGATGTGTATTGTGAAAAGCGCTTTACAAATAACTGAACTGAATTGAAAATAACCTTTGCTGAAGCCGTACTGATCGATCTGCATCTCACAGAAGTCCATCCCCGGGATCAGGTCGAACAGGCCGTAGACCTGCTCCTGCGTGACCGCGGCCCGGGACGACACCATCAGGCACCGCGTGATGATGTCAGAGCTCCACGTGTCCCCCCCGGGGGCGAAGCTGCTGGACTCGTGCGCTGAGGGAAACACAAACCCTCAGTTGTGTTTGGCCACAGCTATCAGGAAGTGGCTCAATATTTAAAATCTTAAACAGATCTTAAACAGACCCCCCCCCCCCCCCATTAACCTCATGCAAGTATTCATGTTAATCAAACAACAAAAAAAGAGAAAACCTCTCACTCTTGACAATCACTTTAGTAACTTTAATTACTAATTTTAAGACTATGCATTGTTTTTTTATCATTTTGATTACTTAAACATTTTATGTAGTATTTCTTATTTCTATTGGTTGTTTTTCAGGACACCGTTTCTCCAGAGCGGATATATATATTATTTTCATTTGCATTATTTTCCTGTTATCTCTGTAAAGCTGCTTTGAAACAATCTGTATTGTAAAAAGCACTATATAAATAAAGGTGACTTGTCACAGATTAAAAAAAGGACAAACAAATAGTCAGATCTAGTTTCTTTTACCTTAATCTCTTAGCTAAAACTAAACCGTTTTTATACTGAGTTTGAGAAAGCAATTTTTTGCGTTTTTTTCTCACGAATGGACTTCTGCAACACTCTTTACTTTGGAATTGACAAAATATTGGTGCGTCTTCAAAAAATACAGAATGCTAAAGTCAGTCAAGAAATTTGAGTCAATCACTCCGTTTTTAAAATCGTTGAAACGGTTGCCAGTTCGAGATAGAATTATCTTTAAGATCCTGTTACTTGTTTAAGGCGTTACACAATTTTGCCCCTTCTTATCTTTCTAGTATACTGGCATTTTATAATCCATCTAGATCTTTGAGATCCATCAATCAAAATCTTCTCTGTGTTGTCAGAACAAAATACAAACATAAGAGTGACAGAGTGTTTTCCCGTGTCAGACCCAATGATCTCCCTCTTTCTGTAAGGTCAGTAAAGTCACCACGAGATTTAAGGCCATGTTAAAAGCACATCTGGTTACACTTTATCTTAAGGTGTCAGTGTTACAGTGTAATTATATATATAAGTACTGAGTAATATTAAGCAACTACATGCACTTACGATTTAGATTAGAATTTGGTTGAGGGTTAGTTGCAGAGCCGGCCCTCCCTATAAGCAAACTAAGCTGCTTAGGGCCCCGCCGCCACTAGGGGCCCCCAAACTCTGGTCGGCCCATAGACCCTGACCGTGAGAGTGAGTGACCTGTAACTCGACGGACATTCGCATCACATGTTAACCCAGCGGTAGAGTTACTCACGGCACACTTCACATTCGCAATCACAAAAGTTTATTATTTGCATTTTTTAAAGTTTTACATTTTTAAAGCCTTGCCGGTTAAACATTTCATTCGCGTGCTGTTCTGACCTGCGGTTTTCTCCCCTGTGCGCGTACACACTGAGCGCGCGCAGACTGCACTCAGCCGCTCACTAAACACCTGTCAAACAGCACCCGATTCCTGGACTTAAATTGTGTCTGATTTGGAAGATACTGTCAAATACACACAGGGTTTACACAAATCCAGTTGGTTATGTCTAAAGTGAAAGTAATCAGTTGCGTCTCTGTCACTTTGTTAGAAGCGGGACAGCCGCCTATAGTAGGCTATACATGGGTAGTTAAAGGGAACGTTCACCAAAAAAATGATATTATTATTTGTTTCTTCTGCTGAAAACACAAAATAGGATATTTTGAAGAATGTGGGTAACCAAACATTTGCAGGTCAGAAAAAAAAAATAGAAAAAACAAAAAACTATGGAAATCAATGGGGGTCTATCAACTATAGACCATGGGCCCCCAAATAAAATTCTGCTTAGGGCCCCATTAAGGCTTGGGCCGGCTCTGGTTAGTTGCATGTAATTACTGTTATTACTATGGTAAATAGATGTAACAAGGACATTGTAAAATAAAGTGTTACCGCTAGGGCTGGGCAAGTTAACGCGTTATTATCGCACTTAATAATTAATGCCGACAATTTTTTTATTGCACGTTAACGCATTTTTTTTATTTTGAAAGTCCTTTGCTCACTGGCTCTGAATACACATAGGCCTACAATCAAACCATGATCACAGGAGGGGTGGGATATATAACCCACCCAAACCAGCAGTGGAGAGGCGTTGGCAGGTTCTCTCAGGTGAACAGAAAGGGAGACAGCGCTCCGCGAGTGAATGACAGGCCCTCTATACAGTACCTATAAAACCTATAGATAACTATTTAGATTCTGGAAACTCACACACAGCGAGCCGAGGATCAGTCTCTCTTCCAATGATTTGTGCTGCGCGTCGTGTACAAAAATAGACAATTGAACATCGGCAACGGGCGGGCGCGTGCGTGAGGCGAGCATGACCGCAACAGTTTCACAGGAACGCACCCGCTTGACGCTGCACCATGTGCTCGACCACTTCACCTCACTCTTGGCTGATTTATACTTCTGCATCAGACCTACAACGGAGCCTCTAAGCTATAGACTACGCGTTGGTTTTCATTTATATCTCTGCGTCGTTGTCCGCGTTGACGCGCAATTACACATGCAGAGGGAGCATGTGAAACCCGGGGAGCGGTTCTAGCAACCACAGCGCTTGCGGTACGCGTAGAATTGACGATACATGTTTGGAGATTGTGAAGCACTTTGGGCAACAGCAATTGCATTAAATGCGCCTATATGAATAAATATATGAACTGTAGTGCACAGATCCTCACCGAAGGTGTATGAGCTGGAGCCGGGATCATTCCCGGAGTGCTCCGACCTGGGGTTGCTGAAATAATCGTTGTCTGCGGATGAATTTTTGGTCCTGGGCTCGGCTAAAATAGCTCTGAAAGCTGCAGAGACAAGCGGCTTATAAGCACATCTGAAAACAACAGCTATAGTCGTAAAGTAGAGAAAATGACACTCTTACTCTTGTCACAGTTTTCTATGGCCTTGGCGGCTTGCGAAGGTTTGTGGAACCTCACGTATCCCAGACCTTTGCTTTCACCGGTGTTCTTGTTCCTTATAATGATAGCGTACTCTATATCTCCATACTCCTGTGGAAGAGACAGCAGAGAGATATCTGGGTCACATATCAGCTTACAATCAAATAAAAGAAATAAGAAATTATATTTTGCTTTGCCAGTTTTTAGGACCATTAAGATTCAATGCATGATTTTTATGTTAATCAATCAAATTGTGTCAAAAATCTTCTGCGGGGTCCCACAAGTATCGGTCCTTGCTCCGTTACGTTTTCCGCTTTATATGTTACCTCTGGGGACTATCTTCTGAAAATACAATGTAGCATTTCATTTCTGCGGATGATACTCAGATATACAGTATGTGTCAGTGAGACAGTCAAATACAAATTCAATTTACACTTTATTAGCGTGTCTACTAGACATCGAGGCCTGGATGGCTGCAAATTGTTTTAATCGAAACGAAGTCAAACCTTGTGTTCGGCAGTGATGCTGGGACTCAATCTGTAAAATCAGCACCTTAAATTCTGGTTTAATGAAATCCAGTGTAAAAAAAAATCTGGGTTTTGTTTTGGACAGTAACTTAAAAATGGGTCGTCAAATAAACTGTTTTTTCATTTGCATCTTTTAGTTAAGGCTAAACCATTTTTATCAGTTCCAGATTTTGAGAAAGCAATTACAGCTTTGGTCTTCACACGAATGGACTATTGTAACTCTCTTTATATGGGATTGATGCTAGATCACGAGCCCGCTTACAGAAAGTCCAGAACACAACAGTTAGGATGATCAAGTCTGCCAAAAAATATGACACTGTTACGCCGCTATTAATTTTATTGAAATGGATGCCTGTACATAACAGACTTCTGTATAAGATTCTCATCCTTGTTTTTAAGGCTCTTCACAATCAGGCATCGATGTTTATGTCCACATGCTGTCAGTATATACTCCCCCAGATCCTTGAGATCAGAGAATCATCATCTTTAATGAGTTAGCAGGACAAAACATAAACATAAGGGCGATAGAGCTTTCTCACGAGTGGGTCCACAACTGTGGAAAGATCTCCGTCTCGATTAGATCAGCCACAACACTAAACTTTCAAATGTAGGTTAAAATCACATCTGGTGAACGCTATACGGGTCTCATGAAGGGGTTTCGTGTGTTTTATGTGGTTCTATGTAGTTTTTATCTCTATGTATTGATTGTTGTTTTTTTATTGTGAAGCACTTTCGTTTGCAAGTGTTGTACTAAATTGTGCTTTATAAGAATGATTAAATGAAATTGTTATCCACAAATTTTCACATTTTTAATTATGTTACTGTTATGAATGGAAAAAGACTGGTGCTAGAAATACATTTCTTCACCTTTATGCAAAACACAATTTCTTCTTTAATTTCCTTTTCAAATCGTCCATTAGAAAATACTTCAGAAGTTTGTTAAAGGCACAGTAAGCAAGTTTCACCGCTAGAAGTCGTTTATTACAGACGTAGCTTGATGCCTCTGTGAACGAGCCGACTGGACCCGCGCAGAAATCACGTTCATGGATGAGCCAATGTATTACATCTTTAACATCACTGTGGTATGTGGAGGCCGAGAGGACATTACTGTTCACACGCCGCAGTCACCGCTGCCGTTCCTTTCGTTTTGCTGTTTATTAAATTTACGTTTAAAATAAGCCTCCTTCTTCACTCTATTTGAACAACATTACAATTACGTTTGATCACTTAAATTCACATCATTTTATTTCATTCAAATGAAACAGTCACTAGTTCTCAATTAGTACTCATACACCTGACGAATAAAGCAATGCAGCGCTGTTTTACTTGATCAAAACAATCACACTAAAATACATCTGAGTGTGTTGAAAGTTATGTTAAGGTTGCTCTGTGCGTTCGCTCGGTGGCTGCTATGAGACACTTGTTTCACACTGCAGTAAACTAGAGCGATATTAGAGTTTTATCTTAATAAAAGCTGGAGGAGTTGTGTTGCTAAATGGCATGCCATTCATTTAAAACATTGTATAGTGGAGTGAATGCTGCATTACTGTTACTACAGCTCTTTCTGATTATGCTATGATAGTCACTTGGCAGAATATATAGTGTTTTCTCTGAGATACAAACATGTTACTGGCGGTAAATCAAGAAAACAAGAGATTTAAACAGACTAAGACAAAAAGACTAACTGTGTTGACCTTGTGATTAGTTTTCTGTCGATAAAGGCATCTAAACAGTTGCTCACCTTAATAAAACACAATATATTAACACATCTGGTGTTTCCATAGTTTCTACGAAAGAAAAAACAGAAATCGAGGGTAAGGCGGATATGATGTCATTGACAAGGGCCGTTACACTGGTTAAAATAGCTGCTTTCTCTGGATTTAAACATTGTTTGAAACATTTGGGATAATTTAAGTACACAAGTCAACAAAATATTTGTTCTAGTGGTTTTAGGATATTTTAATTTAAAAATATTACACATTGTGCCTTTAAAGCGTCCCCAGTACAGGATTTTAGGTTCATTGAGCTCCTCATCCTTCACAACCACATTTTCTCAACTGAAATGAACCATTTAATCATATTATATTGTTATAATCTCAAAATAATAAGACACGATAAAGACAATGATAAATTGGTCCTTAGAAATACATGCGTTTGCTTTTATGCAAAATATAACTACATGCAATGTCAAATTCCTCTTAATTTGGGGGTACAATTTGACATGCTTTGATACATTCACCCCTCAAGACATGCTTTCAAACTTCCCATCAGATCATACCTTGAACGTTTCTTTCAAATCTTCCTCAGTGAAGGACTTTGGGATCATCACGAATATCCTGGTGAGCTCCTCGTCCTCCACATCCCGGTGGCTCCCGGAGGATCTGGCCTGAGCGATGAACACCTGGACGAGCAGGACACGCTGACATTAACAGCTGTGAGTGACGGCTAATACTGAACCAGCGTTGAGGAGAGTTACTAAAGTTAAAAGTAATGCGTTATAATGTTGCGTTACTCCCTTAAAAAGTTAAAAACGTATAATGTTGCATTACTCCCGTAAAAACTTCTTGCGTTACTTAGTGTTACATTACTTTTCCGTTACTTGTTTTCACCTGGGCTGGGCTTGTTTTTTTATAGCAAAAAAGTTATATATTTGGGCAAATATAAAGACTCTTTCACACCAAAAAGTGAAATAATAAGCCTCAGGCTGAAGGAAATGTAAATTCACGCGTGTAGAGGGCGCCTCTCAAGCAAACCTTTCAGCTGTGCAGAAGAATAGAAGAGGAGAAAAACGTTTAACACTCACTTTACCAATAATCAGAAGCAAGTCCATTGGCCAATTAATGTGAGATTAAATGCTTTTTTTTATATACATATTTAGTTATTGAAGGTTTGCATGGTATTGTGATTCTGCATTTCACTGATTTTGTTCATTTTGAGGAATATTGAATCTTTTTTTTTTGTTCAAGTGAGATGAGTAAAAGCATGCTCACATTTAGTCTAGAACTACAATAACCATCATGTTTACACACACACACACACACACACACACACACACACACACACCTCTGCACTTCGATATCTCTCAACATGAGGACAGGAGAGCCGTCAGTCAATAAATGGGAAAACAAAGTAACTTGCGTTACTTATTTGAAAAAGTAACTTATTTTGTTGTAAATTTTAAGCGTAATGCGTTACTTCAGTTACGTGAAAAAGTAATCTGATTACGTAGCTCAAGTTACTTGTAATGAGTAACACTGCATTTCTAGAGATTATATTGCTTTACCTTCATCCCGGAGCCAGTCATTAAATTGTAAAACTTACAAGTTACTTGTAATGAGTGACCCCCAACACGGACTGTAACGGTGTCTGGCACTATTCATTTCCTGTTATCACGGTAAAGCTGCTTTGAAACGATCTAACGTTATATTGTTAAAAGCGCTATATAAATGACTATATTGATCACCTTGATGGGTTTGGTTCCCTCGGCCAGGCTCCTGCCGTGCATCTCCTCCATCGCGGTGCAGGCCTGAGAGGACTTGGAGAACTTCACAAAAGACACTCCTTTCGACTCTTTCGTGTGCTTGTCCTTCACCACCCAGATGTCCTGGATCTCGCCGAAAGCGGTGAAGTGTTCTCGGATGATCTCCTCGGTTATGGACTTACTGGTGACGAGAAACAGACGACTGTTCGCCGGCTCGTCCAGGTACGAGGAGGCGCGGTTAGATTCGTCCATCGTAATGGATCAAATTTATATTATTGATTTATTAGACCGTCTAGTCAGCAAAACTGATCTAAAAATCCCTTTGAAGAAATACAGCGTAGGCTATAATACGTTTAAAATTATATTACTCTGACAACATTTCAACAACAACAGCACTAAGTTACTGCTGCTTCTTCTGCTTCTTCTTCTTCTTCTTCTTCTTCTGTGGGTTTACTCAATTGCCGGGTTTTCGGTTCATACCGCCACCACCTGTGCGGAGGGTGAAGTGACTTCAGTACGTATCTTAAAGAGATAGTTCACCCAAAAATTAAAAACCTATAATCATTTACTCAAACAGAAATTGTTTCAAACCTGTATGAATTTCTTTGTTTAACACAAAAGAAGATATTTTGAAGAATATGGGTAACCAAACATGTGATGGGCCCCATTGACTTCCATATTATAGACAGAGGGGTGAAAAATACAGCGTAGGCTAATACATTTAAAATTATATTATTCTGAGTCTGACAACATATCAACAACAACAGCACAGCTTCTTCTACTTATTTTTTCTCCTTCTTCCTCTCCTGTGGGTTAATTGGTGTTTTTTATGTTCAAACCCATAGACATAATAAATACACAGACACCCTATTGGCTGCTGGAGCGTACGTCAACGGCGCCGCCATATCAAGGAGGGCAACTTGCCCATACCTCTCATTATGGGAATTGAGAAAAATGCCTGTTTCGGGGCTGTACAAGTCGCCACACAATTGAAAACAGGTCTCGGGGAATTACCTTTCACAAACAAGACTGAACATTTTTTTCTGGTTGTATTTGGTAATTATATAATTAGTAATAGTAACGTACACCACGTGCAAACCACTGAAATCGGCTGATAAATGTAAACGTTATTATTGTTTTTAACCAGGAAAACCGCAGCTCACCCGTTTACATGCATTTCTTCACAGCGCAGTCTTGCCCTCCGCAAAATGGCGGACACGTTGACGTATCGCAGCAAAGCGGCCAATAGTCTATGTATTTATTATGTCTATGTTCAAACTGCCACCTCCTGTGCGGAGTGTGAAGTGACTTCTATGTGTTAAAGAGATAGTTCACCCAAAAATCTGTCATCATTTACATAAACAGAAATTGTTTCAAACCTGTTTGAATTTCTTTGTTCTGCTGAACACAAAAGAAAATATTTAGAAGAATATGGATAACCAAACATGTGATGGGCCCGATTGACTATGAAAGTCACATACTGTGAAACTTACATACTGTGCCTTTAACATAAACTTCTGAGGTATTTTCTAATAGACGATTTGAAAAGGAAATTAAAGAAGAAATTGTGTTTTGCATAAAGGTGAAGAAATGTATTTCTAGCACCAGTCTTTTTCCATTCATAACAGTAACATAATTAAAAATGTGAAAATTTGTGGATAACAATTTCATTTAATCATTCTTATAAAGCACAATTTAGTACAACACTTGCAAACGAAAGTGCTTCACAATAAAAAAACAACAATCAATACATAGAGATAAAAACTACATAGAACCACATAAAACACACGAAACCCCTTCATGAGACCCGTATAGCGTTCACCAGATGTGATTCTAACCTACATTTGAAAGTTTAGTGTTGTGGCTGATCTAATCGAGACGGAGATCTTTCCACAGTTGTGGACCCACTCGTGAGAAAGCTCTATCGCCCTTATGTTTATGTTTTGTCCTGCTAACTCATTAAAGATGATGATTCTCTGATCTCAAGGATCTGGGGGAGTATATACTGACAGCATGTGGACATAAACATCGATGCCTGATTGTGAAGAGCCTTAAAAACAAGGATGAGAATCTTATACAGAAGTCTGTTATGTACAGGCATCCATTTCAATAAAATTAATAGCGGCGTAACAGTGTCATATTTTTTGGCAGACTTGATCATCCTAACTGTTGTGTTCTGGACTTTCTGTAAGCGGGCTCGTGATCTAGCATCAATCCCATATAAAGAGAGTTACAATAGTCCATTCGTGTGAAGACCAAAGCTGTAATTGCTTTCTCAAAATCTGGAACTGATAAAAATGGTTTAGCCTTAACTAAAAGATGCAAATGAAAAAACAGTTTATTTGACGACCCATTTTTAAGTTACTGTCCAAAACAAAACCCAGATTTTTTTTTACACTGGATTTCATTAAACCAGAATTTAAGGTGCTGATTTCACAGATTGAGTCCCAGCATCACTGCCGAACACAAGGTTTGACTTCGTTTAGCTTAAAACAATTTGCAGCCATCCAGGCCTCGATGTCTAATAGACACGCTAATAAAGTATAAATTGAATTTGTATTTGACTGTCTCACTGAGACATACTGTATATCTGAGTATCATCCGCAGAAATGAAATGCTACATTGTATTTTCATAAGATAGTCCCCAGAGGTAGCATATAAAGCGGAAAACGTAACGGAGCAAGGACCGATACTTGTGGGACCCCGCAGAAGATTTTGAAAGATTTTTGACAATGTATTAATAATAATACATTTTATTTATATTGCGCTTTTCTTATACCCAAAGCGATACAACAAGGACAGTACAAAAGTGGATCCATAAAAAATAAAATGAAAAAATGCAACAACCGGTAGAATACAATATACAGGTCCTTCTAAAAAAATTAGCATATTGTGATAAAGTTTATTATTTTCCATAATGTAATGATAAAAATTTAACTTTCATATATTTTAGATTCATTGCACACCAACTGAAATATTTCAGGTCTTTTATTGTTTTAATACTGATGATTTTGGCATACAGCTCATGAAAACCCCAAATTCCTGTCTCAAAAAATTAGCATATTTCATTCGACCAATAAAAGAAGTGTTTTTAATACAACAAAAAAAGTCAACCTTCAAATAATTATGTTCAGTTATGCACTCAATACTTGGTCGGGAATCCTTTTGCAGAAATGACTGCTTCAATGCGGCGTGGCATGGAGGCAATCAGCCTGTGGCACTGCTGAGGTGTTCTGGAGGCCCAGGATGCTTCGAGAGCGGCCTTAAGCTCATCCAGAGTGTTGGGTCTTGCGTCTCTCAACTTTCTCTTCACAATATCCCACAGATTCTCTATGGGGTTCAGGTCAGGAGAGTTGGCAGGCCAATTGAGCACAGTATTAACATGGTCAGTAAACCATTTACCAGTGGTTTTGGCACTGTGAGCAGGTGCCAGGTCGTGCTGAAAAATGAAATCGTCATCTCCATAAAGCTTTTCAGCAGGTGGAAGCATGAAGTGCTCCAAAATCTCCTGATAGCTCGCTGCATTGACCCTGCCCTTGATAAAACACAGTGGACCAACACCAGCAGCTGACATGGCACCCCAGACCATCACTGACTGTGGGTACTTGACACTGGACTTCAGGCATTTTGGCATTTCCTTCTCCCCAGTCTTCCTCCAGACTCTGACACCTTGATTTCCGAATGACATGCAACCACTGAGCAACAGTCCAGTGCTGCTTCTCTGTAGCCCAGGTCAAGCGCTTCTGCTGCTGTTTCTGGTTCAAAAGTGGCTTGACCTGGGGAATGCGGCACCTGTAGCCCATTTCCTGCACACGCCTGTGCACGGTGGCACTGGATGTTTCTACTCCAGACTCAGTCCACTGCTTCCGCAGGTCCCCCAAGGTCTGGAATCGGTCCTTCTCCACAATCTTCCTCAGGGTTTTTTGCCACACTTTTTCCTTCCCACAGACTTCCCACTGAGGTGCCTTGATACAGAACTCTGGGAACAGCCTATTTGTTCAGAAATTTCTTTCTGTGTCTTACCCTCTTGCTTGAGGGTGTCAATGATGGCCTTCTGGACAGCAGTCAGGTCGGCAGTCTTACCCATGATTGTGGTTTTGAGTAATGAAACAGGCTGGGAGTTTTTAAAAGCCTCAGGAATCTTTTGCAGGTGTTTAGAGTTAATTAGTTGATTCAGATGATTAGGTTAATAGCTCGTTTAGAGAACCTTTTCATGATATGCTAATTTTTTGAGACAGGAATTTGGGGTTTTCATGAGCTGTGTGCCAAAATCATCAGTCTTAAAACAATAAAACACCTTAAATATTTCAGTTGGTGAGCAATGAATCTAAAATATATTAAAGTTTAATTTGTATCATTACATTATGGAAAATAATGAACTTTATCACAATATGCTAATTTTTTTAGAAGGACCTGTACATCCAGTATCACCAATTAATTTAAGACACAAACATTATCTTAATAAATATGGGTTTTTAACTGTTTCTTAAAACTTCTTCAAGTTGGGGCTTTGCTAACAGTTGTATTTTCAGAAGATAGTCCCCAGAGGTAACATATAAAGCGGAAAAAGTAATGGAGCAAGGACCAATCCTTGTGGGACCCCGCAGAAGTTTTTTGACACAATTTGATTGATTAACATGAAAATCATGCATTGAATCTTAATGGTCCTAAAAACTGGCTAAGCAAAATATAATTTCTTATTTCTTTTATTTGATTGTAAGCTGATAAGTGACCCAGATATCTCTCTGCTGTCTCTTCCACAGGCGTATGGAGATATAGAGTACGTTATCATTATAAGGAACAAGAACACCGGTGAAAGCAAAGCTCTGTCGCCCTTATGTTTATGTTTTGTCCTGCTAACTCATTAAAGATGATGATTCTCTGATCTCAAGGATCTGGGGGAGTATATACTGACAGCATGTTGGACATAAACATCGATGCCTGATTGTGAAGAGCCTTCAAAACAAGGATGAAAATCTTATACAGAAGTCTGTTATGTACAGGCATCCATTTCAATAAAATTGATAGCGGCGTAACAGTGTCATATATTTTGGCAGACTTGATCATGCTAACTGATGTGTTTTGTTTTCATTTGTCACGTGTCTTCCTTTCCCATGTTCAGTTTTCCTGCTCCTCGTTTGTGTTTTTTGTTTCAGCATGTGTGTAATTATTTAGTCTGGTTTGGGTTTGCTTTATAGGTTGAACCTTCACATTCATTCTCTGTTCGGTGTGTTTCTCTGCCCTTATTGGATTGAAACACAGACAGGCAAAGACAACACAGTTGTCATCGTTTACACACAACGACTAAAAATTGTTCACATTTATTTCTAATGATGTGATCAAACCAACTGTACACAATACAAGTCCGTTCAGAGTCCCAAAATTGACTCAAAATGTTGCACTGAATGTTGATACCAATAATGGATGGAACATGAAACTGCGCATCTATACCACAAATTTAATTTCTCGTGCCATTTATACCCTAAAAATAGTTCTCTTACGAGAGGTTCTCTCATATTGCGCAAGTTTGCTTACACTACGGGTGAAGTTATCTTTTCTCGAGATTTGAAGCCAAAAAATGATCCTTAATTTTGTATTTATTGTCAACGCAGTGCAGCAGCTAGCAGACCTAGAGCAGGCTGTCCAGCGTGCTCATTGGCTGCCCTGCGGCTACTGCAGCAGCCTACCACTGAGTCACGCCCGCTTCGCGCCCTGTACGTGTCACAGCCCGCCAGAATGGGCGTGGCTTAGCGTATAAAAGAGAGGCTCGGAAAGCTGCTTCCCTGATTTTTCATCTCTTCAGCAAAGCTCTACGCATCGCTGGATCCTGAGAGAAGCCGCCGCCTTCGAAAAAGCGACAGAGCCAGCATAAAGAAGCCTGAAGAAGCCGGTCGTCTTCGCTGCCTTCAGCCATCCGTGCGAGCTACACTATCCGGCGACGAGTATCCTTTTAAGCTCTATTCTGTGTGTTTGCTGCCGCGACACCCCCTTCTAAAAGAGCATGAGACGTTTTTCTAAAAATTAGAAAAAAAAATTCTCCTCGCTCAGCTCTCTGCCTGGGCCAGGAACACACAGCCCTTGCTCTCTCGTCGGGAGGCTGCATCCACTGTGAGGAACTGTCGATGACGACCCTGCGCGCTCGACTCGAAGTTTTCAACACTGAAGCTGTCACTCCGCCCTTTGTTGGACCGCAAAAGAAGAAGCGCCATTCTCAAAGACCACCGGAGTCTGTGGTTACAGCGAAACCCTCGCCGGAGTCTCTCCCTCGAGCTTCATCCTCGCCTTCTCCGCCCCCCCTCACGGACGCGCAGCTGCAGGCTTCGGCCCTCACTGCCGTCACTTCGGACAACGAGGCAGAAGGAAACGCCACGGGAGACTGCTGCTCTATGGCTTCGGACAGCGAGGAGTGGTCGGGTTCTCATCACTCCGCCTCATCCGCGATCCAGGAATCCGGCCGGACCCGGGCCGGCGTGGACGCGGTACTTATGCGCCTCCTTTCCCAGGCCGTCGACAGACTCTGCCTTGAGTGGTCACCGCCGAAGGAGCCCACGCCTAACAGACTCGACGGCTGCTTTTCTGCATCGCCGCCGCCAAATGCCCGCATCCAGGTCTGCGCACTTTCTACCAGAACTCCACGCGGAGCTTTCAAAGCCGTGGAATGCACCTTTCTCCGGGAGGCTCCACTCTCAGAGTAAAACCAATTTTATCTTTTAATAACTTTGAAAGACTAATTCATGCATTTTTAACACCGAGGCTAGACTATTGCAACTCACTGTATCACGGGCTCAGAATTAGCTTTATTATGGTTACAGATGTTACAAAATGCGGAGGCAAGACTTCTAACAGGTACTAGAAAAAGGGACCATATTACTCCAGTGTTACATCATTTGCACTGGTTGCCTGTACGATACCGTATTGATTTTAAAATTCTTCTTTTGGTTTTTAAATTCTTAAATGGTTTGGCCCCTCCTTACCTCTCGGATCTACTGACAGAACATTGTCCAGTTATGTTTCTCCGTTCGTCAAATCAGAGATTATAATGTATACCAAAATCAAAGTTGAAAAGTAGGGGTGACCGCGCATTTTCAGCTGCTGCTCCCAGACTTAGACAGCGTTACCTTTTAGTATTAGATTTGCTCCATCCTTGTCTGTTTTTAAATCTAGGCTAAAAATCTTGGTACCACTTTACAATACGGGTGCACTAATATGCATTAATTCATGCTTAAATAATGCACAGATAATCACGTGTTAATGTATGACTCATGAAGAACTAAACCATTAATTAATGATTACTGCAAAGCCGATAGTTGTTGTTGTCTCCCCTCTTGTTAGCGATTGGTTGTGGCAGATCCAGAGTGACTCTGGGCAGATCCAATAGTTTTAGACTTCAATAGAGTTCCCACCTACAAGGAAGTTAACGCTTGTTAATGGAGCAGTCCCAGACTCTATGTACAAATTAAATGTACAAGAGTCTGGTGGGACAAGGCTTGCGCAAGAGCTCGGAGTACGTCAGAAAAAGAGTTTGGCATCAGTTTACTGTCGGGTTTTGTTGTGTCGTGTAACGTTGTGTCGCATCCAGTGTTGTATCACTGATTATAATGGGTTCTAGAGTCTTTGTCCAGTCTAGACACAGTGTTATGTAAGCAATAAGGTACGAGAGGATGTGCTGTATCGTGAATAAGTAACGGCTGAAGGGGTTGCAGGCACTCCGCTTCGCATCGTGCCTAACAGCGCCCTTCAGCCGTTACTTATTCATGATACAGCACTTGCCTCGAGTACCTTATTGTTTTTATAAAACGGTTACCACACAACTTTAAAGAAAAAAAACGTATTAGTGGAAATTTCATGAAGTTAAATCAATAAAAGCATTCCTTCCGCTAGAAAAAATAGTCCCTGACCATGAACAACAACGTTCCAATATGTAATATGCATGAAAGCTCAAATAAAAATAACAAACCGTTCTCAAACTTTGTCCCAATCTTTTTATTTTTTACAACATTGTTTACGAGTCCTTCAGGTGTGT
Organism: Meda fulgida; assembly: GCA_030578275.1. NCBI lineage: Eukaryota > Metazoa > Chordata > Actinopteri > Cypriniformes > Leuciscidae > Meda > Meda fulgida. The sequence goes on from CM060624.1 coordinate 36,298,730, forward strand.
TAGGATTAAGCGCATCGGACAGTTTTATGGTGCTGAAATCTTTAGTAGAAATTGGTGTGCGATGCTCTGTTTTATCACGACCCTCTCTTCTCATTGTCTTTACGACTCCAACGAAAACATTATTGGATGAAGTGAATTCCCTGTCTCTCATCAGACACCAGGACAAACTCAAAGTTGGATCATTCAGGAATTTGTTCAGACCCGCACGTAACGCTACATAGCGAACGTTACTGATCCCATATTTTTCGCCTTTGGAGCTTCTGACAGTTCCGTAGAAGTCACGAAGTGCGTTGAGTTCCGTCTTGGTGATTTGTTTAAAATCAATGCTGCAACCCTTTTCACTACACCAGTCACCGAAGCAATTCACTGCCCATTGGGTTTGCTGCACATTTTTTTTTCATTACGAGTCTTCTCGAATGTATCAATGTTACATTTCAGCACTTCAGCATGACGGCTCATATTTGTAGAAGTCTCTACAAATTGTTCTCAAACCACTTATCCATCGTCATGCCACCTAGTTGTCACGGTGTGGGTTTTGTGTTTTGTTCCTTGTTCTTGTCTGTCATGTGTTTCCCTGTCTTTTCATGTTCAGCTGTTCCCCGTTTTGTTGATTAGTCTCCCCATGTGTTTCTGATTAGCCACACCCCCTAGTTATCTTGTTTAGCTTGTTTGCCTGTGTATTTATACCCATGTTCTTCAGTTGGTGTTTGTCGGTCGTTGTTTGATGTTCCTAGTACCTTGTTCTGTGTACTGTGTTCCTTTGTTCTGTGTACTGTGTTCCTTTGTTCTGATTTTACCCTGGATTACATGTTTGTTGGATTATTAAAGTGCTTGCGATTGGATTCACTCTCTGCTTCGTCCTTGCCGCATCATAACAGAACGACCGACCAACAAATGAATCCAGCAGCACGGATCTCGCCTGATCTCCCCAGCATGAGCAGGGAGTTCGCTGTACAGATCGCCGCCTTGGCCCTGGATAGCCAACATTTGTTCCAGTACACCTTGGGGTTTGCTTCACTTGCTGCCTCCTGCTCCCTGGGGGACGAGGTGATCAAATTATGTTACCGGCTGGGGGCTAAGGAGGTCAACCCGAGGGAGCTCCCCGATTTATCCGGTCTGAACTGGAGAGAGGCGCTCTCCGTTTGTGAAGAAAGCTTGATCCCAACGTCAGCCCTGCCGAGCCTGCGCTCCACGTCAGCCCTGCCGAGCCTGCGACGTCAGAGACGTTTCACGTCACTTCTGCCCAGTCAGAGACTGTCCACGTCACTTCTGCCGATCCAAAGACTGTCCACGTCACTTCTGCCGATCCAGAGACTGTCCACGTCACGTCTGCCCAGTCAGAGACGGTTCACGTCATGTCTGCCATGTCAGAGACTGATCACGTCACTTCTGCCGATCCAGAGACTGATCACGTCACTTCTGCCGATCCAGAGACGCTTCACGTCACTTCTACAGAACCAGTGTCTACGGACAAGATGACCGATCCAGAGTCTGTTCACGTTACTTCCTCCGAGCCAGTGTCTACGGACAAGATGGCCGAGCCAGAGACTGTTCACGTCACTTCCTCCGAGCCAGTGTCTATGGACAAGATGGCCGAGTCAGAGACTGTTCACGTCACTTCTGTCGAGCCAGAGACGCTTCACATCACTTCCACAGAGCCAGTGTCTACAGACAAGATGGCCGATCCAGAGTCGATTCACGTCACTTCCTCCGAGCCAGTGTCTACGGACAAGATGGCCGAGCCAGAGACCGTTCACGTCACTTCCTCCGAGCCAGTGTCTATGGACAAGATTGCCTATTCAAAGACTGTTCACATCACTTCCTCCGAGCCAGTGTTTACGGACAAGATGGCCTATTCAGAGACTGTTCACGTCACTTCCTCCGAGCCAGTGTCTACGGACAAGATGGCCTATTCAGAGACTGTTCATGTCACTTCCTCCGAGCCAGTGTCTACTGACAAGATGGCCTATTCAGAGACTGTTCACATCACGTCCTCCGAGCCAGTGTCTACGGACAAGATGGCCTATTCAGAGACTGTTCCTGTTCCCGAGCCAGAGTCAGTTCCTGTTCCCGAGCCCGTGTGTTGTCTGTTCCCGAGCCAGTGTGTGTGGTGTCTGTTCCCGAGCCAGTGTGTGTGGTGTCTATTCCCGAGCCAGTGCCAGCGTCTGTTCCTGAGCCGGAGCCAACGTCTGTTCCTGATAAATGAAAGTGGGCTAAAGCAACACCGAAGAATAAAGGTAGGATTGTTTTGGAATTGTTATAAACTGTTTGGAGGAGATTTGACTTCTCACAATCAGGATATAGGTAAATCCTGCTTCAATTCTAAGATAAAGCCTTCGGCAGCTTGTCTAAATCATTATCAAAATGAGTAACGTGGATTTGAATACACCGGTCAATCAAAGTGAAACAGAGAATGAACTTGGTAAAAGACCAGTTAAGCTCACGGTTAAAGCTTTGGAAGAAAAAATATTATCACATCAAAAGGAAAGGAACTTTAGGATAAAGAAACTTTACAAACAAAGAAAGGAAGTTGAGCAACTGATGCTTTCAAACAAAAATGTGTCCGATGTACAGATCAAATATGATACTTTTTTAAAATTGAGTGTGGAAACAACAGAGTTGCATGACTCATTGAAACCATTGATACCAAAGGAGGAAATGTTAAAACTAAATAAATGGTTTGAAACAGAAATGAACAGCAATACAGAAATAATTAAAAGGATTAAAAAGTGGTTGCTTGACACTAAGGAGCAATGCAAGGATGATGCTGATGATGATGATGAAGTTAACAATGCTGCGCTAGCCTTGACTGTGATCACTGATGATATTGGTCCAAATGACAGTGTTTCTAATGTTGGTGGTAAAAGGTGCACATCAGCTTCCTGCTCTAGCCACAGGTCTTTAAAGTCATAAAGCATACCTCAAAGCAGAGGCTGAAAGGGCCGCATTTCTTGCCATGGCAGCTACCCTAAAAGAAAAGGATGAACTGGAGGCACAGGAGGAACAAATTAGACAAAAGAAGGAGGTGCTTGAAATGCAAAGTCAAATTGCTGCTCACACAGCGAAGGTTACGGTGCTTAAGTACAGGGGTTCTGATGTGCAAAGCTCCAGTGCACATTCTGATGGAATGAATTTATATCTGAAAAGGTCAAAGTACAAATCCTCTCTTAGATCCTCTGCTATGGAATTTGTTCCACAAAGTTCAAGCCATCATTTCAATCATCCACCAAAAGGAGCCAGCAAAGCCACCGTGTCAATGGGGACACGACCTAAGGAAACCAGTTTACAACAAGGTGGAACCAAAGCTCATCTGGACCAAAGCTCATCATGAAGCATGCCTCAACAATCTCAGGAAACCAACCACACCACATGTCACACACAGGAAACAGCCATGCTTTCCACGCAGGAGTCCATACAGCGTGATGGTATAGTGCAAACCAATGTGGAACAAGAAAATCAAAATCTTCTTACTATTATGCAAAGGCAAAACGACATAACTGCTTTACTAGTGCAGCAGCGGTCTTCACTATCATTACCCCCAAGGGATATACCAACCTTTGATGGAGACCCTCTCGAGTATAGCACATTCATCAGAGCATTTGAAAATGGAGTGGAAGGAAAGGCTGCTAGCAGTGTAGATTGTTTGCACTTTTTAGAGCAGTACACCAAAGGACAACCTAAGGAGCTGGTCAAGAGCTGTCAACACATGCCACCTGAAAGGGGTTATCAAAGAGCTAAGACACTTCAGAAATGCTATGGAAATGAACAACGAATAGCCACAGCTTATATGGAGAAAGCTCTGGGATGGTCACCAATGAAAGCAGAAGATGTCAAGGACTTGCAAGCGTTTGTTTTGTTTCTACGGGTTTGTTGTAACGAAATGGAGGACATTAGCTACATGACAGAGATGAATATGCCATCCAACATGCGTGCTATGGTCTTGAAGCTACCATATAACTGAGGAAAGGTGGAGAAACACTGCTTATGAGTTGCAGGAGAGGCACTGTTGTCAAGCAAGTTTCAGTGACATTGTCAGTTTTATTGAGAGGCAAGTATCTATTGCCTCTGATCCACTCTTTGGAAACATTCAGGACACATCCACCTTACCACCAAAATATAACGTTGGATATAAAGTCTCACAGGTTCGCTTCAAGGGAAGGGGAAGCAGTTTTGCTACCTCCGTGGAAGCTGTTAATACTGGAAACACGCATCAAGTGCAAAAAGAGACAAATGTAACTGATAAGTCAACTAAGGTGTTGTGTCTGCTGTGTGAGGAGGGTCACAGATTGGAGTTGTGCCCCAGAATGGAGAAGAAGCTGCACAGAGAGAAAAATTGACTTTCTAAAGGTGAAGGGTGTTTGTTTTGGGTGTTTAACTGTTGGACACCTGAGCAAAGACTGTCATAGACATCTGTCTTGCAAGTTGTGTAACCTGAAACATCCTACCTGCCTCCACATCCATTCAAAGCAAAAGGAAATCAAATCAGAGGACACACACCAAGAAACAAGTCATGCAGTTTCTCCTAAGACTTGTGGCCATATTGGGGCCAGTGTGCAAGACTTTGTCTTGCCAATTGTGCCTGTACAAATCAAGGCTGTGAAAGGCAGTAAGATGCTAAAAACGTATGCATTTTTAGATCCTGGCAGTACAGCCACCTTCTGCTCTGAGCGACTCATGAGGGAACTAAAGGAGAGAGGAAAAAACGCCAAGATCCTGTTGAGAACCATGAGCCAAGAAAAGTTTGTCGACAGTCATGTTATCTCATGACTGGAGGTATCTGCACTCAATAGTAACACTTTCTTTGAATTGCCTGATGTATTTACACAATATGAGATGCCTATGACTCGTGATAACATTCCACGACAAAAAGAGTTAAGTGCCTGGCCACATTTACACTCAGTGGAAATTCCTGTCATCAATCCTGATGTGGAGCTATTGATTGGAACCAAAGTTTCAAGAGTAATGGAATCATGGGAAGTGGTAATCAGCAAGGATGGAGGACCTTATGCTGTCAGAACCCTATTGGGATGGGTTATCAATGGACCACTGAGAGGAGGCAATGAGACTGGGAGCAGCTATCCTACCATTACAGTCAACCGAATATCTATTGCTAACATAGAGGAACTGTTGGTGAAGCAATACAACTACGATTTTAATGAGAAATCAACCAAGGAAAAGCTAGAAATGTCCAGAGAAGATCTCAAGTTTATGGAAATCATGAACAGTTCAGCTGAATTCAGTAACGGTCATTACTGCATGAGATTACCTTTTAGGGAGGAAAATGTTACTATGCTTAACAACAGTCATGTTGCTGAACAAATGGCCCTCTGTTTAAAAAAGGTAATTTAAGAAAAATGCTACCTTTAAAGAAGAATACATTCACTTTCTCAGTGATGTCATAAATAAAGGATATGCAGAAATGGTGCCAGAAAGTCAACTGAAAGGAAAAGAAAGAAAGGTCTGGTACATTCCGCATCATGGCGTGTCCCATACAAAAAAGGGAACCTTAAGGGTAGTATTTGACTGCGGTGCAAGCTTGAAGGGGATATCGCACAACAGTCAGCTACTTCAGGGACCTGATTTGACAAATTCATTGCTTGGGGTTCTGACAAGGTTTCATCAAGAAGTTGCAGCAGTAATGGCAGATATCCAGGTGATGTATCATCAAGTTAAAGCTGGTGAAATGGATTAGCAACAGCAGGTCAGTGTTGGAATCTATTGATATGGAAAAAAGAGACAAGGTAGTGAAATAATTGAATCTCGACAGAGACAATCTCCCTGTCGAGAGAACACTTGGACTGCAATGGTGTGCAAAAACTTACACCTTCAGGTTCAAAATGGCAGTTCAGGAAAGACCACTGACAATACGTGCTATCTTGTCTGTAATAAGCTCAGTGTATGATCCCATTGGATTTTTAGCACCCTTTACCTTACCTGCTAAGTTGATGCTGCAAAATCTCTGTAGGTTGAGCTGTGATTGGGATGATCACATTTCCCAAAACTACCAACTACAGTGGGTGGGGTGGCTGGAGGATCTAAGGAAGCTCAGCACATTTAGCGTACCAAGATGCATCAAGCCCAAAGATTTTGGACAGCTCACAAGTGCCCAACTACATCACTTCTCTGATGCCAGCGAGGACGGTTATGGCACAGTATCGTACCTGAGGATGCAGAAGAAAATTCATCTTGCCTTCATTCGAGGAAAAGCAAGAGTTGCTCCATTAAAGAAAGTGACAATCCCAAGAATGGAACTAACCGCTGCTGTGCTTACAGTTCGAATTGATAGGATGTTGAAAACAGAATAGCAGCTAGAGTTGGAAAATTCAACCTTTTGGAGTGACAGCACAACTGTGCTAAAGTACATTAGGAATGAAACAACGCGTTTTCACACCTTTATGGCCAATAGGATCTCCACAATAAGAGAAGCCACTGCTGTCTCACAATGGAGGTACGTCAATACAAAGCAGAATCCTGCTGATGAGGCTTCACGTGGGGTGAAAATTGAGTACCTGCTCACAAGCAGCATATGGATCCATGGCCTAGATTTTCTTCTCAAGAATGAAAGGGAATGGCCTGTTAACATTGTGGATTCTGTCTCTATTAGCAGTGATGACCCAGAGGTCAAAGGAGAGGCTACAGTAAATGCTGTAGTCATTAAAGATGTCCTAAATGTAGATGTCCTAAATGTAACAAACACTGTCAACACAGATACGCAGAATGCAACAAGCCAGTTGATAACTTATTTCTGTTCATGGAAAAGGCTAAAGATCTCAGTTGCTTGCTTTCTACAGGTGAGAAAGATGTTGCTGCTGATGAGTCAGAAGAGAAAAGAAATACAAGCTTCTGTGTCCAGCAGTGGACTTGACATAACTCAACAAAAGAACAAAGTGGAAAAGGAGATGCAAAGATTCAGAACCACACTGACTGGTCAAACCATGTATCCGGAAAATCTTGAAACCGCTAGAAGTGCCATCATTCAATATTGTCAACTAGACAAGTCCAATGATGAAATAGCTGTTTCGAAAGGGGGAACATCTGGAGTGAAGAAAAGCAGCCATATTTACAAACTTGATCCAGTGTTCGAAAAAGGGCTCTTGAGAGTGGATGGAAGGCTCAGTAAAGCAGCAATGCCTGAGGGCATGAAACATCCAGTCATTTTGGCTAAAGACCAACATATCTCCACTCTCATTCTTCGCCACATTCATGAGCAGTTAGGACATTGTGGAAGAAATCACCTGCTTTCTAGACTTCGTCAGCGGTATTGGATCACCAGTGCAAATGCTGCTGCTAGAAAGATCATTTCATCCTGCGTGCTGAGAGAGGCTCTGTCTGCTCTTAAACACCAAAAAATTCAAAATGCTTTACTTCAGTCAGGAGTGAAATGGAGCTTGAACACTCCTGCAGCATCACATCATGGCGAACGAATCATTCGCATGGTCAGACAGGTGCTGAACTCAGTCCTTCATTAGCAAAGTGTGGATGATGAGTGGTTACAAACTCTTCTATGTGAGGTGGAAGCCATATTAAATGACCGTCCCATCACCAAAGTGTCAAATGATCCTAACGATCTGGAACCCTTGACCCCAAATCACATCCTCCTGTTGAAAGGCAAACCTGCACGCCCACCTGGGCTTTTCGAGAAGAGTTAGTTATACACAAAACAACGTTGGAGGCAAGTTCAGTTCTTATCGGATCTCTTCTGGTACAGATGGATCCGGGAGTACTTACCTCTGTTAAAGGAACGACAACGGTGGTCCAAGGACAAGAGAAGCTTCATCATTGGAGACATAGTCATTGTGGCGGACTCTACTGCCCCTCGCGGATCCTGGTTGTTAGGGAAGGTACTGCAGACCTTTCCTGACTCACGAGGACTTGTGCGGTCTGTTAAAGTCCAGACCAAATGCAACATTCTGGAGAGACCAGTCACAAAGATTTGTCTTCTGCTAGAAGCTGGATAAAGACTGGGGTATTAGACATATGTATGTACTGTATACATGGACATTATGAACTGAAAGCACACATGTGCATGATGGATATTTTATTAGCTCCATTGTTTGTATGGTGTTTAATTGTTATGTTATTATAGAGTATTAGGGGCCGGTGTGTTGTAGCCAATTTTCATATGTTATATGTTTTTTGTTGGTGGTAAGTTGGAGAGGGGTGGCGCTCTTCCACCGGCACACCAGGGGGCATAGGCATGGATTCACAGTGGTTACGTTGGCTACATAAAGAAGTAACAGGGGAATAGCGAGAGGGAATTACGATCTGGAGAAGCCACACAGTTTTTTAACCGTACATGCGTGCATGCGTGGATGTTCGTGGAGGATTTTATCATGTCTGTTTTTCACATCAGAAATGCAAGCAGTGTTTTGTAAGTAACTTTAATCCAAATAAAGTGTTGATCGAACGCCATGGTAGACCTGATTTCTTGCACCATTACGCGTTGGAGATGACTTCAAATTCCCTCAAGTGTTTTTTTGGTGGTACGATCGCCATTACAACATTAATTTACACTATTAGTTAATAAAGTATGTTATTAAGGAATTAATACACAATGACATATTTAATTAATAGCAATTCATTTATTACTTAATCTATTAATCATATAGACTCTTTATTAGTTGCTGATGCAGTAATAATTAATTAATGGTTTAGTTCTTCATGAGTCATACATTAACTCATGATTATCTGTGCATTAGTTAAACAAGAATTAATGCATATTAGTGCACCTGTGTTGTAATTAAAGTGTTACCAAAATCTTTTTGATTTAGCATATGGTTAAGGATGAAATGTATTGCATTTGTATTGTGTTCTTATTTGTCTTTTGTATTGATGTAAAGCACACTGGTCAACTGGTATTGTATTTAGTAGTGCTATAGAAATAAAATTGGCATTGACAATGCAAAACAAAGACAAATCAAAAGAATGAAACTAAACCCACTCACATGTAATATTCATTTCTCATGCTCTATCTCCTCCCCTCTGCCCTCCCATCAGCCTTTTCATGATCTGAGATGCAAACCATCGATGTCTGTCTTCAGATGTGTGTAAATAGCTGTAGAAAATATGTACGGGAGAAGAAACGCTTTCAATCTATCACTCTATGGTCTGTTTTTGATTTATCTCAAATGCTCCAGCATAGCAGGTAAGGGAAATATTTATACTTTTGTTTATTTTAGATATTCCAGCAGATATGTATTTGTTCACTCACTCTTTTTCTATTAATTGTGCAGGTGTTAAGATTATTGGCCATGATACAACAGTCATGAAAGGAGGGAATGCCACTTTGTTTTGTCATCTGACTGAGACAGAGGAGAATTTAACTCATATCGTCTGGCAGAAACAGACAAGAGGAAACCCTGAACAGCACAGCTTCTTAATCATCCACAAAGATGGGAAAATTGAACACAAAAATTATTTACATGACAAGGTCAGATTTATTGGGAACTTTAAAGAGAAGAATGGATCAATTCAGCTGCTAGGAATGTCACTTCTGGATGATGGGATCTACACTTGCATCTTCAACACATTTCCTAGTGGACTAATTCTGACAAACATCAGTGGTCAACTGATGGTACATGGTAAGACTGCGAATGTTTTTCTCTCACTTTGGGTTTCAAGTTCAAACTAAATTGACAAATCTGTCATTTATTAACCCATGTAGTGTAACTGTGTAACTCTCTTTCACAAAATACAATATTTTCATTTTCATTCAACAGTGTTTAATAGTAGCAGTAGATACAAGGTCAGGACCTGCAGCTTTCCTGCAGTTCTGCTTTCATAGTAAGAGCCTAACCTCATCCTCTATTACAAAAGGAGTGGAGGGGGTATTGAGATTCATCGTTTGTGTGATGTCATCAACATGGTTTCTGTCAAAGTGACAGTAAAACTCATTGAGACTATCAGGCAGCTTAGGATCATCACTGACCACTGGCGCTGTGCTAGTATAGTTGGTAATCTGCCTCAGACCTTCCCATACCCCTCTATTTATATTTGTTTGTTGTTATTGGTGGAATGCAGGGGAATTTTTTACTCCTATTAAAAAAAACATTAATCACAGTCACAAACTAATGTTTATACTTGGATAGAAGTGTAACTTGTTCAGTATAAGGTCAGGTTTCCCTCCTGTAACTAAGCATACCTACATTTCAACACCACTTGAACAATGTTTATGATAAGCCAATATTATTATTATTTTCATATTTTTGAATTCTCTTAGATCCTCCAGAATTGGTGGTAATAATCCCTGATGATCCAACAGATGCTGAAGAATATCACTGTTTAGTGGATTGTAACCCAACACCGACTAGCTACATTTGGATCAAGTAATGAAGTCCTTAGTTCCCTTTCAGTCAGTCATGTTTGACGTTACGTGGACTGTTTTTAGAGCATTCTTTTTCTTTTTCTAATTAGTTAAATGGTGTTTTTAGAGTGAGTGCTTCACTGTGCGGGCTGCACCATCCCCTGCCAGTGTTGGCGCGGCCATTTCCCCTGTGTGCTTCGGCACCTGAAAGAGCTATTTCCTGAAAGAGTAACATGGGTGTGACTGCTTCTTTTTCAAGATATCATATCACCTTTGGAATATATTTTTGTGTGCGGCCGTTCCCTGGAGCAGACTGACAGTCACGAACACTGCATCACGTGTATGGGCATTTAGCACGCTGAAGCAGCATTTGTCGATGACTCATGTTCCCATTGTGGCGATATGACCATTGCGGTGTTAGGGTTGATACTCCTATACCTCCAATGAGGTGGGGTCCCCTTACCTATAACTCGATCTAGTGCTTCATTTGGCCAACTCCAAAAGAGGGCTACTTCGACGGATAGCCAGGGTGACTTGAAGATCAGAGTGAGGGCTTCCCCTCCCGGTATCCAATCCCTATGGGCCCCTCACTCCTCTCAAACACCGCAAGCCGTGGAGCTTTTGGCTGAGCACGCTGGCCCCTTTCATGACTAGCCAGTTGTTTCATTCAGGGCTCCCCCTGCCGATCAGATGTCAATCACAGCATCGGAGGGTGAGCTTGAGTTTTTTGAGATGAGGACTCGGATGCACTTCCTCCTTCTGGGAGAGTTGCGTTGCCCAGCCTGAGCCAGAGTTGATGGCTATGCTTGCCTGGGCCACCGCTCCCGCCCGGTCTGCTTAGCAGCCTTCACCCAGACCCCAACGTGGAGCCAGCCGCAGGAAGGCCGCCCAGCCCATCCCAGCCGCTGCCAAGTCAGGTGTGAAGCGCAAGCACAAGCGGCCCTGAGACAGGCAACCCAGGGATGGAGGAAGTAGCTCTTTGAGAGATGGTGTCTGCCTCACTCCCCGGAGGAGGGCAAGGTGGAGAATCTTCAGTTTGTTTTCCGTTCTGTTCTACCAATGGCCCTTCAGTCAATAAAAGAGCAATTTCCTCTGTCCCTAGGTCCCAAGAGGGCAAGGTTGGCGGTGTGTGCCTTGCCACCCTCAGCCCCCTCTTGCAACGCCAGCCGGCAGCGAGGATGCAGGTATGGTCCCCCTGGCTCGGTGCCTGGAAGCCTGGCTAGCACTTTCCTAGCCTCGCATAGCCAGACCTTCAGACCGACGGCAGAATGTCTGGACTCTATTGCAGCTTTTCTTGGCTAAGGACCGCCCAAAAGGATGTCTGACTGACATGTAATGCACAGTTCGTTTTGTTCTGTGTCATGTTTAGGGGCGTGACAATATAATGTTGATTTCCCTAAAGTAACAGACCGGCGTGCATCTAATAAATCATTCATTCAAGAACGTTGTGCAAGTTTCCTGCAACAATGGAGCCGGGAACTTCACATACTTTTAAAAATCCAGCGTTTAGTTGATCCTGGTAAGCACTCATTATCACAGTTGTAAACACAACGGCTTTCTTCTTCCACGAGGGGTTTTGGTGTCACAGCATTTGTTTCCAGACAGACCGATAAAGACACAAACGTCTCCCGAAATTCAACTAATCAACCAATTCAACTCCTGCAAAATTAACCCAATCAGATCGCGACTTCGAAACTCCTGAAGTGTTTCCAGAACAGTGTGCCACATGCATCAGACATTCAGCCAACGGTCCGTGGGCGTGACGTCTGAGGCTGAGACTAAACGCTTCCCAGCCTGTCCAAGCTGGCTCATCCGTACCATCAGACTCGGCTATGCGATTCAGTCCCTCCGGCGCATGCCCAAGTTCAGGGGTGTCCGCTTCACCTCCGTAGTGAACGAGGCTGCCCCTGTCTTGAGAGCGGAGATCGCAGTCCTACTGGCGAAGGATGCAATAGAGTTGGTTCCTCCAGCCGATATCTACAGCCCGTACTTCATTGTATCAAAGAAAGGCGGTGGGTTACGGCTGATCTAGGACCTGCAAGTCTTGAACCAGGCCTTACACAGGTCTCAATCCTCCTGCGATGCAGGTCGAGGGTCGAGCATATCAGAAAAAAGTCCTACCCTTCGGGCTGTCCCTGTCGTCAAGAGTCTTTACATCACTCCCATGTATTACATTTTATGTCCATTTGCAATCCATCATCCAAACTAGGCTAAAAATAAAGTATAGCAGGCCAGGGCATTGTGATGCAGTTATCCAATTATCCTCTCGACCTATATATCACTTATTAGCGTAAAAGGTGGTAAAAATGTGATGCTTGGGTTTTAAATCTTATATCATAAACAACAAAATGCCAGCCTGGCCCGTTGAAAGCCCAGGCTTGCACTGGCCCGACTTATGGAAATGCGGCTAATATTGATTTCTACTTCTACTTATTATTGCCTTGTACCATTTTACATCATCACATGTATACTTTCTTATAATGTCAGTTACTCTGATGTGTCTTCATTAACAGAGTGAATGGAAGTACTCCGCATTCTGAAGGCAAAAAACTTTCTATCCCAAAATCATCCTCTGATTTGAATGGTGTGTACATCTGTACAGCATCAACCGAGTATGGAAGTGTGTCAGGTGGGCTCTATGTGGATAACACTGTTGAGTCCTTTAACATCTTTATATTTTAAAATAGTTGTTTTTTTATTATTTTATTCATATTATTCTTCTGTTCTATATCATTCTAGTCTAGTCTATACATGTAGGCATTTAGGAACAGGAGTAAATCAACACAGAGACAACAATATTCATAGACAAAGCTTAAATATGTAACCTAACAGTTCTCCACTCTTTTTCTCAATCCCTTATTCCATGTTTTGTAGGATCCACTGATGTCTGTTGGTATCTGTTGGCATTGCACTATGAACGGAGCAAAAAGAGCTAGAGTCTAATCTAAAGATGGCGCCGTTGTGTGTGGCTGGCCGTCTGCTGTCGTTTGGGAGTTTGTTTGTGTTAATGTTTATGGGGGGTTTTTTTGTGGGGTTTCTCCACTTTTAATGTATGACCAGCTGTTACGTTCCCCTAACCGTCTAGGATCGGGAGGGGAGGTAACATTTCAATCCTCTGTCCCAGAGTGAAGACGAAACCAGATGATATATATCAAAGAAAGGATTGTATTAAAAAAAAAAAAGAACATGCCGGTAGTTACTAGGGAGCAATGGCTCAGGGGATAGCAAGGCCTAAAATAAACAAAACAGCCCACTAACTAATTTTGGGAGGAGTCCTAACTAACCTAAGAAAGGTTAAACAAAAAGAAATAAACAAACTTCCCTCAACTCCCATGCTATACAAAAACAGTATTAAAAGAAAAAGGCACTCACCCCCTACAGCTTCTCACAACAGGAACAAGTTAACAGGAACACATACCTTCTGCTTAATTTTGAGTTGAACTGATATCAAGATCCCTTAACACAGGTAGGCTATATGCTAAACATAGTTAGCTAACTCAGAACTACTGTCTCTGAATGTCAGAAGCAAACATACACTCACCTAAAGGATTATTAGGAACACCATACTAATACTGTGTTTGACCCCCTTTCGCCTTCAGAACTGCCTTAATTCTACATGGCATTGATTCAACAAGGAGCTGAAAGCATTCTTTAGAAATGTTGGCCCATATTGATAGGATAGCATCTTGCAGTTGATGGAGATTTGTGGGATGCACATCCAGGGCACGAAGCTCCCGTTCCACCACATCCCAAAGATGCTCTATTGGGTTGAGATCTGGTGACTGGGGGCCATTTTAGAACAGTGAACTCATTGTCATGTTCAAGAAACCAATTTGAAATGATTCAAGCTTTGTGACATGGTGCTTTATCCTGCTGGAAGTAGCCATCAGAGGATGGGTACATGGTGGCCATAAAGGGAAGGACATGGTCAGAAACAATGCTCAGGTAGGCTGTGGCATTTAAACGATGCCCAATTGGCACTAAGGGGCCTAAAGTGTGCCAAGAAAACATCCCCCACACCATTACACCACCACCACCAGCCTGCACAGTGGTAACAAGTCATGATGGATCCATGTTCTCATTCTGTTTACGCCAAATTCTGACTCTACTATCTGAATGTCTCAACAGAATTCGAGACTCATCAGACCAGGCAACATTTTTCCAGTCTTCAGCTGTCCAATTTTGGTGAGCTCTTGCAAATTGTAGCCTCTTTTTCTTATTTGTAGCGGAGATGAGTGGTACCCGGTGGGGTCTTCTGCTGTTATAGCCCATCCGGCTCAAGGTTGTGCGTGTTGTGGCTTCACAAATGCTTTGCTGGATACCTCGGTTGTAACGAGTGGTTATTTCAGTCAAAGTTGAATTCAAGCTTCTATCAGCTTGAATCAGTCGTCCCATTCTCCTCTGACCTCTAGCATCAACAAGGCATCTTCGCCCACAGGACTGCCGCATACTGGATGTTTTTCCCTTTTCACACCATTCTTTGTAAACCCTAGAAATGCTTGTGTGTGAAAATCCCAGTAACTGAGCAGATTGTGAAATACTCAGACCGGCCCGTCTGGCACCAACAACCATGCCACGCTCAAAATTGCTTAAATCACCTTTCTTTCCCATTCTGACACTCAGTTTGGAGTTCAGGAGATTGTCTTGACCAGGACCACACCCCTAAATGCATTGAAGCAACTGCCATGTGATTGGTTGATTAGATAATTGCATTAATGATAAATTGAACAGGTGTTCCTAATAATCCTTTAGATTAGTGTATTTCACAACAGAGTTCAATCTGGAGCCGGGGAGAAGTGAGTCTCACTGCTGCAAACACTGGATTGCCCCGTCCAGCCTCAGGCACACTCTCTCACAAACGAGTTACAGGTGCCGATGATTAGGCCTGAGAGCGAAGAGAGAGAAAGAGAGACAGCAAGCAAACAAAAACACACGCCACACAACCACGCCCACCCTTTCAGAGGTAAAGTAAATCAAAGAGGTTCAGAAGAAAATAATCATAATACTAATAAATAGATAAATGAATACGTCCTTGGACGTAACACCGGCAAACACTTTAAATCCACTGATGTGCTGCTTAATCAAATTCAGAGAGGCCCACGACACTCTCCACATCCCTTTACGAATCTTTTGTTCCAAATCAATGGTTCGGAGCGTGTATCAAACTGCCAGAGTCACGTGATTTCAGTAGATGAGGCTTCAATACGTCATAAGTGGTTCGAAACGTTTTGAAATTTCAATGGCTCACAGATGGGGGCGATAATCTTCTTCTTCTTCTCTTTCTATGGCGGTTCGCAACCATCTTTTTGGTGCATTACCGCCACCATCTGGGCTGGAGTGTGGATCAATGGGTCAAACCAGAGCCCGTCTACGGAGAGCCTTGGCACTTCCTATTAGCCCCATTGTATCATCTTGGTTGCAGTTCCCTTAGAATTCCACTGGAGGTGATCGCGGGCGAGTGCAGAATGAATGGGAGTCTATGGAGCTAGATGGCTAAATGTATCTCTTTCTCCTGCTTGTCGTTGAATCAACGTAGATTTTATTGTTGATTCCGCAAGTTCAATATAGATTATAGGCCAAAAGTCGAATGAACGAGTACTTATGTCCTTTCGATCTCTTACAGGTTAGGCCGTAGTTGGCCGGAACATGCTAGCATTCTGCTAGACGGATTTGCGACTGATTACGACCAGAGACCCCGTTTGATGGCACCTGAAGCTAGAGTAGAATCAGAAACATTATCTTAACCCTAACCCACCCTAACTAGAACTCTTTGTAACTCGTGTATTAACCGAAAGTGCCTTACCTCAAATATCAGCTAGTGTTATCATTGCCGATCCCACGAGAAAGGAAGCCATGAAGCAGAATTGCCGTAAAGCAGCACCTCTGGCAGTATGAAAATATGTGACGTCATCACATTTTTTTAACTAATTTTTAGAACAGATAAGTGAACTTAAAAATGCTATTTTCAGCTGAGTGTATTATCTTAGCCCCCCCCCCCCCCCCCCCCCTTTTGAATGCAACTTTCAAATTACTTGACAAAAAAATGACGTCTTGAGAAAAGTGGATTTCTGGGAGTGACACCCCTTAGACCCCATTCTGGGGAGAATGAGAACCCCATTCATTCTGCACTCGCCTGCAAGCGCCCCGGCATTGGACAGAGACGTGTTACTGCAGCCAGTCCAGAAACCGGAAGTAACCAGACAGTGCCAATTCTCTTCTATTAGACATTCTCTGGTCAAACTACACTTCTTTAAAATATTTTAATTATCCCAGTTATCTTTAAAAAAGAAAACAAAATATTAAAACAAATTTTGCCAGATCCTTTTTGCATTATTTCATGTAAATTTAGTGTCATCTGGTTCTCACCAAGTTGTGAAATCAATCTTTGTCTAGCTTGATGGTATTTAGGACAATTCATAATTACATGCTCTACTTGACTCTTGACTATTGCAGTCTTCACATACTCCATCCACATGCTTTTTCATTATAAATAAAGTTTTATTTAATCCTGTATGTCCTAGCCTCATTCTAGACACCACATCTTCTTCTCGCCTTTTTCTGTATGTATTCCTGTTCTTTCCCACTTTTACTTGAATACTATACAGGTATCTCCCAGTCTGTTCATTGTCCCATAAAAACTGCCATTTTCATTAATTTTAGCTTTAATTATACTTTTAACTCCAGCTTTGCTGTATTTAATATCCATCTCTATATAAGGCTTCTCTGCTGCTTTCTTCGCACATTTGTCTGCCAATTCATTACCTCCTACACCTATATGAGGTGGTACACAATGTAGTACTAATACCAGACTTTAGCAGATTGTTAGCTAGTTGGATTATTTCAAACATTATGTCCTGTCTAGACTCAGAGTGAAGATGCTAAAGACTTATCAATGCTGGACTGGAGTCTGAAGCAATCACAGCTTCCTTAGGTTTATTGCTCTCTACCCACATCATTGCCATCCATATTGCTATCATTTCTGCTGTATATACCGCTAAATCGTCATTAATTATTTTAGCAACTTCAATGTTTAATTGAGGGATAACATGAGCAATTCCCATTTTCTTATCTGTCTGCTTAGATGCATACGTATATAAAATAATTCCTTCTTTATATTTGCTAGTTATGTAATTCTGAGCCCTGTAATGATCCATTCCATTAACCTCCTTTCCTCCAATAAGACAAGTCAACTGGAACTTCTGAAAACAGCCAAGGAGGTACAACTGGATATATCACTGTAGGGCTTATATCTTCAATGCACTAATTCCTATTGTTATTATCTTCTGCCTTATTGTCCAACCAAAACTTTTAATTAGGTTGTTCTCTCTCTCTTGACATTATTAAAGACATTTTCTTTAATAATGTTTTAGCAGCAGATCCATACACTATATCACAACCATAATCAAATACCGATCTGATCATCCCTGATGATCCAGGTCTACTTGCTCCCCATTCTACTCCACGCAAACATCTCATCACATTCAACACTTTCTTACATTTATCAATCATTTTCTGGATATGCATTTATAATCCTGGTTAAATAAAGGAAGTTAAGTTTAATTTATTTGCAATTTATTAACATCTAATTTCCCTACTAAAGGTAAAATAGTGATGTGTAAAAGCGATTTAAGAAAAATAGTGGGCGATTTAAGAAAAGCAGTTATTATTAGTTGAATTTTTGATTGACCAATGAGAATGCTCCAACATCACGCGCTGTGCGTATGCGTGTGCATAACGAGAAAAAAAGAGAGTTGAGCATAGAGGAGAGGAGACGTGAGTCGATCTTCGCGATAAAAGTTAAAAATATATGGTTGAAAGAAAAGTAGAAACAACGTTAATGTAATTAATTTCATACCGTGCATGGAGAAGCTGAGTGAGTGTTGAGTTGCATTTTGCTCCGTTGAGTCAGCATAGCTTTCTAAATGGGAAAAGTTAATGTATAAACTTCCTAACACGATGAAAGGTGGTTAATTCGTTTGACTAAAACAGTGTTTTTTTCCAATTTCATGTCGTGTTTCAACGTTAGAGATTATAGTCAATCGTGTGGATATTCCTCGTTCACCGACGCCATGCAGGCCTGTGAGACGCGCCTGGGTGAAAGCAAAAGACGATTAATATAGAGGTAAATGAGTAATATATAAGTTATTGTAGGAAACAAGGCTATGTTCTACTGTTTAATTTTATTATTTCATTCTAAATGATTATAAGTGTGGTCATAGTGAACCGCGTGGTTATTCCTCCATTTCAGTTCACCGGCGCCATTATTGGTCACATGCGCCTGTGTGAGAAAGACGAATAGAATTGTTCTAGAGGTACATAGTGTAATATCTTTTCTTGAAAAATGATATTTGTATGTTTAATTGTTATTTTGATTGTTTTGATCTTTGATGTGAAATTTTCTGAAATCACTAAATGAATGTTCTGGTCTATGATCAGGCCAGATTTTTTTGTTTTCTTTCTTTTTCTTTGTATTTATATTTTGTCTTTGGTGCTGCGGATTGTGATGATCTGTGATATCCTGTGAGAAATGTCAAGTTTGATGGTGAGCCACCCGAATCTGCTACGTTGAAATAATCTACTACGGTGAAAGGGCAACAACTCGTAAGGAAGAGGACAATATCCTTTCCTTTCCTTCTCCAGTCTTGCTGTCGCGAGACAATTAACATTTAGAGACTATTATGTTTTTTTTTTCTTCAAGATTGACAGACAAATACAGAGACTCATAAGAAACTGATATGTGCTTTGAAAAGCATTGAATACTCGTTAAAATTGATTGGTAAATTTGATTAATATTGAGGTTCTTGTTCAGTCAAACAATTGAAATTTTTTCTCACCACAACCTGCTTCCTCCTTTACGAACTTAAAAATCTTCTGCTAAACCTATTGGCACCAACAGCAATTCATTTAATTAATTAATTAATTAATTGTTAAATTCTTAAGACAACTGTTACACATTGTCCAAGTTAGTCTTTTGTCGAACCAAATTCCCAAATATTTGAAGAATTCCACTCGTTCTAATTCTGCCCCAGACCCAGATAATTTGATTTTTACATTCAAACTTATTTTCTTCCTAGAGAAAAATAAAGTCTTTGTTTATTGAAATTCTAAACCCCCATTGAATGGCCAACTCTTGGACTCTATTTACTGCTTGCTGCATCTTATCCACCACAAAATCTATATTCCTTCCCCTTTTCCACATTGCTCCATCGTCTGCAAACAATGTTACCCCAACTGAATTTTGTATATCCTCGTTAATGCAATAGGTCTATAATTAATTATCGAATGAATTTTTAAAGGACTCTCTTATTAAATATCAGCAGGCTGTTGATAGCCAAGTCAGACATTTAGCAGTAGGCTAAAACACGAAAGCTATAACGACTCATAATGCAAAACTAAGACATTGATGTTTGCACTAATCAGTTCCAACCACCCTAAATGTAGCCTGAAACATTATTCAAACTTAAAATGCGACTACATACAGTAATCATTTCAAATTTTATTTTCATAATGTAAAAGCGTGTGGAAAACTGAACTCTGAGGCAACGCTGTAAAATCATCAGTAATACCCCACTTATTTGCTTTGCACAACTATTTACTATTCTGAAATCGTTTGACATATATATATATATATATATATATATATATATATATATATATATATATATATAAAAATGATGTTATTTTGCTGTTATATCATTAAATAACTTTTTATTAAAGAAAAATATCCAAAAGAATAATGGCAATAGCCTTTGTTTTACGAGCTAATGCAGTAAGGCATGGTTCATTTTATTTTAGAATAAGAAAAAAAAATTCTGGGTTTGTGCAACAATCGGTTTGATTATTCATAGCAAAATGTAGGTTATGTGTTTGCTGCTTAAATATCGTAACCAGACAGATGCTGTTTTGCATGCAAAAATTTAATACATAAAACATACTTGATGGATTTCTCACTTAATCTACCAGTGTCTTTGCTGCTGACCCACGATGATTTAATCATACAAATCACTGTCATGTTATATGTTATGTTATATTACCAGAAAGCATGAGACGGGACACCGGGCGTACCACATCATAACAAGCTTTATTTCCTGTCTGTTCACCATACAACAGTCTGGGTAATACCAGACCTTAAGCAACTATATCCCTTACAGAACACCTCCCCAATTAAATAAAGAAGCCCCCCCCCCCCCCTCAACTCTGTGCAAAGAACAATATACTCTAATAACTCAACACATTATCTTTCCCCTTATTTCAGAACTGTTCCTTTAACCTCTTCTTTTTCTACAAGTCCATCCTCTTAGGTTAGCAGATTAACAAAATGGTTGAAAGACTGATAGAGGAGTTAACAAGACTGACTTTGTTCTGACTTAATTCATTCTTCCTTTTCACAATGTTAATTTTACATATAGGCAACAGAGTTAAAATAATGTATTTTTACATTATGACTGTCTGCCATCTCCTGGAGGGTTATAAAATGAATTTTAAAAAGTTGTTCCATGTAGTTTAAACATTGTGTTTAGGGTTGTATGTCTTTGTATGCCATTTGAATATGTTATTCATAGAATTTCATACATATCACTTTTTTATATTTATGTATAAATATAGTTTCCTATAAAGGCCACTATCAGGTAACCCAGCTTTATTTCCTCCCCAAAGCCAAATGTGGCGTTTGGACCTTGTCTGCAGGGGAATCACGAGCAGATACATTGGGCTTAAAATATTAAATGGAGGACCTTAAAGTGTATCTCTACTTTGAGATGTCACTTACCTGTCATTACTTACCTGGTGAAACTGGTAAAACGAGAGGCTTAAAGTCTCTAGAACTGAAGCATAATAGGAATAGTTAATGTTTCCAAATGATCACGTTTACTTGATAGAACAACACATTTTGTGTTTGTTTTCAGAAACATTTAGTTTTTAATGTGGCACACGTGTATATATAAATTGGCTGGAACTTCTGTGGCATGAAGATCTGCACCATTGGGAGGAAACTAATGTCAGGAACCTCTGGGAAGCTTGGCAACCTGAGCTTCTCTGACACGGAGCTCTAGAACCGCAGCAGGGACTGGAGCTGCAGCAGAATGAACCTTCACAGTGATTTCTGTGGAGCCTCAGCAGGTTTTGGAGCAGCAGTGACAGAAGACTTTATGGCTGTCTTCACTGGGAATTGTGGAGCAGCCCTGACAGGATCTCTGGGCCCAAGGCAGCGGAGGAAGAGAGCTGTGGCAGACCCGCTCTTTGGGACCCGGATGCCAGTGGCAGATACTTCTAGGACGGCAGGGCGAGGAACTTGTGGGACGGGCTGAAAAGAGCTCTGGGTGACTCCACTGTTAAAATATGATTGGATGGTGCAGTGCTTAACTAAACCTAAATGAACTATTTACAATATACATCGCTAGGCGAGTAGTTCTGCAAGACGCAAAAACTACCCCCTCAAGCCAAGGCGCCAGACGCAACCGAGGCCTGCCAGCCCCGCAAGACGCTGAGGCTGGAGAGATGGAGGGTCATCTGTGTCAGCCCGCCAGACGCAAGGCTAAACCCTCTCCATGACCTGAAACACAATTAGAAAGCATTTTTCATAAGGTATAAAAATACATCTGTGCCATGTATAAGGATTGAGTATATGACAGTTACAGCAGATACTGAATGGTGATGTTAAAAAGCTGATGTCCATATTCAGATAATAAAGCCAAATTAACAAAAAGCCAAAAAATAAGCCATTATAAACATATCTTCATAATCAGTTTAGGTTGTCTTAGAATCAGTACCTTGAACCAGTCATGGGAGAGCATCTCATCCAGAAGGAGTCTCCGCTTTGGGTCGCTCTTCCTCGAATAAAGCGGCAGCATTCTGTGCAGAAAGATTGAGAGTTATCCCTAATTATTTCCTAAGCTGTGAAAATGGGAACGATTCCTGCGTTATCCATAAGAACATCTTTTTTGTTCTAACCATCTGAGAAGCCCGGCTGGAACCAGACATCAGGGTCCATCGCAGCGATATCTCTGCTGTCTGGGAAGCGGCGGGTGATCATGGCAAACAGCAGCACCCCCAGCGACCACACCGTCGCCTGCTTCCCATAGTACTCGCCCTTCTCAAAGTACTCCGGAGGGCAATACCTTGCTGTGCCTGGAGACAGGAGTTTGTCACATGCAATTTTTTTTAGTCAACAAGAATATTAATATTGACTATTCTTTGAGAGTTTTGTTAGTGTATTGTTAATATCTCACTGTGTCATGTCTGATGAAGACATGGTGTAACTGGTCACTAGAGTCTAAATCCCAAAATGTATGTTTTAAGGATAACACATACCAGAGTAGTTTTTGTAGGAGGAGCTTTTCATGAGGTCCCCGCAGCCGAAATCGATCAGTTTGACCCCCAGGGTCTCTGGGTTGACCAGGAGGTTCGGCATTTTGATGTCCCGGTGTAGCACACCCCTAGAACAGCACAGGGCAGCAGCGTCAATCACCTGCCACATGAAGTGACGGGCCATGTTCTCGCTGAAGCGGCCACCGTAATGCTCCCAAAAGCTGTGCATGTCCATGCAGGGTGAGGGCCGTTCTAAGACCATGATGTACTGGTCGAGATGGTCCTGCCAGTCCAGCACCTTTGTAATGTGGCGACAGCGTGGGCCTTGATTGGCCATTACTGTCAGGGCCACCTCAAGTGGAACTGGTCTGGGATGGTCAGGCTAGAAGAATGACAGTTTTTATTATTGTTAGATAGAATATCTATTATAGAATTGGTAGATATGAAATATTTGCACTCTGTGATTTACATTAAAATGTTATAAATAGCAAACATAGAGAGCACAGTCTACGTACAAGGCTGATGTATGGCTCGTTCTCTGTCTTCGCTGTGAATTTCACAGCTACCATGAGGCCGTCCTTGCAACGCGTCCCTTCAAAGACAGAGCCAAAAGCTCCTTCCCCCAATTTCTTGCCAATGGCGTATTTCCAGCAAATGTGATCTATTAAAACAGAATCATTTTTATTTGTTTACTTACTTTCATACTTCATACATATTTCCTGATGAAATGTTAATCAGGAAATATATTTGTAATATTTGTACTTTTAAAAAATTCATTTGTCGCATGACTATTTAAGTGAACTGCAAAAAAAGCCAAATGGTGATTTCAAATTATGGAGGGAAAAAAAACCCTAAAATAAACCTTACAGCAGTATCAGCTGCATTACTTAAAACATGCTTTCCTTTATACATATTCACTTGAAATAATATATTGTTAAGTGTGTGTGTGTGTGTGATATTTTGTCAGACAGTAAACTGGCAGTAAACTCACCCTCAATCCTCACGATCTCGTCACAGTCCAGCTGTCTCAGCAGATGTGATCCAGTGTCACCTGATGATGAACTGGCTGGACTGTCCTGATCTTGAGGCTGGACGTCCTCCACTTGCTGGTTTTCGGCAGTGGGGGGGACTTCAGGACTACTGGAAGGAGGTTCCTGATGATCATTATCCTCTACAGTAAAGATGATGTCCTGTAAAGAAGTCTGATCTAAAGAGAGGAATATCAGCCACAAGCTTGTTTAAATCATATCATCCGCCACATCTTCAAACTATATTTCATCTACATTCAGACATTCATCACTTCGTGGAATAAAGTCACTTATCTGCCTTTTTGTGTGTGTGATGTGTGATGTGGGTTTTTTATATTGTGTGTAAATGATTAAGAGAGTTTGTGTTGTTCAGAGCTCATCATTTACCATCAGTACACCTCCTGGATGGGGCTTTATCTGTGTCCTGGTCCACCTCACACTGCTCCACCTGCTCATCCTGAGCTTTGGTGGATTTGGGGCGAGACGAACGAAAGAAAAAAGAGGCAAACCTTCGAAATGTCCTCTTTTTCTGCCTCTTATTCTTTGTTTGCTCTGTCCCTCTCTCCTGCCCGCCTCCCTCACCGATGCCCACTGGCGTCTCGTCAGGACGAGGATGGAGCTCCGCCTTGTCGTCGGTGGGTGTCAGTGTTGTTCGGGGATTTATCCCATCCACACACTCACCTCCTCCCGCAACTCCCACTCTACGAAATTGTCGCTGTCCCATATCAACACGATAACGCGCTACCAACAACTGCAAAAACACTGTTGATATCTGTACTCCTGACTCGCTACAAAGTGAACAGGGAGTTTCACGCTTTATTGTCCCGGCGTCAGCGTTCTATATCCTCTATGACGTTATAAGGGCTCGTTCAGGCTGAGAGCAGCAGATTCTCGCGAACATTAAAGTAATGTCTAGTGATGCCATTGATATATGTGTATGGGTTTGTACAGTATTTAGGTAGGCTATTAAGATCGCTTTAAAACATACACACAACAGTGGTCAATAGTGATGTAGGGTCATTAAAAACAAATATCCTCTGCTCTGGACATCACTTTAAAAAAACAGATATTTTCACCTTTTATATAGGCTATATATATATATATATATATATATATATATATAATTTGTTTACAGATGCTACTTGTTTCAATAATTTGACTTACATTTTAAGTGTGGGTGTATTTGTCCAAATTTTGAGGGCCACACAGGACAAGTCGCCTCTTGTCTTGTATTAATGTAGCCTAATATATTCCAGAGTGTATTTATCCAACAGCTTGGCCTATTACAAAAATATGATAATTGGGATCTTAGTTTAAAGGGTAGAATTCATAAAAATTGTGACAACTGCACAAATATGAACACACATCTTTCCTCGTGAAAATCAGTGTGCATCCTATACCAGCATTCGTTTCAGAAACCGGCTACTTTACAGTATAGATTTGTTTTAGGTATGTTAGGTATGATATTCAATTTAGTTTAGGTTTTATGAATTCAGCTGATTAGACATGCTTTTTGATTACTAACATTTTAAGAATCCAGAAAGAAAATGGAATTGGGATTTTAGGGAAAATTATTGCTAAAATGGCTTTCATAGGGCCCCAAGTATATGAAAGTGTATTTTAAAGAAGATGAAAAACAAGTTTTTAATGTGGTTTATATGTCTGTGGTGTTTTTAATATGCTTTAAGACAAACCATGTGCAAATTCATAAGTCTTAGTATTTTATTCTTTAAACTGCAGTGAAATACATACATGAAATATCACTATATCAACACATCATGCGTAAAATTAAACTATTTTTTCCAACTATTAAACTATTCCAAACAAAGCCCAATGAAGCAAAAATGTCTCCAAAATATATTTAGCTATTAAGACGCATCAAAACACACAAAAGCACTATAAAACATTATGATTCTTCTGTAGGCACACTTCCTCTTCTTCTATGTGCTTGATGAAATCTCACTAGATTATTGGTCCAGATTGTTATATGTAACGAAGGTATACATATTTTATATTATGTTATATGTAAGGTAGGCTATACACTTTTCTTGTGTGACATTATAGATTGCTATACTGGAACAAATATCAAAAAGTAGGCAAAAAGTTGAGTTGTTTGCTCATAAAGCTCCCTCTCTCTCTTTTTCCATCTCTTCACAGTAAAAAACGTTGGGTTGTTTTTTAACCCAACAATTGGGTTACACATATCGGGTCATTATGTTGGGTAACTTTACAAAAATGTTGGGTCATTTTTAACATCGTTAACAAAGATTTGGATTGTTCTAGAAAACCATTTCTAAAAAAAAATCCAGAAAGTTCTGCTACCTTTTTTTAGGAAGTGCTATATACTTATAATCAGTGCCATTTGTTATTTTTCCAATTTTATATCTGGGTGACCTTTTTAAAACTTAGAGGAATTAATCGATTCATGATACAGGATACAATTTTTATTTGAAAAATACTCCAAAAAATGTATTACAACCCTAGTGGTCATGTGTTTGACAGCTGCGTGACTCACTTTGCCCACTAGAGGTCGGTGGAGCAACAACTTCACACCGGGAATTCCTTAGAAAGTGAATTAGTAATATAATTTAACAGATAATGTATACA
This sequence comes from Meda fulgida, assembly GCA_030578275.1. Classification (NCBI taxonomy): domain Eukaryota; kingdom Metazoa; phylum Chordata; class Actinopteri; order Cypriniformes; family Leuciscidae; genus Meda; species Meda fulgida. The sequence goes on from CM060624.1 coordinate 36,324,974, forward strand.
GCACAACAGACTGCAATCTTTGGAGATTTGAATCTATATATAAGCGAAATAAATATTGACAACAATCACGAGAGTTATGAAAAGCTTTAAGAATGCGTTTCCCAGTGTCACCTAAGATCAGCATCTTTCTAATGAAACACCCAGTTATGAAGAGACCCGGGAGAGGATGACGGGAGGAATGCGTGCTCGTGACGTCAGCCCGCGCATCATCATCACTGGCGCTGCTTTAGAATGAACGAGAGCGATCTGATGCGACATCACAACATCATGAACCAAAGCTGAACTTACGAGGACCACGGCCCCTAGTTTGCGAAGGATTCGCTGAGCTCTGCACTCAGATAAATGACTCAAAACACGAGTCCGTCTCATTTTATTCGCAGATGACCGTATAGCGGCAGCGATGGCAGGGTCAAATATGGTGTTCTCCGATGTGGAAAGTTTTCTAGACGCGCACCCGGAATTATTAGAGGACTATTTAAACAGAAAAGGCAAGGCGAGTGTGGTGGAAAAGTGGCAGAAGAACCATCACTCGACTAAAACTCCGGCGAACTCCAGCGGCGCGCACTCGGATAAAGCAGCGAGCGCAAGCGCGTGCGGGAAAGACAGCTGGGCGAGCAGAGGAGACGGCATACATAGACGAGCCTCGCAAAAAGAGCTACGGAAAACATTCGCAAGGTCTAAAGCCATCAATGCGAACAGGACTTATGATGAGCACGTTAACTCGCGAGCGCAGGAGCCGCTCACCAGCATGAGGAGGCGCGCGCTTCTGCGTAAAGCGAGTTCCCTTCCGCCGACCACCGCGCACATACTCTCCGCGCTCCTGGAGTCCCGGGTCAACATCCCTCAGTACCCCTACACCGCAGTGGACTACAAATACTACCTGAAAGAGCACAACGAGAGGGAGTTTTTCCTGGAGCTGGTCAAAGACATCTCCAACGACCTGGATTTGACCAGTCTGAGCTATAAGATCCTGGTGTTTGTGTGCATCATGGTGGATGCTGACCGATGCTCCCTGTTTCTGGTGGAGGGACCGGCCAATAAAAAGACCCTGGTGTCCAAGTTCTTCGACGTGCATGCTGGGACCACAGTGTTGCCCTCTCTGAGGAACTCGGACGAGGTGCAGGTGCCCTGGGGAAAGGGCATCATTGGATATGTGGCTGAACATGGGGAGACCGTCAACATTCCCGATGCATATCAGGTGAAAGCAGGAATGAAAGCAAGCTTGTCCCCAAGGATGTGTGTAATATTTTGGAACCACAGTTATAAAGGGATCAAAGTAACAGTCAAAGGAGATGCTACTGGATTAAGTAAAATGATTATTCCTTCAGAATTATTTCTTAGAGGATTCGTAGAGCCCTTTGGGATGCTTTAGGATTGTTTCCAAATAATGAAAGAAATTCGGTAACACTTTACAATAAGGTTAATTAGTTAACATTAGTTAACATGAACTAAGAATGAACAAGACTTCTACAGCATTTATTAATCTTACTTCATATTAATTTCAACATTTACTAATAAATGATTGGTTGTATTTGTTAACATTAGTTAATGTACTGTGAACTAACATGAACAAACAACGAACAGCTGGATTTTGTGCTGTATTAAGCTGCATTAACTAACATTAACAAAGATTAGCTAACAAATATTGCTCATTTTTAGTTCATGTTAGTTAATACATTACTAATGTTAACTAATGAACCTTATTGTAAAGTGTTACCAGAAATTCCTTTGGGATTAGAAAATCTTTAGCGGTTTCTAGTCCATAAATTCCAAAAGATGGAAGTCCTGCCATAATTTGGAACAAATGTAAAAGGGATCAAAGTCAAGATTGGGTCACATAAGATCCTATTGGATAAAGTGCAATTCTTGTTGTTGTGTTTTTAGACTGAAACAGTGATTTCACTTTAGTGGTAAAAACACCCAACATCCCAATGGAAATTCTATTATACAATTGTTCCAAATTATGACGAACATCACAATGTTGAGCAATTGTAAAGGGACCAAATTAAGAGTCAAATAACTTTTGTTACAATTGTTCTGAATTATGATTATGAATTCCACTTGGATTAGGAATCTTCACATGTGTTGCGAGTTCACAAGCATTACGTTTTCCCAAATGCATAATTACTGATCAGATAGAATTTTACTGAGATGTGGAAACAGCAAAACAATCTTAATGCGTTACAGGTGAAACAGGAATAAAAGGATTGCTTCAAAAAAATCATTTATGTGCACTGGATTGCTAATGGAATGTATTATAATTTGGAATCAATCCTTATGGGAGGAAAAAATAAGAATCAAGTAAGATTCCGTTGGACATTCTGACATTCTAATTTCACTGCTGAAAAAAAAAACCTCACTATGCATAATCAGCAACATAATCATTTTATCCTACTCCATTAAAAAACAGCCAGGTGGTTTCCTCTGGAAATGGGAGGTTTTTAGAGGAGTTTTGGGCACTAAACCACTGAGCATGGGAGACTTTTTAATCCAGTTGTATTGCGTTTGATTCTTGCTTTTCATTTGAGCTCAATAGAAACTGAATTAGGGTTAAAGCATTAGCATTTTTTGACTAGGTCACTCACATGAGATTTTCCCATACGGATAATGACTCCCATACTGTGACCCCTGAATGACGTTTTGCTTTGATTATTCCCCGAGATCCATAAAAGGCCTTCTTGAAATAATGAGGTGTGTGAGAGTATGTGAGTATTGATCACTGAATCGATGAGCTCCGACAAACTTCCTCCGCTCTGTTCTACAGATTTACTCCTGATTCTCTGCTGATGATGATGATGTCAGCTCGCAGGTCTCTAATTAGTCTGTCAATCTGCGTTTGGCTTTTCATTTAGCAAGCAGAGCAGATCATTAAAACTGCATTATTTATACCAGTAAACTCAGCGATTCAGAGACTCTTCAAACATCATGTAAAAGTGGCTCATGCAGCAAGAACATTATTAATTCAAAATAATTGAAAATGGCAACACTTTTATTAATAACTTTCATTAATAAGTCTAAGTGTAGATACATATATTATGTACTTCAAAATATGAATAAGTAATGCAGTTTGATTCATGATATTTCTGTATACTGTATTTGAACATCAATATGTTATGCTTTATTTAATGTAAAGCCTCTTCTGCTCACCAAGGCTGCACTTATTTGATCAAAAATACAGTAACATCAGCAATATTGTACAATAATATATTTAAAATAACTGTTTTCTATGTGGATATAATGTCAAATGTAATTTATTCCTGTGATCAAAGCTGTATTTCCAGCATCATTACTCCAGTCTTCAGTGTCACATGATCCTCCAGAAATCACTCTAATATGATGATCTGATGCTCAAGAAACATTTATGATTATTATCAGTGTTGAAAACAGTTTTTGCAAAATCTGGGGTTAGATTTTTTGTAAAAACGAAAAGAATAAAACTTGTATTCAGCAAATATGCAATAAACTGTGTAATAAAATGTATGCCAGTTTTCACAAAAATATAAGGCATCAAAAACCTTTTTTCACTTTTATTCTAAATAATTGAGCATCAGATCATCATATTAGAGTGATTTCTGAAGGATCATGTGACACTGAAGACTGGAGTAATGATGCTGAAAATACAGCTTTGATCACAGGAATACATTACACTTTACTATATACTCACATAGAAAACAGCTGTGTTAAATTGTAATAATATTTCACAATATTGCTTATATTAAATGCAGCCTTGGTGAGCAGAAAAGACTTACTAATAATAAAAAAGACAGATAGTGTATATAAGGAAGAGAAGATACTGTCTGTATATTTTTGCGGATCTGTTTAGTGCTGATAGTCACAAAGCAATGACACACTTCGCGTTTAATTAGTCTGGCTTCTCTTTACGGTTATTGTAAATGTCCCCATTCAGCAATGAGTAAGACTGTCTCTTGTCCTCTTTATAGGACCATCGTTTCAGTGATGAGATTGATAAACTCACGGGATATAAAACCAAGTCTCTGCTGTGCATGCCCATCCACAACAGTGATGGAGAGGTCATCGGGGTCACGCAGGCCATCAACAAGAGTCCCAATGGAGCGCTGTTCACCGAAGACGACGAAAAGGTACTGCATGCACACGCTGGGTAACACACAACACTGTGCACACTGAAACGTACACTACACAATACACTGGACTTTACTTTTCTTGAGGATAATCAGGGCGATACAGCCCAGCTAACGATTTTAGCGTTTCCATTACGTTCCCATCAAGTTATAAAAACTTTATTTCTGAATGTTCTAGGAACATCCAGTTTTTTAGACGTTGTATTAACGTTATTTCTTGGTTATAAGAACGTTATTAAAAACGTTATTAGAACGTTTATTTATCTCGTTATGAAACGTTGTATTAACATTATTGCCCGGTTATGAGAACGTTATTCAAAACCCAATTAGAACGTTAAATTACAGGCCAGGCTGAAAGCTATTAGTGATTGAGCACTTAAGGATAGATAACTGAGATAACTGAATGAACTGAATAAACTAAACGACTAAAGGTCCGTTTAAACCAATGATGATACCTATAATGTTCGATGGAAATTTCCGTCTTTCCTGTTATATGGTAGGGGGCGCTATTACACATCTTCTGAAAGAGTACTGAATCTCCTGATCAAAACACAGGTGAAGAAGAAGCAGAAACAAGCGATATCATATGTTAGCAGATGCGAAATAACACGATCATCAACATTAAACAGCATATAATTCAAAACTGCCTAATGTTACTAAAGGTTCGTTCTTGGTTTGAACAAGCCATTACAGGCAAAAAATCTGAAATTCAAAAATTCAAAATGGTCAATAAAGGTGCTTTTGCACCGGGTAGTTTAGGACCTCAGTAATAGGAAGTGGCCTGCGGGACGGTCTCCAGACAATGAAATGTTCCTGGTTGCATTCGCACCGGCAGTAGAAACTCTAAAGCGACGTAAGCCGATCGACAGCGACGTCATTTAAGTGAGGCATTCAAGAACGTCAGCAGCTCCATAGCATAAAGGCTTTGAAGTGCCTGGACTTCGTCGCCGGTCCGTCTATCGCTTTTTAAAAATGTCGGGTGCCAGTGTTTCGTACGGCATGCTTTTGGCCAATAGCGTACACTTATGTCAGGTCCTATTGTGCTGGGTTAGACCCTACTCCGTAGTAGTAGCAAATTTAGCCCGCCTGAAGGTGTTCCTATAACTAAGATCGTTCCCAGTTCCTGTCAAAAAGCGGCTTCTTCTGGCAATAGTTCTAGGAACTAAAACGATCCTCCGGTGCGAAAGCTTACGACTCTAAAATCTTCAGATAATTTGACCCTTTTATGAAAAGTCAGTATGAAAAAATAGTTGCTTATACTTATTTATACATTTAAAGTCCCACTGTAGTCAATAATTGTATCCCTTAAAATTCATCTTTGATCACCAAAATGACAGCTAAATTTTTTTTCCTTCTTTATGTCTTAAAATAGCTTGAATGTAACTCGACACCCTTGCCTCATTTAGTACACGCGGTTCTATGAATATGCAAATGAGCCCCGCCTCCACTCGCTCAGAGATCCACTGGTTGACGAGCACACGTTGATCTGATTGGTTACAAGGTAGTTTGTGACATCAGAAACACCAGCGATTTCAAACCGTGTTTTTGAGACTGTCTTTGTTTCACTGCAGTTTTAAGCAGAAAATACTCAGCAATGCTGTCGACTTATGAATTTACACATGGTTTGTCTTACAGCGTATTAAAAACACCACATAGACAAATAAACAACATTAAAAGCTGGATTTTCACTACAGGGGGACTTTAAAAATATTTTTGCTTTCATCATGGACACTTTTACTTATTATTTCCCCATTAACAGATAATTTGATCTCTGTGCAGATAAATCTAATAAGGTGTTAGAGTTGAGGAGATTGCAGTGATGTATTATTGTACTTTAAAGTGTAGCTTTGCACTGACGACACAAACTGTGTGCCTATGTAATGTTGCTGTCATTGGAGAACTGTGAGTGGGTTGAGTGTTTATGAATGTCTGCGTAAAGCTGAATAGTTAGTGTTAGCGTCAGATGCCCTTGTCATCATTTGTTCTGGGCTGAGGTAGTGTGGTCAACCACTGTTAAGAAGACACAGCAAATGAACGCGCTCTACATCAATAAGCGCGATCTCCGGCCAAGAAGAGCGCTCTCCACTGCGCAACGTCAGCCACTGTGTGCCTACTGAAGAGAGATAAGCATTACGTTTCCTGAGGCTGAAACAACAGCAAAACTACTCCATAGAGTGGACGTTCCTTTCAGTGAGTCATTGAAAATACGTAAGTGCGATTCTCTGTACTTCATTAGGTGACTTTATTTGTTAGTCAAGTGATTGTATGACTTATGGGTTTATTATCGTCAACTTGTTCACTCGCACGAGCAGTATAGTGATTCGTGTGTACAAGTTCATCTTCTGTATTGCTGCTTAATAAGTTTAATTCTCCATTCAGTAGTTTAATGGATGTTTGTAGGTAATACATTTATAGTATTTAGTATATTACATGTGTGGATTATTGATTTCATTCCGCGCGCTTCATGCACCACCTAGTGGCACTACATAGTATTGTAATAATGTTTATTTCAGTACATGTTATATACTTTAAGGATATGATTGTTTCTAGCAAATGGTGATAAGTTATTGTGATTATTGTTTACTCTTTGTTATCTTTGTTATTTACAGACCACATCTATAAATGTCCATTATATGAGACTTTTGAACAATAAATGCCCATGGTCTGACTGTGCTGTCATGTCTGAATAATTTCATTCAACTCTGGAAACTGAATCCTGACCGACACACCAGTGCGAACACGCACTCACCTGAACTGGTGCATATACAATAAATCCCTTTTTCACAACAACGCCACGCTATCATGAAAAAAAAGAGTCTCTCATTAATGTTGACCTTCAGTAACAATGAAGTCTTTTTAAACACAGAAGCAGTTCTCATGGCAGAGTCATTAATCAGCTGAAATCCCTGAGCCGCTGCTCGGTTTACAGGAGCTCAGGTGACACCGGGAATATGATGTGCGGCACGTGTGAAACGTGTGAATATACTGCACCATATTAAAGGGTCATTGGGACTTTTTTGTCTTCAAAAAATTACTTTTGGAGTACCATATACTGTAAATACAGTATCATGTGTAATCATATCACAGTCTAATAGGGTAATGGTTATTAGTGGTGCTTGCTAATGCAGTCTTTACTATTTAACCCTGTTCACACTGACAGTTGCTGTGTTGTTTTATATAAATATATATATAGAGCGCATGACTGTCTGAGTGGAGCTCTGCTTTGTCATATCCTTGTGGAAAAGAAGTGTGCTTCATTGTATTGAATGTGCACTTGCAGTGTACTTCAAATCTTTAAAGTAGGGTACGACGCTGTGAAAAATGTTTTTCACTATTCAAAAGCTTTTCACGATTCCCATAGTGTACGATTGAAGACAAATAGATATATGTATTGAACATTAATGGAGGAACAGATTTTGTGTGAAAATATATATTTTTAAATCGTATAAATGTACGAGGTGGTGTCACAGTGGCTACGTTTACATGCACAAGCTTTGTTGCAATCGGACGGAATCGCTAGCTTCAAATCGGGATATATTTTTTGACGTGCACACTGCACGAATATATAGAGTTTCTTCTGTTTGCGCATATTAACTATTCTCCTACATTGGTTCTTTATTTGTTTTAAACAGCAGATTTAATATGTATCAATTTCAGGTCATAATTTGGAGACAATGAGCATATGAACCGTTGTTGTCATGATTCCTTGTCTTGTGTGTACTTTTGTCATTTCCTGTCTTGTGCGAAGTTTTATAGTCTTATGTAGTTTTTCATGTTGATTCATCTCACCAGGTGTATCTTACTTAGTCAGTTGTTGTACCTTTATTGGTTGCTTTTGTTTTCTGTGATCCTTGTAATTTTGTTCCTTTGTTCCTTGAGTTCTCTTTTATGTGCTTATGTGTTACTTTATTAAATGTTTACACGTGGCCGGCTATTTTCATAAATGTCATTTCACCCTCTCCGTTTTCAAAAATAACATTGTGCACACCTGCCAGTTTTCAGAAAAGTGCTTGTTTACATGAACCCGTGTATATATGCCGTCAAGAGCATGCCAGACCTGTAGGTGGCAGTGTAACGAGAAGCTCAAGCCCACGTTAGCCAATCAGAATCCCCAAAATAGCAACAACACCTCGACATGACAGAGCAGCTGTATTTGCAAATGCACACAGACGAAAAGGGTTCGCTCCAACATAACTGCGACTGCGACTCTGAATGCATTCATGATCACCAAAGCTGAATGAAAATGTAAACACAGGTCGCATTTTTGGCGCAGGTGCAAGTTCTGTCGCACACTGTGGCGCCGGCTGCCTAGAACTCAGTTTTTATCAATTTACATGCAAACGTGCAAACGAAGTTTTCCAAAATCTCCACTCTGGCCTGCGTGTCAACAAAGGGCACAAACGAAGGGAAATGTCTCCGTTTTTCAAAATAACCATGTACGTGTAAAATCCTCGCCTTCGCCTGCTCTCCTCAGCACGCTACAGTTGTGCCGTGCTGCTTATATCTATCACGCAGTCCTGCTACACTTCACAGACGCAGTGAAAGGAGAATTTTAGATTTACGGGACACTCGTTTATACAATTCTTTGTTCATTTATACTAACAGATTATTTGGTTGCATGTAAACGTGTTTTGGACTCAGTTGCACCATTTCTCGCCACTAGTTTTTCGTCATAGTCACTCATTTGATTTGTCATCACTGACAGCTGTGTTATTGTTAATCACCACATGTTTCTGTGTATTTAAGTCCTGTGTTTTCAGTTCAGCTTTGTCTATCTCATTCGTCAATCTCATGTTTGCTTGCTGTTCTTTGTGTGGAATTCACCCTGTGGATATTATTATAAACTGTTTGAACCTTTATCTTCATGCCTTTATGTGCAGCATAACCGTGACAGGTGGCAAGGGGGCGTTTACCCCACAGCCACACAGGACAAAATACACACAGAATTGATTAAAAAACTTTAGCTAGTTTCAAATAATGTCTAAATTAAGTATTATTAAATATAATTTTTTTTCAATTAATATACTGTCATTAAAATGTTAATATAAAAATATATTTTAAAAGTAAACAAGAAAAATTGTATCATATAATATGATTAATATCATATTTAATTTAAATATGCTGGTTTCATTATAAATATGGTGATTATTTCTAAGGTGGACACCCAAATGAATATATGATATCTACCCTCTGAATCTAGTCATGTAAACAAATGGAAAGTCAGTCAGCTGTTTATTATCATGTTAATTATTGTCTTTCACCTCAACAGCAGGGGTGCCTTTTACCCCAAATACCATACCTTTATATATATTCCTTTATATATTCTTCTGTTACTGAAAAATGTTCGCTTTAATTAACTTGAACAAAACTGAAAATCATTATAAAGACCTTTGTCTCAAAATATAGTCAATAACTTTAGCGATTCTCATTTGCTTCTTAAATCTACAACATTTAAGTAAATATAAAAGATATCAGATCAAACCAGTGCAGAATCAACTTTGCGCTGCTGTGCGCATCGCGTCGAGGATCAGACAAATTCCCACTGCATCTTAAAAAGCGGATGTTTTGGAAGGTGCTGCAGCAAGTTTTTGCGCCATCTAGTGGTTTAGTGGAAAATAATGAGTGGAAAATGATCCCTTTACCCCGGTGTGCCTTTAGCCCCGGTGTGCCTTTAGCCCCGTTGTACCCTATATTTGGTGACATATTGTTTTACCGTGTCCTTGTCACAAATATTAGTTGTACTTACTATAGTAAAACCAGTTAAGAAAGCATAATAACAAGCAACTTGCCTTAACAAAAACCGATTCCTAACACTAAGTACATGTTGTTAACTTAAATTACTCAATGCTTAATTGTAAGGCTCTAACAAGGGCTAACAAGGGCTAAGGCTCTAAATTGCAACTTTATCATTACAAATGTTTCATTTAATTGTGTCTAAATTAAGTTTTTCATTGTGTTCTTCTGATTCGATTAGTCCAGTGACGAAGGCACCACACCTCGTCATTGTGTGGTAAATACACTTATCTTTCATCTGTGTGAATGAAACAGATGCTGTGGGTTTTAAAGCTGAACAGGATGTCTCTTATTTCTCAACGTAAGCAGTGAGCACAGCGCTGACACTGGATATAATGAATGTGTTCAGCGGCATCAGGGATGCTGAAAGGAGACACACAAAATGTGTGTGCATGTGTGTGTGTGTGTGTGTGTGTGGATTTGCTGACGTCTAAACGAGGCTTTGTATTATTTTCCAGAAAGCATTATTTAATCTTTATCTCACAGTCACCAGACACATGCTTACAGACTGAGACACTTGGTCTCTGTTCTCTCCAGATATTTAAAGGGATAGTTCATCCAAAAATGAATTTTTTGTCATCTTGCACACACATACACAAACATTGATTGTTTCTATTCTCTTTTACATGCAGTCAATAGAGACTGGAGCTTTTAAGCCTCAAAAAGCACCATAAATGTATCATTAAGGTTGTATAATTTGTGCACTTTTCCAAGTCTAGCTTCATGTCCGATTTGTGATTGTTCTCATTCTAAGCTTATCAATGGATCAGTTGATCCGGTTCACAAAACTGGTCTGGATGATTCATTCACACATCAAACTGATTTGGTCCTTGATCACTTTTAAAAAATGCACTTTGTAACAATATTGTCACGGTGTCACCAGGCTTCTCCGTCACAAACACCCAGTTCTTGCTTTCACCAGAATTTTATTTACCAGCTCCTGTCCCTTATCAGCCACAGTATCAGAGCACACACTTCTCAGTCACTCATCGTCTGGTCTCCAATGTGGATAACAAACTCCTTACCTGATCTACTTACCCGCTCTCAAGCTGTTCCAACCATTCAAGAAGTGTGTGCTCTCCACTCACCAGTCTCATTGGTTAAAGAAAAGGACTTTGTTGTTCACTATCCATCAGTAATCAAAAACTCTGACTTTGCTATTGCTCACCTGCTTCGCCTTTGCGTTCCATCTGTTCAATAAATACCTGTTTGGGTATGATGAATATCATGTCTCTGAGTCTGGTATTCCATTACAGAAGACCCACATGAACCCAGCAGGCCCGAATCCTTTTCAAGAATTGGAAGTCTTGTTCTGCTGAGTCCTCACCGTACCCGGAACCACCACACCACCCATCACTGAACCAAGCACTTCTCCTCCGGTTTACACAGCCAGTTCCATGGTCAACCCAGCACCCAACTCTGGCTTGGCGGAGGACTGCAATGGGCTCATTCAACCAGAGGCATGGTGTCCTCTAGAGCCCTCCTTTCAGGGGCCCCAATCCAAGAAGTGTGCTAAGCAGAAGGATGGGCCACCCCTCATACTTTTAGCAGATTTTATAGCCTGGACATTCCTTCTACGCCAGGCACTCTAGTCCTCTCATCCTAAGTGTGCCTGTGCGCAGCTTCACACTGGGACAGGCAGGGCTTGTTGTGGCATAGTGGGTACTTGTTCCCCAAGGTGTCATATCGACGCAATTTGAGTTCCCTCGAAAGGGAACGTCTTGGGTTACGACTGTAATCCTTGTTCCCTGAGAAGGGAACGAGACACCGCGTCCCTCCGCCATGCCTTCCCCTGCCTGGGAGCGACTTGCTTCCTCGCAGAAACTAACTCTGTTGTGTGCCGTTTGCAGCTTCTGTGTATAACATCACATGTTACGTAATGACGCAGCACCAATCAGGATTGGATTAGTTTCATTCATACTTGAGATGCGTTACGCTAAGGGTGTTCCCCAAAATGTTGTATCGACGCTTCTCAGGGAACAAGGCTTCCAGTCCTAACCAGAGATGTTTTTGGGCTTTTAGTATGAATATATTAGCAATAAGCTTATCTATAAGCTTGTGTGCTCCAAAACAATGACAACATTTGCATTTAGAAGATATAAGCATTCAAAACTTACAGTCTCTCACTTCCGCCAATATGGATCAACGATTTTGATGATATCACTCTGCTCTTCAGCTTCTCATCACATCTTCTGTCCAATCAAATGCTCTCTAGAATCTGGAGCGTCCCACCCCTCAACACCATAAATAGACACTGAAGCTGTGGCTGAAATCGGTCACTTGTTCACACAACTATTTTCTATATGGTGAATGGCACATAATGCACAATATATGGGGATAGAGAAAGAATCAGCCAGTGTAAATATGCTTGTTTATGGCAGAAAACATCACTGAAGGGTGCATAGCAGGATGGTATGTCCACAGATTGTTGTTTTACAGGACTCTCAATGTGGAATTAATGGAGAGAACTCTGCACTTGGGAGGAGATTGTTGAGGAAGTTCAGAGAAACATCCGGGAAAACAGTCTTTGCCCCACTTTAGGTCTTTGCCACTGGACCAGGAGAGGATGGGATTATGTGTCATGAGCCAAGGATGCCCCAGCATAATCCCCGCGAGGCTGAAACACCCGAAAACGCACAGCTGTTCGCGTCGAGATATTTCCACGCAACTAACTTCATCAATACAAATGTGTAATTACAAATATATTTAAATACATGACATACAAGTTCCAATAGAAATTATATTAAAGTTATAGTTTACAAGCTTGTCATTAATGCTTGTCAGTCAGTACATTCAGCAGTACAGTTTAACCATATTTCAAAGACAATAGAAGTAATTATGAAATTACATATAAAGATGTACTTCAGTCCTACTCTAAAGTTCAGCGAAGTGCATTAAATATAAATGTAAGCGATAATACATTTTCATTTATTGCATTTAAGAGTTGGGATACATTACATTCAGTTTACACTTAAGTAAGTTTTTTGAAGTATTATAATATTATTAAAAGTATCATGAAGTGTACTTCTTTTTCACAAGAAGGGGTGAATAATAACCTAAATTTTGGTCTGGATTTTTATCTACACATAAACCTATCGTATGGCTTTGGACATGGAATCATAGTCCATGCGTCCTATAGACTAATGTTATGATACTTTTGTGGAGCTTGAAATCATCTTGCATGCTTATCCTTTTGTTTTTTTCAATGTAAGAAAGACATTTTTGGTTCGGAATGACAAGAGGGCGAGTAGCTAAATGTTGACAGAAATATAATTGGGTCAAACTATTTTTTTTATCATGTTTGTATGACTGCATGTGTTTGTTGCTGTGAGCCCCAGATCGAGTTCAGTGCAATGAGATTTCATGTGCTTTTTATTGTACATTAGCATCATGTCATGCATGCTACTAACAGCTGAATTAATGATGAAACTCTTCCCTGTGTGTGTGTGAGACAGAGAAGCAGAGCAGATAAAACTCTGCGATTGTTTCCAGCCCACAGAGACAAAGGTGCCACTTTTAGATTCTGTTTTGGCGGGGAAGTCTTAGTACCACACCAGACATTACAGTTTTCTAAACATACATATAATATGGTAGACATATTGTATATTTAATGAAAAGGTGAGGTTTTGTTCTGTTTATTTTGTGGAGAAACAATTATGGGTTGTTCATTTGTATGCGTCCAGAATATAGTTCATTACTTATATGGAGCTTTGGATTTATGCTAATGCTGTTCTTGTGTGTATTATTGGTGTTTGTTGGGCAAGCATTACTATTACTATTGCTCATGTTTAGGGCAAACCTTAAAGTATGAAACTTTAGCACCCTTAATGTAGTGTAATGTAATTCATGGCACACCATTTGTGCTACAGACATGGATGATATCATATTTTGCAGCCTTTTGAGGAGAGGTGTGCTGTTTCCTTTTATTAACTTTTAACTGTCACCCTAATTTACTAGCAAAGATGTGATAAGGCACACACACACACACACACACACACATACATATACTCGTTTTAAGTGCTAAACAAAGGAACAAATTATATTGTCTGCACGATTTAGTAAAATGAGGAAAGTAACTATTATATTGTGTACATGATTTAATTAAATCAAGAGAACAAGAGAACACCTGGGACCGTCGTCCCTCCAGCTTTGCCTTGGTCATGGACTTCCGGGCCTTCGTCTGTGACTCATCTCTCCACCTCTTTGGCTCCATCAGGCTCCAGCTTCTCCTCCATGGCTCCTCCCTCCTTCAACTCCATCGTGGGCCTGTATCCTGGTGCTCCTGCTGGGAGTTACACCATGGCTCCTCCCAACGTTATCTCCCCTCTGGCTCCTCCCTCGTCCTGGGATGTCCCGTGCCAGCTCTGCATCCTCCTCCAAAGCCCCCGTCCTCCCGACTTTGTTGGACTGCTTTGATGTTTTTAAGGGGCCTTCTTGATGGGGGAAATGTCAGGGTTATGTCTCGTTTAATCTGTGTTGGAGTTTGACATTAAGTTGGCACTATTTCCTGTTTCCTTTGTTCCTTGTTCCTGCTTATTGTTAGTTTCTATGGTTACTCATTAGCTCACAGATTTAGACACACCTGTCCTGTTTAACCCCTGATTAGTTTGTGTTATCTAGCCCACGCTGTGACTAATTCGACTTAAAATATCACACGTTTAATATCCTCCAACTGGATGGATTGGAAGTCTGAAACTAAAGAATCAGAATCTGTCCTCATATACAATATGCTAATTCCTATGTATTCTAGCTTTTACTAAAAAAAAAAATCACACAGAATTCTAGGAATTCCAAAATTCTTAGCAGTGCCCTTGCAATGACTCAGAAAAACCCAGCAACAGCATTTAACCTGGCTAAAACCACTGAAAATAACACCTAAGCAACACTTAGCAACAACTGCATAGCAAAACCACATATTCTTCTAAAGAAAAGTGAGTTTTTATGAGACAGCAGTTCATACTGTTCAATGTTGCGGCCACAAATCTGATATTTGTTTGAAAGCTCTGCTGATGATCTGCATTAATGTGTGTTTCTGAGAGTCTGGATGTGCTGCTGGGCTACCAGACGGGCTCACCAATCTCTGGCCTTTGTTGTGAAATGCCCTGTGAATAGTCCTGCGAATTCCCTGTGGGATTAGCAGAAGGTAGATCTGAGGAATTACTGTGTATTCAATACAATATCATATTCTCTCAGACGGTGACGCAGAGCAGACTGACGCAGATCTGCCTTACAGAATGTGTGTGTCTCTCCATACAGCTGGTCCCTGCTTAGGATTTTAAGCTGAAACAGCCCTTGAAAAATTACTGTACCACACATTTTTTTTAGACTAACCGACTAATACAAATTTGGTCGACTGAGCCTCTTCTCGTTGACTAACATTCAGTTGAATATTAAGGTGCAGCCCTAGAAATGACATGTATAAATGTACTTAAGTCCTAAATAAGTGTAGCCTGACGTCACCATACTCAGATTCTAGTCAGAATGTGAGTCTGATACGGCTCCATTGGGCTGAGATTATGGGGCGTTTCAACCGAACCAGGAAAGAAAATGGCTCTGCACTCAATCCCGTAGGAAGGATGGCAAAAACATCTTTCCGATCGACAAATGCCTTGATCGCGGTTCTCTGTTCCTCTTTTAAAAAGAATGCACTGTCTACTATAACAGATCATAACATCGCGTGATGACTGAATCTACACATCTCAATTCTCCAGCGGCAGCCATTCTTTGTTGTAAACGAATTCAACCCCGGCGCTCTTTGGTGACGTGGATGATTACGTTACTGTTGATCATCTGTCCATCATCGTATAAAGCCCGCCCTGACCATTTGATTGGTCCGAACAGCTTTGGTTCGGGCATACTTGCTTCACAACGGACCAAGTCCAGACCAAATTTCCCGAACTCAAATGTTGTGGGCGGAGCTAAGTCCGGCTGGCATCCAGGCTAAAATAAGTGGGTCAAAAAAGCAAAAATAAATTCTAAATCTTAATCTAAATCTACTCAAATTTTCATGAAACACCGCAAATGGGGAACACTTATGTGGGGAAATCTAGAATATACATATTGGTAGATTAATTTAATATTGTGCAAAAAGCTACCAACCCCTGTAATTTTACTTTAATAGTAAAAGACCAAATTCGGTATAAAACACCAAAAACAGTTAAGCAGATGAGCCCAGAATATAAACTCAATGCGCAAAGTTTCACGTTTACCATTTTCATCCCATTGAAAACCATTATAAAGAAAATGCTTGTGTAGTGTGTTGCATTCCTCTGGTCTCATCTGCTTGCAAAACCAATATAGTGAGTTTGGTCTTTTTATAGCCTATTTGCATTAAGCCAAGTTAAGCTCTTTTTTTGGCAACGATTTAATGATTTTCTACAGCAAAGCACTTTCTGTGCTCATCTGCTTGTTGTATAGTATATAGAGTGTATATTGTACATCAATAAAATGTATACTGAGTTTGATCTTTATTACTTTATTAGTCATTTTAAGCATTTTCTTAATAACATGTTTCTATAGGAGGGAAACTTGAAATCTTACGCATTATGTTGATATTCTGAGTGCATCTGCTTAACTGAATATAGTATGCACCACCAATAATGTTTATACTAAGTCTTGTATTAGTCCATTAAGCCATGTTAAGCATTTTCCTCATTTAGAGTTGTTGGGGAATCCTGGAGTATGACGTATAAGGGCAACCCCAGTTGTATTACAGCACATACATAGGGAATGGTACCGTGAAGACTATCGAACTGTTCCTCTGGTTTTTGTCAACACGCACTTGCCCCACTGGCTGGTGAGCCAACAAACAGCACACAGAGATTATGCATTGGTTCAACATTGCACGTCCAGGAACTGGATCCTGGATGTGCAATGTTGAATTTTCTGTCGAATTTGTGGAAGTTTTATTTAAGCGGGGAAAAAAATGGACTAAAAAATTGCCTGTCGAATATAATACATTGTATTTTTAAACAGACCAAATATTTTTAAAGTTGAATTTGAAAGGTGAATATGGATTATTGAATTTTTAATAATGAAAATGTGTGTGAAACGTTTTGAATTGAAATATGCAAGTCCTAAAATTACAATGCATTAAAAAGCAAGCATGGTTATTAATGCAATGCATTTTTTTTTCAATTAGTGCAATTCAACAAGCTTTTTTGTTTCAAATACATTTGTAATTATTGTAGTTCCATAGACGGGTATCCAGTTGGGTGCAGTAGCCAGGTAGAGAACCCTCAGAGTAGACCTAGAAGAGAAGAAAAGAAAGGTTAGCAGTCGTTCACGTTACGTTTGACCTGACTGTCAGTATTGTACCGAGCTGTAGCTGTGACTGGTTTTGTGATTGATCGTTCAAATGGTGCTGGCTGAATAAAGAACACAAAAGAATCACACGCTTGTTGCTTCCTTCAAGTGTGCTAAATTTAACTAGGCCAAGGGCTCAGTATGTGACGTTAAGATCCTCTGTTGGTCACTCATCTCCTTGTTATACAAATCCAAAGGTCATTGTTGAGCTATATAACATTGATTTGTTTTATGTACATTT
The DNA here is from genome assembly GCA_030578275.1 of Meda fulgida. Taxonomy (NCBI): domain Eukaryota; kingdom Metazoa; phylum Chordata; class Actinopteri; order Cypriniformes; family Leuciscidae; genus Meda; species Meda fulgida. The sequence goes on from CM060624.1 coordinate 36,342,413, forward strand.
GCTCACCTGTCTAATAAAGTATCTCTATCGAGTCAAAGTTAGTCTCGGCATCTCGAAAACGCCACGCTGATATTGATCCTCGTTTTAGTTCTCCTTTTGTCCCAAAGTCTGCTTGCCATTGTCCATAATGTTTGAACGAAACAACAACAGCGTGAGCGTGCCCGCTAGACGTTACGCAGTTGCCACGTCTGTCGCCATGGTTACTATGGCACTACGAGCAGAAACCAGGGATAATGCGGATATTACGTCATTGACAGGCGACAAGTGAACATGGACGAGCCATTATTTAAAATTGGAATTTCTCTGAAATTAAAAATCTTTGGGAACTTTTGGGATATTGTAAGTAGACAACTGCAGGAAATATATCACACTTTGCAAGTCATTTTTTGATATTTTATTACAAAAATCATACATGTTGTAGCTTTAACAGTTTAAATGAGCGGAAAGCGTAGTGTGAGAACCTGTTGATCGCTCCCACAGGTTAATGGGCAGTCAGACAGAATCCAATTTCGCAGGAAGTTTGATTGACAGGCGATCTGACCAATCATAATCCACCGAATCTACCATTTTTGTCCGACAAGGAGAGTTAGTAGATTAACGTTGGAGGATGTGAACTTGAAAAACAGTGTGTACTGACGTCTTTCCGCGGTTGAAACATCATTCCTTCTGATGTTCATTCATGTTTATTTGATGCTATAAATGAACTAGAAGGAAGAGATGATCGGTTCACGAGCAGCTTTGACTGAGGCTCTACAGCGATCTCTCAGACAAATTAAAGAGCCACAAAATGGCATTTATTGTTTAAATTTCTTTTAAAAATTACCAAATTTGAAAGGTGAGACTTTGTTTCATTATAAAGTAAGCTGGTCTGTCCTGTCTGTGTGTGTTGTCAGTGTCTTCTCTGCTCCGTGATGTATTTTTCACTGCGTGAGAACATGATGTGTGGCGTGAGAGCGGCGTGGCTTGTCGGACATAGCAACAGTAACTAAAGGGGGCGGGTCTTTGCGAATGGTCAATTACTCCAGTACCCCATTTACCTGCGCTCTCTGTGACTTCAGGACTGACAGATTCATCCAGGCCTCTCTGTGGTGTCACGCTGACTTGTCCTGAGGCAGGTTTTGATGTGGTTCCTGACAGAACTTTAATATGAACCTTTTTATTCTCAACATTATGACTACATTCATTTCTCTCATAGAGGCTCTCTGTCTCCCTACAAGAGAAATGAGAGTGTTTTTTTGTCATTCTGACAGCAGTCTGAGTGGCTTTTGGAGAGCTAGAAGAGATCTCAGACCTTTAAAAACAGCGGTGAGTGAGGAAACAGAAAATGTATTCAGGACATTGAAGTTCTGCTCTCTCTGTCACACTTCTTTGTATTTTAGACTACAATTAGATTGATGTAGCAAAGTTAGATGTTGTGGGAAGGAGGCAGGAACCAAAAGTAGACAGTTTGAACTTGGGTAAAACAAGCTGGATGTGTGGACTATATCTAAGAGTGCGGGCAGGAGCGTAAAGGGCCATACACACCGGGACGAATATCGGCGTGCGTTATTCGCCAGCGTTTTTCAGCGCGTTTTTTGTGTTCACACCCAAGCGATTTCCGCTGACGATGAGCCAAGTGAACATGCAAATTCATTCCCTGACATTAGATGGCGCTTAATCTAAAACAGAAATAACACGGTACACAAGTACAAGCTTGCTCAAGTACTGTTTTGTACTCGCTGTTGCGTTTGTCATATAGTTCTTTATGTTCCGACACCAATGAGACCAGCAGCTCTACATTCATCTTGCCTTCCATCTTCCTCGCCTTATTTCTTCCTGGCAGTGTAGACGCTGGCGGATATCTTCTTCCCGTTACGTATGTGTGCTCGGCAAGACCTTTTTGTGTTTGAGCGCCCCCAAATTGTGTTTTACGGTAACTTCAGAAGCTCCAGACACGTGAGCAAAAGCGCCAATCTCATTGGTCGGACAGTTTTTGACGCGGCGCGTCAAACCAAAAAAACGAACCCGAGGCGTTTTTTTTTTGCGCCGATGTGCACACTCACATTGACGGCCTTTGTTTAGTCACGAGGCGTTAAATGTCGGCGAATATCGCGTGCGAAATTCGTCCCGGTGTGAACAGGCCTTAAGTCAGCAAGATATGAAGGTACTAAACCATGACAGGCCTTATAAAATAAGACAAGTTGTTTGAACTGAATGCGATAGGCAATAGTGGTTCAGCAGTGGCTCAGTGGTTTATGTAGGTTGTCTACAAACCGGAAGGCCGGTGACACTGCCGTTGGTGTATGAGTGAATGAATGGGTGAATGTGAGGCTATATATAAAGTGCTTTGGTGGCCATGGGTCTGTTGAAAGAGCTATATAAATGCAGTCCATATTAGTGAGCCAGTGTAATTGGTGAAGGATCTGAGTGATGTGAGCAGATTTTTTGTTAAGTGTAAGGGCAGAAGCAAGTTTTGTACCAGTTAGGGGATTAAGGACTTTAGCTGGATTTACAATAGTCCAATTTAGAGGTTATGAAAGTGTGAATAACAGTTTCAGCATATTTATGGTTAATTGAAGGATGTATGCGAACAATATTGTAAATGTTGAAAAAAACTAAATTTAACAATCTGGCTGATATGGCTGTTCAAAACATACTAACAGGCGCGCTGGAAGCTGTTTCATACGAGGGGGGCTGAGGGTTGGAAAATACGTGACGTCATTATGTTATGGCTGACGACAAGACATGACATTTCTCTGTACTGTGTTGTAGCATTAAAGAAAACATTTAGTTTCATATGTATGGTTAAATATTATAGGCTAATGTTATTTTTTATTTAATCAATGTTGATTATGAAAGTGAGCATGCAGCGTGAGAAAGATATGATACATGAGATCATGAGATACCCAAAATGTCTGGAGACATGTCACATGGAGTGGGTAATATATAAATTTTACCTTCACTAAGTTTTTTTTGTTTGTAGAAAGACTCTTTTTAAAAGATTTTCGTTTAGTATAAATTGTATCTTAATTTTGATCAATGTTTTATCAACCAATTGCCTGTATTTAATAAATAAGAAGCAAATATATAGCAGATAATGTAAGGCGCCGGCGATCACTTGCATTGCACGTGACCTGGAGGGGCCGAAACTCAGCTTGTGCCTCACAGATTTGAGAAATATAGGGTATCTATTAGCTTGAAATGTCTACTTTTAAACAAAACTATTCAAAACGAAAAGAAATAGGCTACTCTCTGATTATGTAGGCCTAATCAAACGTGCATTTCTCTCTGGCGTTCATGGCGAGTCCGCATAACTTCATCTTTGCAGCGACACAGAAAACACCTGTTTATTAATAAACAATTAAATGTCTCCTTGCTATTTTTGATACATTATTAATCATTACTTTCGCCGGTTCTTTGTGGCAAGCTTTATGAGCGCGGCAATATTAGGCTACGTAAACGCTCATCCTGTATAGCCTATTTAAGTAATTAAATCAATGTAAAGGGGCGATGTGTCCACGGTGGCTAAAATGAACAACTACTAGTCGACTAGCGAAAAAACTTTAGTCGGAGGCAGCCCTTATTCCACATATCTTCGAACCAGCAGGACATTCTGGGTTGAGCGCGCGACCCTGAGCGGAATGAGCGAGCGGAGCGCAATATTCAGATGTGTTGCAGATGTACCTTCCCTTCTGTAGCATCATATTTTTCTATCTGCATAAACAAATAAACAAACAAAGAGGAAAATGAATAAAAACCTCTCAATATTTTCAGCAATCAGTAAAGCCAGAATGTGTTACTGGTGTCAAGTGAAAATGCAATTCAAATAAAAAAGGGAGTGTTGTTTGCTTTGAGACACACTGAACAAACCAGGTTTAAAACTATGATTTTTTTATTAGATAAATATAAAAATACACTTTAAATAAGTGGCATGGTCGTTTCACTTTTTTCATTATGTAATGACTTATCTTTAATTTGGAGGCTTTTCTCAGAAAAAGTTAGTTTATTTTGATGATTAAAACTGCTTATTTTTGAATAATTAATGGACAATTCCATGCAATTAATTTGATTCAATTATATAAAACTGAAAAGTGACTACAACTACCAGAATGAACTATCAATTCAGATCATAAACTTGTTAGTTATTTGTTCTGTTAGTGATGTAATTTTACTGTAACTACTGGTATAGTCCTTTGTCAGGCTGAAACCACTTGTGTTTTGGAGAGATTGTTGTTCCAGTGTTTGTCCAGGACACCTTCAAATTGCGTAAATTGAAATTGCGAATTGAAAATACGCCCAATAGAAACACGTCAATTTCGTTAAAACTCCCATTTATCGCAAAAAAGTTTTTACGCTCGCATGAGGTGTTTTTCAGGCAATTCGAAAAATAAATATTTAGCAAAACTTCAATGGAAACAGTTTTTGCGCATTTACAGTCACCTGACGTAGATGACACGGTGTGTTTGGACAGAATACGAGACAGAGTTCTTTATAAAATTCATAAAAGACAAAAAATTACAGGAACACTGGATTATAAACCTCAAAGAAATGCCACAACCAAGACCTCGACTCAGAAATAAGTGAGAAACACCAGAAACTCCTCATATGAGCCGCTCACAGTATAAGGGTCTTTCCTGGGCATTAATGCTTGGAAAACACACACACACACACACACACACACACACACACACACACACACACACACACACACACACACGTCTCCTGCGATTAATAATAATGGCCAGTGCAGTGGCTGGGATATACGTCAACCCACCAACATCCGTCGCCATGATGTTTTAAATGACTTAATATCGCGAGAGGAAAAAAATGACATTTTTGTCGCATAACATCGGTTAACGGAAACGCCGTCATTTCGCAAGCGTTTTTTGTCGACATTTAGAAAAACTCGCAAAAGTTGGAAACATGGAAACAAATGGAAACACGCCTATTGATGCTACACTTCAACACACTCTTCTGTCTGTGCAGGTGTTGCAGATGTACCTTCCCTTCTGTGGCATTGCCATCTCGAACGCCCAACTGTTCGCTGCCTCCAGGAAGGAGTACGACAGGAGCAGGGTAAGAACACACTCTTTAAAACCGTATTATATCTGTGCCCCCCCCCTACTGTAGCAGGACAGCGCTGTGTGCGTGCGCTATTAATGTCATGTGGGTGTTTATTACGTAGTATGTGTGTATTGATCTTTTGCTTCCTACACACTCTGTTCCTGCATCTAGAGGTTTTGAATCAAGAGGAGATGTGTGTGTGGCTGGGGAAGCATAAATCTGAGTTGTGGCGTCTTTAGAGCATCATCAACACATTTTAATATCGATCACAGAGGAACATAATGCGCGAAAACAAGAACGTAAAGAGAGAGAATGAGAATGATATGGACCCTTTTCACAGACTGTGAGGATATGTTTCCGCACATAATCAACATCACAAAACAAGTTTTTTATGCTATACTTTGTGTTCAGGGTTTGAAATGAACTTTTTCACTCACCGGCCAATTTGACTACTACATTTTTAAGTTATTTCTTATTCAACAAAATCCTATCATCCAGCATCTCCTCCCTTACTTTTTCACCAAAAATGTGTTTTAGGTAGAAAGATCAATACAGTGCAAAGCACATCAAAAACATGTAGGATGTTGGAAAATAACAATGTCTTTTCTGTTCACCAAATGCTTTTTAATATTCGCTATTACTTCAATGCAAGTGAACAGGCGCACCGTTATTTGTTGCGTAGTGATTTGTGTGTTCAAGTAAGCCAGATATGAGCAGATTCTGCGCAATACGCTGTATTTAATATATCATGATGACTCACGAGTACTTGCTCTAAATCTGCGCAGATTTGGTTCACACGAACTTCCCCAGCAAAGTGAGTAAACATAATAAGTAACACGCCAAAATATCTCGTGATTTGACAGCGTTTCCCGCCACTGTTCATTTTTCCCCGCATTTGCCAGGTTGGCGGGGGTTAATTTCAAACCCTGTTATATATTTATACAACGGCTGTGGGAGTGACAGCAAATTTGACATTTTTCTCTCTTCTGACTGTTATCAGCCTCTCAATATTTGGTTCCCTCTTTTGGAAAGATGTGGAAACACTATCATGGATTTTTTCTTTTGCTATTGGAGAAAATGGGAATACAAAGATGTCGTCGCCTCTATAGAAGTTCATTCAACCATGACGACTTCTGTTTTTGAGAACCCCAGAAATGTGAAAAGGGTCCATAGGCAGAAAGTGAGGGACTTCAAGTGATCACTCACTTGCTGGGAGTGATTTTAGTGTGAGACATGATGATGCTCACTCTGAACCTGAACAACTACTAATGGGACTTTACATTTAAATATAAATATATGTAATTATATATATGACTAGACATTTCACCTTTTGTACAGATGGTAATGAAACTAGAAGACTAACACGTGTTCAGCTAAATCTAATTTATTTAAAGGTATTTGAGTTTTTTATATTTGTTACTCAGTTTTGTATTATGATAAGTTTATCAGTTTTGAAATGAACGTAAATGTGCAAATTGGTCTATAGGTTCATTGAGTTTGAGTGAGAAATGTATTCATGTAATTTGAAAGATGTAGTCATTGAATGCATTTTGTGCCAAAGCAATGCTGAAGGGTCCAGCGTAGCTCACTCAGACTGGTGTTGTGCTCACTGTGGGAAGAGTTTTGAGAAAGTGACCCAAGTATTGAGAAATGTGTCCTAGTGAATGACATTACATTAAAGAAGGGAAATGAAAAGAGTTTGAGATGAAACGAGGGTGAGTGAAATCCCTTTAAACATGCCGGCGACCTCAAACACACAACTAGCCATTTTACGCTCACCCCTTTAGGGCCCGTGCAGAAACACACACAATGAAATACGTCCTTGGGAATGTAACACATCTCAGAATGTAATGATGCACGAAATGCACTCCTAGCTTGTTGCGTACTTGAATTAATTCATATAATCGTAATTCATATACTTCAAGTACGTCAACGATGTTGGTGTGTAGGCTCTTCTGGAGGTTGTGAACGATTTGTTCGAGGAGCAGACGGATCTGGAGAAGATCGTGAGGAAGATCATGCATCGAGCTCAGACTCTGCTGAAGTGTGAACGCTGCTCCGTCCAGCTGCTGGAGGACATCGAGTCTCCGGTACGCTCTGATCCCTCCTCCTCCTCCTCCTCTTCATCTTACCCATCATCCTACTCTTCCTTCATCCTACTCTTCCTTCATCCTACTCTTCCTTCATCCTACTCTACTCTTCCTTCATCCTACTCTACTCTTCCTTCATCCTACTCTACTCTTCCTTCATCCTACTCTACTCTTCCTTCATCCTACTCTACTCTTCCTTCATCCTACTCTACTCTTCCTTCATCCTACTCTACTCTTCCTTCATCCTACCCTACTCTTCCTTCATCCTACTCTTCCTTCATCCTACTCTTCCTTCATCCTACTCTTCCTTCATCCTACTCTTCCTTCATCCTACTCTTCCTTCATCCTACTCCTCCTCTTCATCTCCATCTTATTCATCTTCCTCTTCCTCCTCCTCCTCCTCATCTTCCTCTTCCTCATCTTCATCTCCATCTTCCTCATCTTCATCTCCATCTCCATCTTCCTCTTCTTCATCTCCATCTTCCTCTTCTTCATCTCCATCTTCCTCTTCTTCATCTCCATTTTCCTCCTCCTCCTCCTCCTCCTCCTCCTCCTCCTCATCTTCCTCCTCATCTTCCTCCTCCTCCTCATCTTCCTCTTCCTCATCTCCATCTTCCTCTCCTCCTCCTCCTCCTCCATCTTCCTCTCCATCTTCC
>CM060624.1:36352701-36360201 GCA_030578275.1 Meda fulgida
TACCATTTATACTATTGTAATATTTAAATATTTTCTAATTAGATTTTAATTTCAGTTTAAGTTTTATTCATTTTGCTTTCACTTTGTTTTGATCTTTTTTTTAATGAAGGTAATATGATGCCATAGAGAAAGAAACATAAAGAAACGTATGCGCAGGGTAAGATTTGTGTAAATAAGTGTAAATAAGATTGCAAGTGTAAATTAAATTTTCATGCGCAAGAGAAGATTATAAGGGTGTAAATCGCCTTCCAAGTGTAAGAAAAAAAATATTTGCAGCATTTTACTGTTATTCGTAAGTGTTATGCATGTATTGTGAAGCTGCAGCTTCATGCTAACGCAAAATAAATAGGATCTGTATTCTTCTGACTTCCATTTTTCCGCGCTTACACGTTTTTTTTCGCACAAATGCGTTCAAAAGCACTGCAAGCCTGTGAACAGCAATGTGCAACCGAATACAACAGAGTCAGGAACTGCAAAACAGACTGATCGCGTGAAATCAAACTTTGTGTAAAAATATAAACGGTTGCAAATGTCTAAATAACTCGTTGTGTGCATGAGGCAAAAAGGTTCCCGAAAGAACACGGTTTGTACAGTTGCGTCTTTCTTTTAGCTGCCCTTCCAGTTTCGGCACGATTCTGTCACTCACTGAGTTTCCCCGGCGCACGAGGGGGGCGGGTCCACTTTCATCATCTAGCCAATCAAATGAGCTTCTCGCTGATTCTCGATTTACTCTGATCTGATTGGTTCAATAAACACGCCAGTCTCCAGAACACACATTTATCTTCATTTCGCTCAGCATCATTCTCGTTGCCAAAATTGTACTTTTAATGCACACATACATGTTAAATAAATAAATAAATAAATAAATAATGATTGCTTAATAAGCTGTGCACCATTAGGCTGACTATATGAGTTAATATCTTAATAATAGTTTGTTGAGTACTTTTTCATTTTCATCGCTTTAATTTATTGGTAACACTTTACAATAAAGCCCCAATAGTTAAAGGGATAGCTCACCCAAAAATGTAAATTCTGTCAGTAATTACTCACCCATGTGGTTCCAACCCCATAAGACTTTCGTTCATCTTTATAACACAAATTAAGATATTTTTGATGAAATCTGAGAGCTGGATCACTCCTCCATTGACTTCTAGGCAATTTCATTCTGCCGGCCCAGAAAGTTTGTAAAAACATCGTTACTGTCAGGTTAGTGCAGGATGCTGAAGACGAGGACACAGGAACTGCGGTTTAGGTCATCTATAAACATACAGGAACAAAGGAAACGGGAACTCCAGGACTTCAAACACACAACCGTACACGGACGACGACCAACAAACACTGAGTGAAAACACAGGGCTTAAATGAACTGGGACTAATGGGATAATTAACAGAACACAGGTGAAGGGAATTTCTAATCAAACAGACAGGGAACAACTAACAGGACTAAGCTAAAAACCACAAAGACAGGGGGAAACAAGATCACAACACAGAACAGAACACATTAACAATGTGACAGTTACAATAGTTCAAGTGACTACAGTCGCTCAACCTTAAGTTTATTAAGCGACAAGAATACTTTTTGTGTGCAAAAAAAAACAAAAATAACGACTTAATTCAACTATTCATTTTCGAGTTCACAAGAGCGCCATGACGCATGCGCGAGATCAATAGTAGAAAAAAGTCATTATTTTAGTTTTTTTTGGACAGGAATGTTGTTGTCACAATTATGTTCTGTCTTGTCTGCACCTGTTCTTGTTGATCCCTGATTAGTTAACCTTCATCCACCTGTGTCTAGTTAGTTCCCTCGTTTAGCCTGTGTATATATTCTCCCCGTTCTGTTCAGTCCCTTGTCGGTTATTGTCGTGTGTTCATGTGAATGCTAACACGCTGTTATATTCTGTTCACATGCTATTGGATTAAACGTTGTTTATGTTCTAATCTACGTCCGCCTGCTTGCTTCATCTGCCTAGTCGTGATAGTTGTTCCTGGATCAACACAATTTGTTGACCCAGGAATGCGTCTAACTTTGCAAAATCAGATTATCCATTTACTAATATTATTTGTTATAGCATTTTAAAATCTTTGTTAATGTTAGTTGATAAAAAAAAAAACTGTTCATTGTTAGATCAGGTCACTTAAATAACACTGTGTATTTTCACCAGGTGCAGGCCGCCTCGTTGGCAGAGGCTATTTGCACTAGCTCCGCCCACTCTTGTCTGACTAAGCCAAAAAGAAATAACAGGATCAATGCCTTGATTTGATAATGCGGGTGATGTTAGCTTGTAGCGACCAACCTGAGTTTGAATCCGCCTTTTTCTGAACTCATTCTTTTCCCATCACATATCAGCTCGGAGAGAAGTTTATTTAAAATAAAGAAAAATAAGAAAACCAGAAAGTGGAAATAAAGTGCCTAACAGGTATTTGTGTTTAATGGGAAGGTGTAGGGGAGGGATTTAGGAACAGGGACAAGTAATGTGGCATCCATTTATGGTTGTAATAAATGTAATCATATACAAAGAAAATTGTTATTACTGCATACTTCTACATTACTGCATTATAACAAACTAAAATACACTGAGGTGCAAATAATATCTGCCACTATTTGCACTAAGTAGAATAACAGCTAACAACTATTTACATTTAGTGCAAATAGCTGCTGCCTTATGTGTTAACAGATACATGCTTAGAAGTATTTTTCATTACGTTAACTAATGTTAACAAATAGACTCTTTTTGTAAAGTGTTACCAATTTATTTGGATTCAGTTTTAGTCGTTTAAGTATTTCAACATATATTTCAGTTTCAATGTCTAACTTTTGTTTAAATTGTATTTATTTAAATTTATATTTTATTTTATTTCACCTTTATTTGAATTAGCGAAATCGGTTGCAATGTTGTGCCGGTGCTGTATGGCTGTACAGCAGGTCAGGGTTATTGTGCGATATCTGATATCTGCAGTCTCAAAACCCTGAGCTCAGCTCTTAGCACACACACACACACACACACACACACACACACACACACACACACACACACACACACACACACACACACACACACACACACACACACACACACACACACACACACACACACACACACACACACACACACACACACACACACACACACACACACACACACACACACACTGAGGAATAAGAGCAAACATGTTCCTTTGTGTAAGGTTCAGACGATCAGTCTGTTTTGTGACTCTTTTGTGTAGCGAATGACAACGAAGCGCACAGGTTTGGAGATCTCAGTTGCCATATGGGTGCTTTCACACTACAGTGCGTGTGTGTGTGTGTGTGTGTGTGTGTTCAGTCACACATATCATCTCATTCTCTGCAGCTGTCTAATGTTTCAGCAGAGCTCTGTCTGGGGAGAGCACACATCACCATCTCAACACATGCATCTCTCAGCATCCGTGGAACAAAACATCACACAATCACTTTACTAGCTGGCTAAAGGAGCATGATTTTGTGTGTAACACCTTGAGGAATATAGGCTCAAAATTGCTTACAATACATTCACACTGCAAGCCTTAGTCCTGATTTATTGCTCAGATCCAATTTCTTTGTGTGGCTGTTGTTATTTTTTTTTAAATGTGGCCAGAATCAGACTAGAGTGTGAACTTGTCACAGTTCTGAACTGACTCACATGAGCAAAATAACTAAATCAAAGATTGAGGCCACTGGAATCAGCATCGTTCATTTATAAGGTGAAGTTTTTCTGGTATAGTTTTTCATCAAGTTTTGCTTGCTTGTATATAGAGCTGTCACCGTAATGCTTATGAGTGTAACCGCTCACGTCTCTCCACTGACTAATGTCCATCTTCCATATTCACTGAGTGACCAAAGAACTACCGGTGTGAAAATCTTTGGAGAGACTCCCGTCAGCACAGAATTGTGACGAATGTTGATCTAGAGTGACGCAAAAGTCACATGAATATTAATTTACAAATAATCAATTATTTGTGCTTAAACTTCAGTCATTTTTTTATTACTGATTAAACAGTTACAGTTACTACCAAACAAAACAAAAACTATTGAATAAAAAACTGAGATGAGAATTGACCAAACATATAATGATGAGTGAGCGCCCCCTGGTCGCATCAGTGAATAGGATGTTCCCTGTCAGCCGTCACTCTCAACATAAATCGTGACCGACGAATTGGAATCTCACTAGAGAGTCAGTAACTAAACGAGGCAATGAACATTGGCATTCAATCCTTTGCAGCAGCTGCTCCACCTCGCAGTTCAGGTATATAATGAGCAGCAGGTGCATTGCATCTTCAGCCTTTTGCTCCGGAGACGAGCGTTTCCTTCAGTTCCTTGCTTCGGAGATGAGCGTTTCCTTCAGTTTTTTACTTCGGGGCCGAGCGTTTCCTTCAGTTTTTTACTTCGGGGCCGAGCGTTTCCTTCAGTTTTTTACTTCGGGGCCGAGCGTTTCCTTCAGTTTTTTACTTCGGGGCCGAGCGTTTCCTTCAGTTCTTTGCTCCGGAGACGAGCGTTTCCTTCAGTTCTTTGCTCCGGAGACGAGCGTTTCCTTCAGAGCTTTACTTCGGGGCCGAGCGTTTCCTTCAGTGCTTTGCTCCGGAGACGAGCGTTTCCTTCAGTGCTTTGCTTCGGAGACGAGCGTTTCCTTCAGTGCTTTGCTCCGAAGACGAGCGTTTCCTTCAGTTCTTTGCTCCGGAGACGAGCGTTTCCTTCAGTTCTTTGCTCCGGAGACGAGCGTTTCCTTCAGTTCTTTGCTCCGGAGACGAGCGTTTCCTTCAGTTCTTTGCTTCGGGGCCGAGCGTTTCCTTCAGTGCTTTGCTCCGGAGACGAGCGTTTCCTTCAGTTCTTTGCTTCGGGGCCGAGCGTTTCCTTCAGTGCTTTGCTCCGGAGACGAGCGTTTCCTTCAGTTCTTTGCTTCGGGGCCGAGCGTTTCCTTCAGTGCTTTGCTCCGGAGACGAGCGTTTCCTTCAGTTCTTTGCTTCGGGGCCGAGCGTTTTCATTCAGTGCTTTGCTCCAGAGACGAGCGTTACCTTCAGTGCTTTACTTCGGGCCGAGCGTTTTCATTCAGTGCTTTGCTCCGGAGACCAGCGTTTCCTTCAGTTCTTTGCTTCGGGCTGAGCGTTTTCATTCAGTGCTTTGCTCCGGAGACGAGCGTTTCCTTCAGTTCTTTGCTCCGGAGACGAGCGTTTCCTTCAGTTCTTTGCTTCGGGGACGAGCGTTTTCTTCAGTTCTTTGCTCCGGAGACGAGCGTTTCCTTCAGTTCTTTGCTTCGGGGCCGAGCATTTTCATTCAGTGCTTTGCTCCGGAGACGAGAGTTTCCTTCAGTTCTTTGCTCCGGAGACGAGCGTTTCCTTCAGTTTTTTACTTCGGGGCCGAGCGTTTCCTTCAGTTCTTTGCTCCGGGGCCGAGCGTTTCCTTTAGTGCTTTGCTCCGGAGACAAGCTTTTCCTTCAGTGCTTTGCTCCGGAGACGAGCGTTTCCTTCAATTCTTTGCTCCGGAGACGAGCGTTTCCTTCAGTTCTTTGCTTCGGGGCCGAGCGTTTCCTTCAGTGCTTTGCTCCGGAGACGAGCGTTTCCTTCAGTTCTTTGCTTCGGGGCCGAGCGTTTTCATTCAGTGCTTTGCTCGAGAGACGAGCGTTACCTTCAGTGCTTTGCTTCGGGGCCGAGTGTTTTCATTCAGTGCTTTGCTCCGGACACGAGCGTTTCCTTCAGTTCTTTGCTTCGGGGCCGAGCGTTTTCATTCAGTGCTTTGCTCCGGAGACGAGTGTTTCCTTCAGTTCTTTGCTCCGGAGACGAGCGTTTCCTTCAGTTCTTTGCTTCGGGGACGAGCGTTTCCTGCAGTTCTTTGCTCCGGAGACGAGCGTTTCCTTCAGTTCTTTGCTTCGGGGCCGAGGGTTTTCATTCAGTGCTTTGCTCCGGAGACGAGCGTTTCCTTCAGTGCTTTGCTTCGGAGACGAGCGTTTCCTTCAGTGCTTTGCTCCGGAGACAAGCGTTTCCTTCAGTGCTTTGCTTCGGAGACGAGCGTTTCCTTCAGTGCTTTGCTCCGGAGACGAGCGTTTCCTTCAGTGCTTTGCTCCGGGGACGAGCGTTTCCTTCAGTGCTTTACTTCGGGGCCGAGCGTTTCCTTCAGTGCTTTGCTCTGGAGACGAGCATTTCCTTCAGTTCTTTGCTTCGGGGACGAGCGTTTCCTTCAGTGCTTTGCTCCGGAGACGAGCGTTTCCTTCAGTGCTTTGCTCCGGAGACGAGCGTTTCCTTCAGTGCTTTACTTCGGGGCTGAGCGTTTCCTTCAGTGCTTTGCTCTGGAGACGAGCATTTCCTTCAGTTCTTTGCTTCGGGGACGAGCGTTTCCTTCAGTGCTTTGCTCCGGAGACGAGCGTTTCCTTCAGTGCTTTGCTCTGCAGACAAGCGTTTCCTTCAGTGCTTTACTTCGGGGCAGAGCGTTTCCTTCAGTGCTTTGCTCTGGAGACGAGCGTTTCCTTCAGTTCTTTGCTTCGGAGACGAGCGTTTCCTTCAGTTCTTTGCTTCGGGGACGAGCGTTTCCTTCAGTTCTTTGCTTCGGGGACGAGCGTTTCCTTCAGTTCTTTGCTTAGGAGCCGAGCGTTTCATGTATTCTCTTGAGAAAAAAAAGAGAGCAGTTCCACTATCTCTGGGTGTGAAGAGGGCCCGGAGAGCAGTGGGAAGAGAGAATCCTCACCACTCACATCCGCCTCTTCTATCGCCAGCAGGCCGCAGCGCGCAGTTCAAGAACGCAACCAAGCCTCTTCCTGCACCCCCTGCCCTGTGGAACCAGGTACGTGTTGCACAGCACACTCAGACCCCGCTACGGGACTCATGTCCCCGGTGTGCTCAACCATGTGGAAGACACAAGCTGCGCTCCCGGGAGAGTGGCGACTCCAACCCCAGGCGGTTCTACTGATCTGGAGAGAGTTCGGGAGGCTCAGGTAGACCTCCCCCTTCGCAAAAATGCATTTCCCCCAGTGAGCCTACTTGCACAGACCCTGTGCAAAGTCAGGGAGGACAAGGAGCAGGTCCTGCTGGTGGCTCCCTATTGGCCCACCCGGACCTGGTTCTAAACAGAAGCCTTTCCCTTGGGCTAAGTCTTCCAGTATATGATATGCAGTACAACCTTAGGTTTAGTCCATATGTATATCTCCACATAACTCCTTTGGGAAAAAATGTGGCTTCCGCAGTGTTCTTCTTCCTAACGGAAAGGGCACACTTTCCCAGTGTTATCCAATAGTCTCACTGAATGGGCTACCACAGAACAACAGTGACAGACACTCCCTGTGTAAGCCTCCTCCTATCGTCCTTCCTGGTAAGAAGGGGCAGGAGGCTTGCACAGGGCACTGGAAGGGGGCAGCAGCTGTGGTGTTTTGGTAGGGATTCCTATTCGTTGGTCACCGACTGATAGGGAACGTCTCAGTTACATATGGTAACCCTCGTTCTCTGAAAGAGGGAACAGAGACATACGTCCCGTCGCCACAACTCCTGTACCCCGCTGTG
>CM060624.1:36365201-36375201 GCA_030578275.1 Meda fulgida
GTGCGTTGGCATCCTTCATGCGGTGGTGCCATTGGATCAGGGCATTGTCCGAACAGAAAGTGAAAGCTCATCCCAACAGGTCGTAATGGAGAGTGAGGACCGCCTACATGATGGCCAGCCATTCCTTCTCGATCGTGCTGTATTTAGTCTCTCTTTTATCGAGAGCTTACGACAAATATACAGCAGGGGGCGCTCCTCCCCCTCCACGCCACAATGGCTCTCAGCCCCCCGTCCGATGCATCTGCCTTTAAGACAAAAGGGAGAGCAAAAGTAGGGGAATGCAATATTGGTCCGCCACATAGTGCAGCCTTCACTTGGGTAAAAGCCTGTTGACGCTGCTCCGTCCGTCGGGTCTGAGGCTCTCTTTTTAGTAAGATCAGTCAGGGGGCTGATGACGTCAGAATAGTTAGTTATAAACTGCCTGAAATATCCAACCAGCCCCAAAAACGTTCTCACTCCCATTTTGGTGTGGCTTTGTCAAGTTGAGGCCACACCTGCCCGTGACCCAAGTGGAACCCCAGGGACCATACTTCCACCTGTCCAATTGCACACTTCTTCGGGTTTGCTGTGAGCCCTGCTGCGTGCAGCGACCTCAGGAACGCTCTTAGGTGTTGCACATGCCGCTGCCAGTCGGTACTGTGTATTATGATATAATCAAGGTATGCGGCGGCATATGCTTGGTGCGGCCGTAAGACCCAGTCCATGAGGCGGGAGCCCCGAACAGAAGCGTAACAAATTGGTGGAACATTTTTGTCTAAAGACATTGCCGTTAAGGCGATTTGCCAATACCCTTTCTTCAAATTCGGTGTTGAGTCAAATCGAGCAGTGCCTCACCGGTCGAGCAATTCATCAACTAGAGGCATGGGATAAGCATCAAACTTGGAGACCGCATTTACTTTTTCATTTACTGATATGAGATGATAACTAGGCACCTCTCACTGAATCACATGCATGTAAAGAAGTCATGTTACAACACATTTACTGTTTGGAACATTTATCATTGCCTAATGCTTTCAGTTTCACTGTTTTTAAAATATTACTCAGTTTATACTATGCAGATGCACTGAGCGAGCGGTATTCCAAAACATCCAAAATCAGCTTAGAGATTAAATACACAGTATAACTTCTGATGATGACTGGACACCACTTGTGGTTTTAGATTACTTAAAATCTTTTGCCAGGCACATTTCTGTGGTCTTTCAGGCGAGCAGGCTTCTCCATGTGATATAAATGTTGTAATCGTGAGCAGTGTTATGGTAGAGCCTGCATTGCAAGCTCTACTTTTATGATTGACTATAATGAGGCTGTGAGGATGGGGGGAGGCGTTAGGTGTGTGAACAGAGGAAGGGTTTGCACTTAAAGGAACAATCATTCTAATTACATACTAAAACACAGCACACTGTTTAACCATCCATGTAGAGACAGAGAGAGATTAAAAGTGTGGCATTCCTGACTCCTGCACTAAAATACGGATTGAAACCTTCATCTGCAATGCATTACTGTGCTTTAAAGAACCTCATATGGGTCATAAAAAACAGCATGCAATCTGACTATCTTCATGTGTGTATGTTGCAGGTGTGGCTCAGGTCTTGAACAGGTTGGATGGGAAACCGTTTGATGATTTAGATCAGAGGCTGTTTGAGGTATGATATGAATCATCTGTGAGATATCCTTATGAATGCGTAGCTAGCTGTCCTTCAACCATGAGTTCATTTGGAGCATACACAAAAGTCATAATTCTCTCAAATCGCTCTGAGACCCTTGCAGTGAAGTGAAAGATGTCCGGTGATCGCTGTAAGCTTGTCCTGCAGCACATGTACCCCTCCACCTCCCCAGCTCCACCTGTCTAGATCTGCTACAGGATTTATGTGCGCTTATTCATGAAGCTGCAACATATCTATCGTGCTCAATAGCAGCATGTCTGTGTCTGTTGTTAATATCAAGTCCAGACTTGCTCTGCCGCAGCGTGAGTAGCAGATCTAACCCGCCAAGACCAAATAAATTAACACTGTCATATTTAGCATTAACATGCTAAAGCTATTCGAGTTGTCGTGATTGAAATACATAAATATTTCACTTCATTGTAAGGGTCTCAGAGAGTTTTGAGAGAATCATGGCTTATGTGTATGCTCAAAATAAACTCACACCCTTCCAAGAATAAAAATAATATTATGGATTAGAAATTGAATCGGAAAAAAACAGGTCTGGTTCTCTATACACCAACCTGGCTTTTTGAAGTGGGCTCAGATATTTGTGTTTGTGGAGCCCAGCTCACTTATTTTTTTTAGCTTATAATATATAGAAAATTACCAATGTAATATTGACAATTATTATTGTATTATTTATAATATTTGAGTACAGTTAGGCCTAACACATGAACGTATTGGTAATAAACCTTTAATAATGCTAGAATAATATGTATATATTATATATAATAGTAAAATGCATAATATATATTACAATATTTTCCATACAATATACAGGTGTATGTGTAATATAACTTCATAAATTGATCCCCAGCATCAGTAAAGCATTTGTATCACATATTGTTTGTTAATATAACTTAAAAGGTAACTATAATAATTCACACAAACAGTCCTGAACAAAGTTTTTAAAAACACTTTCAGATGTTTAAATTAGTTGTTGAGGACTTACGTGTGACTTCACGTTCTCTTTTTCTCTCTTTAGGCATTTGTGATATTCTGTGGACTGGGAATCAATAACACCATTATGTATGACCAAGTGAAGAAGTCCTGGGCCAAACAATCTGTCGCTTTGGATGTATGACTCTCCAAAACACACACATCGATACACACTTAACTGTGATTGGTAGGATTTTTCTAAAGTGGTGGCAGATTCGTTGTAACATGTGTAATTGGTGGGTTGTTAGATTAGAAACATATGACTGGTGAGGATGATTCAACACAAGCAAAGATGTGTGTGTGTGATTGGTGGAATATTAGTTCCTGTTAGAGGCGGAGCTTAAGGAGGAATTCACTCATTAGTGATGATATCATGGAAAACTGGATTTTCCTTGCTGTTTTGAAATAAGACTCTAACAAACTATGTTAGTTGCCAGTTTAATCAGAACATGTATTGAAACTTTTCAGTTTTTATAAGTGTGATGTCTGTCACGAGTGGCGTGGTTGAAGCAGAAATGAAGCTGGATCCAACTGCAGCACTCTTTAATCAAAAATTCAGGAAACAGGATACACGATACAAGGACAGGAACTAGAACTAGAACTAGAACTAGAACAGGAACAACCAACACTAGCATGTAACATTGACAAGAACTCCCAAAGACAGGCCAGAAACACAGGGCTTAAATAATAAGGGACAAACGAGCTTACAGGATAACGAGGGGGCGGAACTAACAAGAAACACCTGGGATAACTAAATGACAAGACAGGGAACCACTAAACATGACAGGACACAAAACCACATCATAACATAGCCCCCCCCCCCTATGGGCGGCTCCCGACGCCCATCAAAACAAGCAAAACAGTTCAGGGGGGCGGTCCTGGAGGTGGGACGGGGGGCCAGGCCCGCACTGGGAACCGGGACCAGGATACGGGCAAGGCGGGCCTGGGCCGTGGTGCATGGGTGACCGAGGCGGAACAGGACGAGGCGAAGGCCAGGGCGGAGCAGGACGAGGCGAAGGCCAGGGCGGAGCAGGACGAGGCGCGGGCGGCCAGGGCGGAGCAGGACGAGGCGCGGGCGGCCAGGGCGGAGCAGGACGAGGCGCGGGCGGCCAGGGCGGAGCAGGACGAGGCGCGGCGGCCAGGGCGGAGCAGGATGCGCGGGCGGCCAGGGCGGAGCAGGATGCGCGGGCGGCCAGGGCGGAGCAGGATGCGCGGGCGGCCAGGGCGGAGCAGGATGCGCGGGCGGCCAGGGCGGAGCAGGATGCGCGGGCGGCCAGGGCGGAGCAGGATGCGCGGGCGGCCAGGGCGGAGCAGGATGCGCGGGCGGCCAGGGCGGAGAAGACCCCTCGGGCGGCCAGGGCGGAGAAGACCCCTCGGGCGGCCAGGGCGGAGAAGACCCCTCGGGCGGCCAGGGCGGAGAAGAACCCTCGGGCGGCCAGGGCGGAGAAGACCCCTCGGGCGGCCAGGGCGGAGAAGACACCGGCTCAGGAACAGCAGATCCCGGCTCAGGAACAGCAGACACCGGCTCAGGAACAGCCGACAGCAGACACCGGCTCAGGAACAGCCGACAGCAGACACCGGCTCAGGAACAGCAGACACCGGCTCAGGAACAGCAGACACCGGCTCAGGAACAGCAGACACCGGCTCAGGAACAGCAGACACCGGCTCAGGAACAGCAGACAGCAGACACCGGCTCAGGAACAGCAGACACCGGCTCAGGCTCGGAAACAGACGACACACACACACTGGCTCGGAGACAGACGACACACACACTGGCTCGGGGACAGAAGACACACTCACAGGCTCGGAGACAGACGACACACACACTGGCTCGGAGACAGACGACACACACACTGGCTCGGAGACAGACGGCACACACACTGGCTCGGGGACAGACGACACACACACTGGCTCGGGGACAGACGACACACACACTGGCTCGGGGACAGACGACACACACACTGGCTCGGGGACAGACGACACACACACTGGCTCGGGAACAGACGACACACTCACTGGCTCGAGGACGAACGACACACTCACTGGCTCGGGGACGAACGACACACTCACTGGTTCGGGGACGGACGACACACTCACTGGTTCGGGGACGGACGACACACACACTGGCTCGGGGACAGACGACACACACAGTGGCTCGGGGACAGACGACTCACACACTGGCTCGGGGACAGACGACACACTCACTGGCTCGGAGACAGACGACACACTCTCTGGCTCGGGACCTGAAAACACACTCACAGGCTCGGGAACAGACGACACACACACTGGCTCGGAGACAGACGACACACACACTGGCTCGGGGACATACGAAACACTCGCAGGCTCGGAGACAGACGACACACACACTGGCTCGGGAATAGAAGACACACTCACTGGCTCGGAGACAGAAGACACACTCACAGGCTCGGGAACAGAAGACACACTCACTGGCTCAGAGACAGACGACACACTCACAGGCTCGAGGACAGACGACACACTCACAGGCTCGAGGACAGACGACACACTCACTGGCTCGGGAACAGACGACACACTCACTGGCTCGGGAACAGAAGACACACTCACAGGCTCGGGAACAGAAGACACACTCACAGGCTCGGGAACAGACGACACACTCACAGGCTCGGGAACAGAAGACACACTCACAGGCTCGGGAACAGACGACACACTCACAGGCTCGGGGACAGAAGACACACTCACTGGCTCGGGAACGGACAGCAGACTCTGGCTCGGGAACAGACGGAGCAGACTCTGGCTCGGGAACAGACGGAGCAGACTCTGGCTCGGGAACAGACGGAGCAGACTCTGGCTCGGGAACAGACGGAGCAGACTCTGGCTCGGGAACAGACGGAGCAGACTCTGGCTCGGGAACAGACGGAGCAGACTCTGGCTCGGGAACAGACGGAGCAGACTCTGGCTCGGGAACAGACGGAGCAGACTCTGGCTCGGGAACAGACGGAGCAGACTCTGGCTCGGGAACAGACGGAGCAGACTCTGGCTCGGGAACAGACGGAGCAGACTCTGGCTCGGGAACAGACGGAGCAGACTCTGGCTCGGGAACAGACGGAGCAGACTCTGGCTCGGGAACAGACGGAGCAGACTCTGGCTCGGGAACAGACGGAGCAGACTCTGGCTCGGGAACAGACGGAGCAGACTCTGGCTCGGGAACAGACGGAGCAGACTCTGGCTCGGGAACAGACGGAGCAGACTCTGGCTCGGGAACAGACGGAGCAGACTCTGGCTCGGGAACAGACGGAGCAGACTCTGGCTCGGGAACAGACGGAGCAGACTCTGGCTCGGGAACAGACGGAGCAGACTCTGGCTCGGGAACAGACGGAGCAGACTCTGGCTCGGGAACAGACGGAGCAGACTCTGGCTCGGGAACAGACGGAGCAGACTCTGGCTCGGGAACAGACGGAGCAGACTCTGGCTCGGGAACAGACGGAGCAGACTCTGGCTCGGGAACAGACGGAGCAGACTCTGGCTCGGGAACAGACGGAGCAGACTCTGGCTCGGGAACAGACGGAGCAGACTCTGGCTCGGGAACAGACGGAGCAGACTCTGGCTCGGGAACAGACGGAGCAGACTCTGGCTCGGGAACAGACGGAGCAGACTCTGGCTCGGGAACAGACGGAGCAGACTCTGGCTCGGGAACAGACGGAGCAGACTCTGGCTCGGGAACAGACGGAGCAGACTCTGGCTCGGGAACAGACGGAGCAGACTCTGGCTCGGGAACAGACGGAGCAGACTCTGGCTCGGGAACAGACGGAGCAGACTCTGGCTCGGGAACAGACGGAGCAGACTCTGGCTCGGGAACAGACGGAGCAGACTCTGGCTCGGGAACAGACGGAGCAGACTCTGGCTCGGGAACAGACGGAGCAGACTCTGGCTCGGGAACAGACGGAGCAGACTCTGGCTCGGGAACAGACGGAGCAGACTCTGGCTCGGGAACAGACGGAGCAGACTCTGGCTCGGGAACAGACGGAGCAGACTCTGGCTCGGGAACAGACGGAGCAGACTCTGGCTCGGGAACAGACGGAGCAGACTCTGGCTCGGGAACAGACGGAGCAGACTCTGGCTCGGGAACAGACGGAGCAGACTCTGGCTCGGGAACAGACGGAGCAGACTCTGGCTCGGGAACAGACGGAGCAGACTCTGGCTCGGGAACAGACGGAGCAGACTCTGGCTCGGGAACAGACGGAGCAGACTCTGGCTCGGGAACAGACGGAGCAGACTCTGGCTCGGGAACAGACGGAGCAGACTCTGGCTGGACGTGGCCGACGTGACGCTCTGGCTGGACGTGGCCGACGTGAAGCTCTGGCTGGACGTGGCCGACGTGAAGCTCTGGCTGGACGTGGCCGACGTGAAGCTCTGGCTGGACGGTCTCTGGCTGGACGGTCTCTGGCTGGACGGCCTCTGGCTGGACGGATACAGTGGATACACAGGGTTCCTCCTCTACCACACCCACCGTATACACTGAACCGCTTAACAGAAGAGCCCGGTCAATATAGCTCTCCAATGTTTCGTGAGACTCATGCCAGGGCATGAATGTGCTGAGCGGTTCTGATAGCCCTCCTCGAAAGAAGATTATCAGGCACTCCTCGCTCATCGAGGTGAAGGGTGCCAGCTTGATAAACTCTTCCACATACTCCTCAATCGAACGATTCTCCTGACGAAGACGGATAATCTGGACGTCTGGACTCCAGAAAGGCATGGCTGCTGGATCACGATGCGGGGAGTTCTTCTGTCACGAGTGGCGTGGTTGAAGCAGAAATGAAGCTGGATCCAACTGCAGCACTCTTTAATCAAAAATTCAGGAAACAGGATACACGATACAAGAACAGGAACAGGAACAGGAACAGGAACAGGAACAGGAACAGGAACAGGAACAGGAACAGGAACAGCCAACACTAGCATGTAACATTGACAAGAACTCCCAAAGACAGGCCAGAAACACAGGGCTTAAATAATAAGGGATAAACGAGCTTACAGGATAACGAGGGGGCGGAACTAACAAGAAACACCTGGGATAACTAAATGACAAGACAGGGAACCACTAAACATGACATGACACAAAACCACATCATAACAATGTCACACTCAAAAACAACCTGTTCAGTGAGAGGGCAGAAAATGACCAATTCAAACCAAACTATCACTGTGTTGCTTCAAGAAACCTTCATTGACATATAAGCTGACTTAAAGTGCTATAAAAGAGCAGAATATGACCCTTCAATCAAACAATTACACCTTCAAAGCTTCAATCGACCAACAGTGTTTACAGTCAAAACACTCATCTGGTCTACTAGTGTGTGTGTGTGTGTGTGTGTGTGTGTGTGTGTGTGTGTGTGTGTGTGTGTGTGTGTGTGTGTGTGTGTGTGTGTGTGTGTGTGTGTGTGTGTGTGTGTGTGTGTGCGCGTGTGTGTTTAAATATGTGTGTTTTAAGTTAATAAGTTAGTTGGTTAATGCATTAACTAACATTATCTAACAATGAACAATATATTTGTTAAAGTATTTATTTATATTTGTTAATGTTATTTAATAAGAATAAAACTCAAATCAACAAAATCAAGTAATTTTTCCCTGTTCGAGAAGCCATGTCACTCAAACACAGTACACGTTATTTCATTATAAAAGAAAAAAAAACGTCCATTTCTTGGTGACAAACCAAAAATTAAGAAATTCTGACGTTAATGTTAATTTTTTTTATTAAGCTTTTCACTAATCATCAACGCTGATGATGATATAAACGTTTTTAATGAAATTTGAACAATGCAAAAAAGCATTTTCATAGTGGTCGAACCCCACCATAATCACAAGCATTGCTGATGATTTCATTTCACGCATCATGCATTAACACACACACACCCTTTAAAGGCACACGGGAACACGTAGTGACATCTTTCCTCACGACACCACGACCACAGAGCGATGAATGTGAAAATGAAGCAGCGGAAGTGAGGACTGTGTAACTACATTACAGTCTGAGCAGGGAGTGTGTGTGAGCATTCATTAACTTCTCCAAGCTCTTCTCATTCTCCAGAGGAATGCAGGAGTGACTTCTGCGATAAATATGACCGTATTCATAAGGATTCCAGATCGTCAATATATTAATTTGTAATAGATCATCAACAGACTATAGCGGAGCTAAAATTAATATTGCATGACCTGGAACCTTTTGAGAATCAGACTGTCAGTATGTTATAAATGGATGTTAAAATCATTGCGCTCACATGACTCTCAGCAGCCAATCAGAGCGAGTGATGCAGCAGTAAATTGTTGTAGTGTCAGGGTTAATGCTATGATCTCTGGGATGTTTTTATCTTGTCATGTATATATTTTAAACATAAAATATAGAAATGCATAAAATATGAACCTTTGATGATTGTGTGTGTGTGTGTGTGTGTGTGTGTGTGTGTGTTTTCCATAGGTGCTGTCATATCATGCCACATGCTCTAAGACCGAGGTGGATAAGTTTAAGGTAAATGTTAATGCATCAAACAGATTGTATTTTATAGACCGTCTGACATTTCGGGAGCTTATCAATAATGAAAAACTTGATTCATGATATATTAGCCTCAATATATCAGTCAGTATTGTTTATGCAGGATGTATAATTCAGAATAACGCTATTCAATACCTCATCAGTGTTTGTGAATTATTGATATAGTCTCTGTGGAGTTTATGAAATGCCTCATTTATAATGTGCTAATTTTCTGGTGAAATATACATTTTTTTGTCATGTGTTAACTGGATTTTGCCAGTAGCTCTTATAGCACTTCATTAAAGCTGCAGTCCGTAACTTTTTTGGGCTACAGGAATAAAGAGACTGCAACCGGCCCGTGCGAAAACACGGATAATATCGGAAGGGCTTTAAATGTAGTCACGCAATGCTGATGTTGTTAACATTAACAGTTTGAGAACAAAATATCATTTGCACAGTTTGACTTGATATGATAAGCGATCGTTAGATTTAATATAAAATATAATATACAAAAATAAAAATAACAATATAACAAAATAAAAGCTAAATAATAAAAGCTAAAAGTCGTTTTTAATTTTCTTCTCCTAAAACAGTAAATAGTAATAAATACTACTACCATTTTTTTACACACACACACACACACACACACACACACACACACATACACACACACACACACACACACACACACACACACGTTTACTTAGCTATCTAAATGGGGACATTCCATAGACGTAATGGTTTTTATACTGTACAAACTGTATATTCTGTCCCCTTACACTAAACCTGCCCATCACAGGAGACATTCTGCATTTTTACATATTTAAAAAACCTTTTATTACTTTATTTTTAAACC
>CM060624.1:36380201-36400201 GCA_030578275.1 Meda fulgida
GTCTGATCACAGATCTGTGTTCATTACAGCTTTGATAAGTCTGATCTCAGATCTGTGTTTATTACAGCTTTGATAAGTCTGATCACAGATCTGTGTTTATTACAGCTTTGATAAGTCTGATCTCTGATCTGTGTTTATTACAGCTTTGACAAGTCTGATCTCAGATCTGTGTTTATTACAGCATTGATAAGTCTGATCTCAGATCCGTGTTTATTACAGCTTTGATAAGTCTGATCTCAGATCTGTGTTTATTACAGTTTTGATAAGTCTGATCTCAGATCTGTGTTTATTACAGCTTTGATAAGTCTGATCTCAGATCTGTGTTTATTACAGCTTTGATAAGTCTGATCTCTGATCTGTGTTTATTACAGCTTTGATAAGTCTGATCTCAGATCTGTGTTTATTACAGCTTTGATAAGTCTGATCTCAGATCTGTGTTTATTACAGCTTTGATAAGTCTGATCACAGATCTGTGTTTATTACAGCTTTGATAAGTCTGATCTCAGATCTGTGTGTATTACAGCTTTGATAAGTCTGATCTCAGATCTGTGTTTGCGCTGCTGCTGATCCAGAGAGAGAGTCCAAACACACAGTATCATTATTTCTGTTATAATAATTGAAATGACCACAGAAGTACGGGGATAAATATTTATAGTCCAGATATAAATGCTGATGTCTGTAGTGATCAGAATAGAGCAAATCACCTTTTGAAAGTAACTTGATGCTTCAAATAACAATTGTATCAATTACATCTTATGCCAGTAGGTGGCGACAAGTGACCGTTAAAAATGTGATTGTTATTGAATTGTTCATTCAAAAAGTTAAAAAAAGAAAAAAAGAATGATTTTTAAATATACTGCAGC
Source organism: Meda fulgida (assembly GCA_030578275.1). Lineage (NCBI taxonomy): Eukaryota > Metazoa > Chordata > Actinopteri > Cypriniformes > Leuciscidae > Meda > Meda fulgida. Next base: position 36,381,065 of record CM060624.1, read on the forward strand.
ATTTTGACAGAATCTCTAGTAAATTACATGTTATTTTGTTTAGTCTGAAGTGAAACGATAGGTGTTTGTAATAAAAATTACAACATTTTAAAAATGTTAAACTGTAGACTATCGCTTTAGAGCAACTGTAATAAGTTGTTTTTCAAATAAAGGTTTCCGAGTCAGTGATATTAGATTGTGTATGTATTTTTATTGTACTTACCCTGTAACTACATGGAACAAGAGTATATTTCCCAGTATTTAAAAAAAATTGCAGTAGTTTTAGCTTTTCTTGCCTTGAAACAGATAAGCCCAAACTTAAAGATCTGCACTTTTGCCATCAAAAAAAAAAAAAAACGGTATAAATGCATAGATATCTACGCATGTCATTTTTTAAAAAGCCTATACAGTATGTATTGGTACACAATTATTACAAAAAGATATGCAGTGTATGTTCTCGCAAAATTGCACCCAAATGTAAGATTGTTATATCATAAAAGTAGAATACGTACCCCTTAGTTCTATAATACTTACAGTATAATATTTATTTGCCCCTTTATTCTCCAAACTTTACATATTGTTCCCTTAAACGTACATGTAAGTACTTTATAGGTTCACTATAATTACCGAAAGATACTGTACTTTCCGGGCTGTAATCTAAAGCATTACCGAACTTACACTACAATTCTGCACATTTTAACATAACATAGCTATAATATAAACCAGTTTACCATTATACTGTTGGCAAACAATCCATTCTCGTCTTACAGAAAAATTATATAAACTATTATAAAAAACTTTTATTATTATACAATCAGACTTACTTTACATAATACAATTACTCATTCTCGAACTTACTGAGTCCATTCTCGAACTTAAGCTGTAATACAGTGTATAATAAATTCCATTCTAGACATTTTACCATAATATACAGTAAACTTTTTGTAATCATTGTCATTTAGAATTTAAACCATAATAAAAAACATAATAAAGTAAATACATCATAGAAATCAAAAATATAAGACTTAAAATAGGTAGTAATTTATTCTTGGGTTGTGATGACTTTTAAATGCTTCATAAAATCAGCTACACTAAAGAAAGAGAGAGAGAAAGAGAGAGAGAGAGAGAGAGAGAGAGAAAGAGAGAGAGAGAGAGAGAGAAGGAAAGAGAGAGAGAGAGAGAGAGAGGGAAAGAGAGAGAGAGAGAGATAGAGGGAGGGAGAGAGAGATAGAGGGAGAGAGAGAGAGAGAGAGAGAGAGAGAGAGAGAGAGAGAGAGATATTTGATTTTTAACCCACACTTTTATTAGGTCAGTGACAAAAACCCATCATTGTATCATCACAAAAACGATCAACACAGCAAAAAGCTCAAAGTTAAATCCCCCTCAAACACAGCACAACAAACCTCATTGAAACACCACTGCAATATAAAGGTTCCCAAATCTTGCATCTCCTTGTAATACTTAAACTCAACTGAGATCCTAGATCTAATAAATGCCTTAAACAACATTACACTATCCTGGCAATGCATATTTTGAATCATGTTTTTCCTTGAAATATATATAGCTATTTTTGCTTGGCCAACTATAAAGTTTATCAACTTCCATTTGAATCTCTGACTGCGTTTGTATCCTGCCCCATAGATAAAAACCTAACTTTCCTTAAAACCCAAAAACAATTTTACTAGTAAAACAAAAAGTGGTTTCAGCCTATTACATTCCAAAAAACAACCTTCATTGACATTTGGTTTAATGATTGAGATAAAAGCATTCCCAGCAACAGCCCCCTTCAGGATTCTCCATTGTAGATCTCCCGATTTTTTCATCAATGGTGGTTTATATAAGGCCCTCCAATGTGGTTTAACTTCCTTTCCTACATTAAACTTCTCTCTCTAGACATTATCCATTTTCTCACACAGTGTTGACTTGTACAATATTTTAACAAAACATTTATACATCACTTTTCCACTTAATTCACCTAATAGTAAGTCCTGAAGCCCAATTTAACAAAATACCATACATCTCCTTTAAATCTGGTGTAATCCAGTGTTTGGGAAAAGGGTCTCTCATATCAGGAAGCATATCTCTTATATCTTTCAAGAAGTACCAACTCCTCTGCTGTCAGTTTCTTTCTCCATAAGTCCATGATTGTGGATGTTTGTCGCATAGATTTTTGTTCTAATAACGATGCCACCGCTGTAACGTCCTTTAGTTCAGATCCGGCCACTTTAATTATATGACTCATCTTTACCGTCTGTGTGTCACACAGTCTCTGAGATAGATTTGGCACTTGATCTGTTATGTCCAAACGGGCCCCCTTGACTAGAGGCTCCTCCAACAACCAGAACAGAGAGTTTGCATTTTCTGGTCTTTTAATGATGAAAGATCCCCAAACTTTGAACAATCCAAGGTAAAATGAAGATAGTCCACTCAAATGTACCTTTTTGGTATCCGTGAGGAACAAAGCAGTATCTAGTCCAAGTCCATCTACTCTGTGAAGAATGTTTTTTGCAACCTCTCTCCATACCACATCCACTGAGCCTGTTAGAAACTTCTAGATGAACTGTAATCGTGTTGTTGCGTATCTGCTTTCTAGAGACACCAACCCTTGTCCTCCCTCCTCCAATGGCAAAAAAGCACACTTTGAGGGACCCAGTGCAACCTGTCCCAGAAGAAGTCCACCAATATTCTTTGCAACCGTGCTAGTAATCCGGTGGGAGGTTCAACACAAGAGAGCTTATGCCACATAGTAGAGGCTATTAAATTGTTCAATATTAATACTCTCCCTCTAAAAGACAACTGTGAATGAATCCATCTCCATTTCTTTAGTTTGCCTTCCATTTTTTCTGTAATCCCATCCCAATTTTTCCGTTGCACAGATATTTCTCCAAGATACACTCCCAAATATTTTAGACCCTCTTTCTTCCAAATCAACCCACCAGGTAAAGTTGGTAAGCCATTCTTCCATTTACCTCTAATCAGTGCATCACTTTTCTCCCAGTTCACTCTTGCAGCAGAAATTACACCAAATTCATTAACAGTAGACTCCAAGTTAGTGACATCTTTTTCCCCATTAATTAAAATCATCACATCATCCGCATAAGCTGATATTTGATGTTGAACACTATGAACATTCTCTAATTTAAAACCTTCAATACAAGAACGCAGCTTATTTAACATTGGTTCAATTGCCAGGGAATATAACATTCCGGGGAGAGCACATCCCTGTCTTATACCTCTCCCAATTTCAAAAGGGGCACTCAAATCAACCATTGATCTTCAGTACGCTTTCAATGTCTTTATATAGTACTTGAATCATTCCCCTAAAAGTGGACCCAAAGCCAAAAGCATCAAGCGTATTCCAGAGGTATTGATGCTCAATTCGATCAATGGCTTTTTCTTGATCAATTGAAATAAAGCCTATGTCCAGATCAAGATAACCAGAGACATCCAACATATCTCTGATAAAAGTATTGTTATCCATAATGGACCTTCCGGGTATACAATAGGTCTGGTCAGAATTAACCACTTGCCCCATCACATCTTTTAATCAATTGGCCAAAACCTTAGAAAAAATCTTTAAGTCTGTACATAATAAGCTTACAGGTCGCCAATTCTTAATTTCCTGTAAGTCACCTTTCTTAGGCAACAAAGTGACCACTGCCCTCCTACAACTTAGAGGGAGGTAACCCACAGCCAAACTTTCATTTAGAACATCCAAAAGGTCCTTGCCCATCACTCCCCAAAAGGCCCTTGCCCATCACTCCCCAAAAGGTCTTGCCCATCACTCCCCAAAAGGTCCTTGCCCATCACTCCCCAAAAAGGTCTTGCCCATCATTGCCCATCACTCCCCAAAAGGTCTTGCCCATCACTCCCCAAAAGGTCCTTGCCCATCACTCCCCAAAAGGCCTTGCCCATCATTGCCCATCACTCCCCAAAAGGTCCTTGCCCATCACTCCCCAAAAGGTCTTGCCCATCATTGCCCATCACTCCCCAAAGGGTCTTGCCCATCACTCCCCTAAAGGTCTTGCCCATCACTCCCCAAAAGGCCTTGCCCATCACTCCCAAAAAGGCCTTGCCCATCACTCCCCAAAAGGTCTTGCCCATCACTCCCCAAAAGGTCCTTGCCCATCACTCCCCAAAAGGTCTTGCCCATCATTGCCCATCACTCCCCAAAAGGTCCTTGCCCATCACTCCCCAAAAGGTCTTGCCCATCATTGCCCATCACTCCCCAAAGGGTCTTGCCCATCACTCCCCAAAAGGTCTTGCCCATCACTCCCCAAAAGGCCTTGCCCATCACTCCCCAAAAGGTCTTGCCCATCACTCCCCAAAAGGCCTTGCCCATCACTCCCCAAAAGGCCTTGCCCATCACTCCCCAAAAGGTCTTGCCCATCATTGCCCATCACTCCCAAAAACGCCTTGCCCATCAATCCCCAAAAGGCCTTGCCCATCACTCCCCAAAAGGTCCTTGCCCATCACTCCCCAAAAGGTCTTGCCCATCATTGCCCATCACTCCCCAAAAGGTCCTTGCCCATCACTCCCCAAAAGGTCTTGCCCATCATTGCCCATCACTCCCCAAAGGGTCTTGCCCATCACTCCCCAAAAGGTCTTGCCCATCACTCCCCAAAAGGCCTTGCCCATCACTCCCCAAAAGACCTTGCCCATCACTCCCCAAAAGGCCTTGCCCATCACTCCCTAAAAGGCCTTGCCCATCACTCCCCAAAAGGCCTTGCCCATCACTCCTAAAAAGCCTTGTAAAATTCCACGGAGAGGCCATCAATACCTGGCGCTTTACCGGTCTTCATGTCTTTTAAAGCATTTAAAAGCTCCTGCTCCGTAAGAGACCCATCAAGTTTGACTGCATTATCCTGTGCTATATTTGGCAAGCCATCATAAAATTTGTCAGAGAGCTCTTCATTCTCTTCATATTCACTCCTATATAACTCAGCATAGAATTGTACGGCCCTTTTCCTGATGCTTGCGGGCTCTTTCAATTCCTGCCCATTTTCTGTTCGAATAGAGTGAATATATCGCCTCTGTCCATTTTTCCGTTCTAAGACAAAAAAAACCTTGATGGGGCATCCATTTGTGTGAGCATCTGGTAGCATGATCTAACCAGAGCCACTTGTGTCTTTATACCCAGCAGGTCTGTAAGAAATGACTTTTTACATTTAAGAGCATCAAGACACTTTTGTTCCCCAGTAACTTCTAACAACTTTTGCAAGTCACTAATCTGAGATTCAAGTTTTCTCATTGAGTGTGTAATATCTCGAGAGACATTGAAAGCGTACTGCTGACATAAAGCTTTTATTTCAACTTTCCCACAATCCCACCACTGTCTTAAATCCTTAAAACAATTTTTCCTACTTTTAAAAATTCCTCAAAAATTACAGAACACATCTCTAAAATTCATATCATCCAACAAAGTTGCATTGAAATTCCAATAAGCACTCTTTATTTTAACATTTGCTATAAACACTTCACACAAAACCAATCAGTGATCCAAGAACCCAACTGGAGTAATAACACACTTTTTGACAATATTAAAATGATGTCTAGAACAATAAAACCTATCAAGCCTGGCCATAGGAATAACATTATCTCTGGAGCGTGTCCATGTGTACTGCCCATTGTTATTATTCAATTCTCTCCACACATCACATAAACGGTGTTTCAATCAATTCACGCATTACACGACTTGAAGCAGTGTGAGGTTCCAAATGATTCCTATCAATAACATGATTTTCCGTACAATTAACCCCCCCCCCCCCCCCCCCAAAAAAAGATAATCATCAGAATTAAAATTTTGTAAAAAAAACACTGACATTATTAAATAACACAATTCTTTCAGTACCATTTGTAGGAGCATATAGATTAAGAAAAAACAAAATTAAACTTTTCAAATCTTGCTTGTAGGATTAATATTTATTTCACATGAAATTGGCAAAAACTTTTTGCAAAAAGAATGGCCACTCCGCCTGTAACTGAGCTCAGATGTGTGAGGTACACTTGCTCTTGCCATTCTTTCCTCCAGTCAATTTCATTCAAGCAATCACTGCGTTTCCTGTATGAACATTATATCTACACCTTTTTGACTAATTAACTCAAACAAAAGTGCTCTTTTTTGAATATCTCTAGCACCAATCAAGTTAAGGATGCCCACTTTTATTGCACTAATTTGACTGCATAGGTCCCTAGACCCAACATACAGAAACACACAATAACTTAAGAAAGAGACAACAATGTAGTTTCAAATCCATCTTCAATCTTTAATTCCAATTTCACTTTAGAAACAAATTTCTTCAGTCTATATATCTCCTGTACTGTGAATTGTTCTTCACCTTCTCCCCTCATTAACATCACAGCTGATTCAATTAATGCTTTCCTATCAGGGAAGAAATCTACAACCTGGACATTCTTCATATTCTTTGTCTTTTGGAAGAAACTTCTCAATTTTACAAAAGAATAACTTTGTTGACCCTTCTAATTGTTAGCATCTACAGCCTCACTATCAGAATCATCCATTGCACTGTGTTCAGTTTCATCAGCTTGTTTAACCATCACCACTTTATCACTTGTTTTCTTTGGGGATTTCCTAGCACGTTTCCTCTTACTAGGAGGAGCTTTAAATAAAGCCTCATCCTTTTCAAAGTCAGTATTATTCTCCTCAGCTAAAATACTTTCAGCTGCAGCTATAACAGTATCAGTTGTCACCATCATTTCACTTTCATTCTCATTTTCTGTACTTTCCACACCTCCTGAAGCAACATCCCTACTTTCCTCACGCTCAATCCCACTAACAACAACAGTCCTGCTAGTATCACCATCTTCCCCCTCTTTTTGCGCATTCATCATTACATTGTCAGCGCTAGTTTGCTCCACATTACTGCTACCGGCATTTTCATTTGTCAACAAACCAGCACCCGCACCTTCAGCCCTTCCAGGGCACACTCGTTTGGTGTGACCTTCTTTGCCACACTCAAAACACTTCATTGTATCAGAAGATGCAAAAATTACGTAATCAAATCCGTCAATTCGAAATTTGAACGCCACATTAATTTCATCTTCGCCTCTGTTTAAAATCATATACACTTGCTGTCTAAAACAAACAACATGCCTGAGCAATGGAGACTTGCAACCAAGCGGTATTTTTTTCATTTGCAACATTATTTTGCCATGCCTAGACAACTCTGTTTTTAGCAAATTGCCCTTGATAAAAGGCGGGACGTTCGAGAGGATAATTCTTTTTGCGGGTTGAATCAATGGAACAACAGAAACTAGCGTATCCTGGATCCCAACGCCACTCTGAACAACACTATTCACTTTCTCTATATCATCCAAAAAAATAACCACAGCGCTATTCATTCGGGATGCAGAGACAATACTATCATACCCGAAAGCCTTTCCAACAGCCAAACCACAATCTTCTACCGAACAATTAAAAGCCGGCAATACTTTAACGCCATGCCTGCGTGAAATTTGGTCAAAACTTTGACCGGGTACCGCCGGCGCCGCCATAGCCATTCGGCCAACGCCGGCCAACGGCGTCCTTTTACTTTATACTTCACACAATATTCTACCAATACTTTAAAACAATCAACAATAAATACTTATACATAGACAGTGTAGGGAAAAATAGGAATAAAAAGAGGAAAAAGCTCACTCTCACCACATCAGCGTTCTAACTCACACGCTCCTCACAACACTCACTCCGCACATGCGCACAAGGAGAGAGAGAGAGAGAGAGAGAAAGAAAGAGAGAGAGAGAGGGAGAGAGAGAGAGAGAGAGATGGAGAGAGAGAGAGAGAGAGAAAGAAAGAGAGAGAGAGGGAGAGAGAGAAAGAGAGAGAGAGGGAGAGAGAGAGAGAGAGAGAAAGAGAGAGAGAGAGAGAGAGAGAGAGAGATGGAGAGAGAGAGAGAGAAAGAAAGAGAGAGAGAGAGAGAGAGAGAGAGAGAGAGAGAGAGAGAGAGAGAGAGAGAATAAATGACAGCCTGTGCTAACTGACAGTTGTTGACTGTGAATAATTGCTTTCTACAGATACAGTGTGTTTATCTGTGTCACTGTCATTTGCATATAAATGAGCCTCGGTCATCATGTCCTCTGAGGAAGAGCGCGTTCACTGACCAGCCGACAGACAAGTGTTAATTAAACCGTTAATGAAATGGCAGCAGTCGCCCTGCTCTTTAATCTGGTACAGTAGGGAGAGATATAGCCGATCTTGATTCCCATCATGCTTTGCAGTTACTGTAAAGCAGAACTTTAGGGCCTGTTACACCTGGTCACTTTATGCGTTCTCGCTGATCGTGGAAAGACCAAGTGTAAAAGCCCTCGAAAAATGCATTCGAGATGGATATAAATCCAGTTTGAAACGCACATTCCAGACGAAACTGGACAAGTGTAAATGCATTTGGATGTTGAAGCACATATGTATATTTCACTCCCAAAATGGTAAAAAATATAATAAACATGTGAGAGCTTGTTATAGGCTACCGATATCCAGATATGACAGCGCTACATTATCTTATCCAGTGCTGATGTCGCTCTTTTGCGGTCTTTGAAAATGCAGCTTATTTGTTGCTTTTGTTGAAGTGAACTCCATTAAAGGGGACATATCATGCAAATCTGACTTTAAGTGCTATAATCTGGTCCCCAGTGCATCTACCAACCCAGAAAACGTGAAAAGTGAAACCCAGTAACTTTGTTTAATTCACATTGAACGATTTTAGCCCCGATTTTTGCTCGCCGACAGGTTTTGGATCGCCAAAGGATCGGCCTCTTCTGAAGGGGGGCGGAGCAACAGCTCATTTGCATTTAAAGAGACACACACAAAAACGGCAAATTTGCAAAAAAGCTATAATAAATGATTTGGGGGGTATTTTGATCTGAACTTTCACAGACATTCTGGGGACACCATAGATTTATGTCACATCTTGTGAAAAGGGGCATAATATGTCACCTTTAAACTTGCATATAGTGCGGAAAATGAAGATCGGATTCATGTTCATTTTATGTATGTGCATTGAGTATGTGCTCAAGTGCAAATGAAACCGTTTTAACAAATCAGGTGTAAACAGTTTACTACAGTAAAACCTGGATCTGGATCTGAGCTTAATGACAACATTTAGAAAATAATATACAAACTAAAAATAATATTCAATTAAAGCAAAAATATTCGGCCAAGTATTCGACCATAGTGTGTGTTTTAATGAAATGTGTTTCTCTGAATCCAGCATGACGGCTCACTGTGTGAACTTTAGATATCAGTTTATCAGTTTTAATCAGGCATTCGGATGTAAGCATGTGTGGGTGGCTTGGACTCAGAGTCACATGTTAAGTGTGGTTATATATTCATACACAAACCCACTTTTTATCCTGATGTACTGTAGGACGACAGCGTTTTTGAAAAGCACCTGTATATCTGTTTGACAAATACTCATGGTCACACTACCACACATGACATCGTCAGTGCAGGTTATCAAACGTCTTCAAAATCCTCAATATGTAATGACACAGACAGGAATGAAAATAATAATTGAATTTTGTCCTGTTCTCTCTAGGGTCACAATATCTTCTCAAATCTGTCTTCACATGAGTATGGAGAACTCATGCAGCTCCTGAAACAGTCCATACTGGCCACAGACTTGACGCTCTACTTCCAGTGAGTTCTGCTGCGCTTATGCAAATAACAATAATCTTTCTCACCGCAAATCAATTCAATATTCACGTGCCAAATCTACACTATCGGTCGAAGGGTTTGGGATCGGTAAGATTTTTTATAAAGAAATATTTATGCATTCAATTGATGTAAAGTGACAGTGAAGACTTATAATGTTACAAAAGATTATACAGATAAATGCTTTTTTTTTTTTACTTTCAAGGTTTCCACAGAAATATGAAGCAGCACAACTGTTTTCAACACTTATAATAATCATAAATGATGATATCATATTAGAGTGATTTCTGGAGGATCATGTGACACTGAAGACTGGAGTAATGATGCTGAAAATACAGCTTTGATCGCAGGAATACATTACATTTTAAAGTATATTCACATCAAAACAGTTATTTTAAATTGCAATAATATATCACAATGTTACTGTTTTTACTGTACTTTTGATCAAATAAATGCAGCCTGGGTGAGCATAAGAGAAAACATTAAAAAAACATTAAGAAATCTTACTGACCTCAAACTTTTGTACGGTAGTACATTTTCACTAGTTACACAGATAAACAATATATTGGCAGAAGTATTGTGTTCTTAAGCATGATGTTCTTTATAATAATTATAATATAAATACTATATATTGAGCTTTGCTCTCACCACATTTCCACATGTCTGAGAACAGGCCTTTAATGCAGGGGAAATCACTATTATTCATGCCCTTTCGTGACTAGAAATGCAGCCTTGTGTCATTTAAAAAAATATATTTATTTTAACTTAACTCTTTTGTGTGCATGTGTGTTAAACTTTCCTGCTTCACATTACAGCAGTGGTTCTTATAAAGCCCCAAAATCTGTATCTCTGCTAAATTAATTTAATGTTTGTGATACCCTTTATCTTTTCTTTGTTTCTTTTCTTTTTTTTCTTTTTTTCCAAATTATTGTTGTTTCAAGTTATACTTACCAAATGTGAAAATGTGTAAAAGAAATGTGTCAAGAACTTGATATCAAAACTTGCAGCAGTGGTTTGGTGATGTTGGAAATGTGCTAAACACTCTTGGCCCTGCACTGCCGCCATGTGGCAGGAGTGCGAACTGCACAGCTCATCCATTTTCCATTCACAGGAACAGAAACGCCTTCTTTGAGCTTGTGAATAAAGGGGAATACAACTGGAATGTGAAGGAACACAGAGAAATGTGCAGGTCAGTTACATATATGAGCATGGTGCGCGCACACACACACACACACACACACACACACACACACACATATAGAATGCCTGTGTACATTTCTGTTTGTAACTGACTGTGATCCTGTGGCAGGTCGATGTTGATGACAGCATGTGATCTGGGTGCCGTCACTAAACCCTGGGAGATTTCATGCAAGGTAGGCACTCTTTACCCACAAGACACCACAGCTGAGCATGGAAATTAATATTACTGTTATTAAAACTACTAAATTACTAATATTAAAATGACTAAAACTATTGAAAATCTTTTTCGGTAAGCTGAAATAAAATTTAAATTTCAGATGAAATATCAGATAAAAACCATAAACAATAATGAAAAATGTTGCCTTGGCAAGTAACTGAGTCTCACTTTATATTACGTGTCTTTAACTACTATGCACTATCATTTGACACTATGCACTCACTTTATAAGTACATTGTACTTATAAATTTACATTGTACCTACATTTACACAATACACAGATGTAATTACGTCTATAATGACACTGTTGTCCCTCTCTTCCCTGTTAACCCTAAAACACACCAAACCTGTGCTGACCTCTCCTGTATCAGCTCAATATCAGTGTTTTACAATATACATCAACACAACGAATAGGTACATTGTAAAAAATATATATATTTTTTGTGTTAGTAGTAGTTAAAGCAACACTATGGACCTTAAACACTATTTACCTTAAAATAATGTTTCCAAAATCTTATCAGTGGTTCAAGTCGTAACAGGGTGAAAGGCACTTCTGGATTCGCTTTGTGGTCACTATATCTGCTATAACCACACTATATCTGCTATGACCACACTATATCTACTATAAACACACTATATCTACTATAAAGCTATAAACACACTACATCTACTATAACCACACTACATCTGCTATAACCACACTATATCTACTATAAACACACTATATCTACTATAAACACACTATATCTTCTATAACCACACTACATCTGCTATAACTACTATAAACACACTACATCTACTATAACCACACTACATCTGCTATTACCACACTATATCTGCTATGACCACACTATATCTGCTATAAACAAACTATACCATATCTGCTATAACCACACCATATCTGCTATAAACACTATACTATATCTGCTGTAACCACACTACACTATATCTGCTATAAACACACTATACTATATCTGCTATAACCACACTATATCTGCTGTAAACACACTATATCTGCTATAAACACACTATACTATATCTGCTATAACCACACTATATCTGCTATAACCACACTATATGATATCTGCTATAACCACACTATATCTGCTATAAACACACTATATCTGCTATAAACACACTATAAACACACTATATCTGCTATAACCACACTATATCTGCTATGAACACACTATATCTGCTATGAACACACTATATCTGCTATAACCACACTACATCTGCTTAACCACACCATATCTGCTATAGCCACACTATATCTGCTATAAACACACTATATCTACTATAACCACACTACATCTGCTATAACCACACTATATCTGCTATAACCACACTATATCTACTATAAACACACTATATCTGCTATGACCACACTACATCTGCTATAACCACACTATATCTGCTATGACCACACTATATCTGCTATAAACACACTATACCTGCTATAACCACACTATATCTGCTATGACCACACTATATCTGCTATAAACACACTATACCTGCTATTACCACACTATACCTGCTATTACCACACTATATCTGCTATGACCACACTATATCTGCTATAACCACACTATATCATAAACACACTATATCTACTATAACCACACTACATCTGCTATAACCACACTATATCTACTAAAAACACACTATATCTACTATAAACACACTATATCTGCTATAACCACACTAAATCTGCTATAACCACACTATATCTGCTATGAACACACTATATCTGCTATAACCACACTATATCTGCTATAACCAGACTATATCTGCTATTGCTATGACCACACTATATCTACTTTAAACACACTATATCTACTATAACCACACTATATCTGCTATAACCACACTACATCTGCTATAACTACTATAAACACACTACATCTACTATAACCACACTACATCTGCTATAACCACACTATATGTACTATAAACACACTATATCTACTATAAACACACTATATCTTCTATAACCACACTATATCTGCTACATATCTGCTATAACCACACTACATCTGCTATAACCACACTATATCTACTATAAACACACTATATCTGCTATAAGCACACTATATCTGCTATGACCACACTATATCTGCTATAAACACACTATATCTGCTATAAACACACTATATCTACTATGAACACACTATATCTGCTATAAACACACTATATCTGCTATAACCACACTATATCTACTATAAACACACTATATCTGCTATAAGCACACTATATCTGCTATGACCACACTATATCTGCTATAAACACACTATAAACACACTATATCTGCTATAAACACACTATAAACACACTATATCTGCTATAAACACACTATACTAAATCTGCTATAACCACACTATATCTGCTATAACCACACTATGCAAGTTTGCCAAATCAGGTCGCGTTTCTGTAGTCCGAATGAGACATAAGAAAACTACAAATTTGACTTGCTTTACGTCAAGCGTTACAATAGTCATTTAGTTTTTCTTCGTTTCTGATGTCGCAATACATCATACTTTCATGAAATCATGTAACATACTCCACCGTGTCTGTGTACATCGTTCATCCTGAAGTGTGCTGGATAAACAGTGAGCGAGCGTGCGACGCTAGGCTAAATTATTTACGACAGCAGTAATGGACAATTTCGTGTCCAACCAGTGGGGGGACCGAGGAGGAAAAGCTCCATGGTGTTGCTTTAAAGACACCTAATATAAAGTGTAACCACTGACAGAAATACAAGTTTAAAATGAAGTAAATTTTAAATTTAAATATTAAAAATACTGATAAAATTACAAAGCACATAACAAAAATGTAATTTAAAGCTGAAAATAAAATGAAAATATTAAAATAAAAGCCACTAAAAATATTAATATATAGAAAAAGATGAATTCAATAGCATGTGAATAATGCTTAGATATCCCAGCTGGTGTTAGCATGTCTCCTGCTTTCCCTCAGGTTGCTGAACTGGTGACCAGTGAGTTTTTCGAGCAGGGAGACCGAGAGCGGTCCGAGCTGAAACTGACTCCCTCGGTGAGATCATGATGTGAAGAAACGCTGCCTGTGTTCTTGTGTTCTGAGATCCACACATGACATCAGGACAATCATGTGGCCCTGAACTCGTTTGAGTTCAATCATTTTCATGAATTAACAATTTGTTCCCTCTTGATGTAATAATCCGTTTCCTTTATAGTTAAACCAAAACGAGGGAATGAATGAATAAGCCGTATGAATGAGTTCTTAATTGTGTGTATGTATGTATGTATGTATATATATATATATATATATATATGAAATTGAAATGCTAGTGTTTGTCCCAGTATTTTTCCCGTTGCTCTGGATTCTGAGTCTGCAGGAAACATTGTAGGTCTTGAGATGCACAGCTTTGAAGCTTCTGTAGAAACACTCGCTTCAGGTTAAAAGTCTCAGTCTTTTGCTCAGAGTGTGTGGGTGTTTGCATGATATATTCACACACAGAGCCTCTATCGCTCTGCTGCAGCCCGCGCTGAGACACACAAACACACACACGCACGCGCGCACACACACACACACACACACTCTCATGCGCACACACACACACACACGCACGCAGTCACACTCAAGCACACACACATACTCACACGCACGCATACACATGCACGCACACACACGCACACACACACACACACTCTCATGCGCACACACGCACACAGTCACACTCAAGCACTCACACATATACACACGCACGCATACACATGCACGCACACTCACACACGCACACATGCACGCACAGACAGACAGACACACACACACTCAAGCACACACACACACACTCAAGCACACACACATACACACACGCACGCATACACATGCACGCACACTCACACACGCACATGCACAGACAGACAGACACACACACACACACACACACACACACTCATATGTACGAAGGGTGAGGAGGGAGCACAGGCGTTATCAGCTACAACACAGAATTGCATTAAATTAAAAGTATTGAAGGTTCTGCTGTTACATTTCTTTCAGGTGTCTGTTTATGCTCAGAGGTTTCTCTTTTAAATCTCAGGATACTTAATGGCGATTCATTTTTTTATTCAGTTGTTTTTCATGCAGTAACTAAAAAAACAGACACAAATAAGACACTTGTTGACATACAAGAGCGTAAATCCTAGTTCAGTGTTTGAGCTCGGAGAAAAATCTGAGAAGCAGGTGGTGCTTGTGAAAAAGAAGTGCACTTAATTTTATTCATTTTACATTTGTAGTGTACATCAAATCTTAAAAGTATATCTTTTTAAAAACTATATTTCAGATATATTAATGAAATAAAAGGCCACTTAAAGGTGCAGTGCGTAATATTGACCACAATAGCTAGTGGTTAAACTGGGTACTGCAGTCCAAATTCAAAAAATTGGAAAGTATATTTTAGTTCACTAGTTCAGCTTTAACTTTGACCTTATTTCAATAGACAAAAAGACAATAAAAGTTATTAGATAATTACATATAAATATGTACTTAAGTCCTACAGAAGTCGGTCAAGAAAGCACTCTAGTTCAATTAATTGCATGTAATATAATTTTAAACTATTATACATTTCCATTTAATTGCATGCACTTAAAAACACTTAAATATTATTTTAAATTATATTATTTTCCATAAGTGCTCTATAAGAGAATGCTTAAAAATGTTCTTCTTCTCCACAAGGGTGCTTAAGCAAAAGTCTCCATTAATCTCATCGCCGTCTATGAGAAACACAATTAACTGAGAAATTAAAGAGGTTACTTGTTGTTGCAGGTTTGTTCAACATATACCTATTCATTTTGTGAGTGTGTGTGTGTGTGTGTGTGTGTGTGTGTGTGTGTGTGTGTGTGTGTGTGTGTGTGTGTGTGTGTGTGTGTGTGTGTGTGTGTGTAATAGGCGATTTTCGACCGAAACCGTAAGGATGAGCTGCCAGGGCTTCAGCTGGAGTGGATCGATGGGATCTGTGCGCCGCTGTATGAGGTAATGCCGACCCACAATGCATCACCAACAGGAAACATTATCACCTTTTTTTCCCAAATTATATAAAAAAATACATATTTATACAAGTAGCTTAAAGCAGAAGTGTGTCATCAAATGAAACTGCAAAAATAAAATCCCAAACAATCCTCCGATCTTCTGTTTAGTCGAACACTATCCGGCCCGATGCTCTCCAGTGCGCAGGCTAGTCCGGATGCTCAGACCACACAGCAATGTGTTGATATTAATATTAGTGCATATTAATAGAGGGATTGGAGTGCTATTTGAACATCAACTTTAACCCTGTAATGCCTGACATATGAAATCATACATAGTTATTGAAAAATATAATTTTATTGTAATTAGACACATTTAGACAAAATACTTTTGCATGGCTCATATAGTATGATGTAGTGAGAATATGGAGGAGAAAAACAGCTCAATTTTATTCAGAGGCTCAGACTATGCAATCTGGTGCAGATGCTGGTGTTTAAATGGAGCAAATTCTGACGCTTGTAATGTAAATAAATGAGATCTTTAAACAGTATAGTGACTACTTCTATAAAATGATATACATATCAGTCATCACTTATAAGTCTTAGTAAGATCATATTTAATTGCTTAGTTTTATGATCAAAGCTCTGTAGTTTTAAAACATATAATGCAGTGCAATACAATGATGATTGATTTGATTTGATCAACTTTATTAATCCCCAGGGGGAAATTTACATGCAACACAACATTACAACATTACAATGACTAAATAGAAAACTTTCACAACTGCAACAAGACTTATTCTCCAGTATCAATTTCGCGAAACATTATGATTATATACAACCAAGTAATCCTAGAATATAGTCTATCATCTTGTATAACGCTAATCTAATTGCGGTTGGAAAAAAAGACGTCCTAAGCCGCTCCTTGTAACACCGGGGTTGTGTAATCTTGTAATCTTGATTTGTGAGTATCACAAGAGATCGAACTGTTTCATTAAGGGGATGACAATCATGATTCATCATAATTTCCCAATCATTCTGTCCTGCAATATCTCCTTTAACACAATCCCCACAACAGAACCTGCCTTCTTTATAAGTGTATTAAACTTATTCTTCACCACAAAGTACAAGATCACAGATGAGACTACAGAGTAGCACATGACACACCCCAAAGGATTAAATGAATACGACTTTGACCTTTCGTATAGACTCGCATCGTATTGTCAGAGCAGTTGAGCTTGTTGTTCAAATATACACAATATACACTTGTAAGTTGTTACAATCTCAACTTCTGACTCTCGTATATATCATCATGGTCTAGTATACAGAAAACAATTGCTGAATCATCAGACGATATCTGGAGATGACAGGATTTAGAATTATACTGAAAGTCTGATGTATAAAAAGTCAACAAAAATGGAGCTAAAACCGTTCCTTAAAGCTACACTGTGTAATTTTTTAAGTTGATTCTTAGCAAAATACACTTTGTTCTTTCAAAATGATATGTGCCCATTTATGTGTAATTACTTACACCAACTAATCTAGTATTCTCGTAAGCGTAGAATCTGCCATTCAGAAAACATACGAGCGAGTCTCTCGAATGGCGGCAGCCATGTTGTGCCTCCATCTTGAAAATACATTAGCCAAAGAGGGACATACCGGGAAAATCAAGGTTCACCTTTCGCGCTTTTACAGTCAGTGGCACGTGACGAATGCGAGCGGGAGATTACTCGCGAGATTTGAAAGCCTGTTGAAGATGGAGGATCACGCCTCTTCTAAGCTGTAAACATTGCCTTGCACTATTAATCTCGTACAATACACGGAATAACATTAGCACTGATACTTTACTAACATTAGCTTCCTGATAGCTGATGTTAGCAATGAAATGGTACCAAAATAACGAAAACGTGAAACTATTATTCGTTTTACATAAGGGTGATAACCTACATGTTACCTGACTAACTAAATGCAATTAGTAATAGTTTTCTAAAGGAACCTCATCATTTGAAGGAACACTCATGGATGAAGGTGAACTAGAAGCCGAGCCGTGTTAATCTGGGAACAATACGGCCACCGTAGGAGTTAAAACGCCCTCGGGACGGGAGGGGCGTCAGTAATATTCAGGTGGTTGTCATATACAATTTCACCGCTAGATGGGAGAAAATCCTTCATACTGTGGCTTTGAGGGACTCACTACTTGAGACACACAGTCCTGCATCCTCACACGCTGTGGTCTATTGGAGAGATCATCAGATATCCTATTGACCATACTCTGATGTACCCCAACATTTCCCATCTTACGCCGTAGTAGTGAAGGCTGAATAGTATCAAATGCACTAGAGAAGTCAAAGAAAGTAATTCTGACTGCTGTCCGGGGTCTCTAAATGACTTAAAGATTTATGCAAGAGATAAATAAGTGCATCATCTACAACAACACCGGTTTTATCAGCTAACTGTAGTTTTATCCTCAGCACCACACAATACTGACTTTAAAGGGTCTCTCAAAAACCTTCATTAACTGTGCTGTTAAAGCAATTGGCCTATAGTGTGTATCACACATCATGTCTTCCATAAACCAGGTACTTTTTCCCAACGCAAGCTCAAGTTACAAATATAATGAACCACCCGCAGTCCTTACGGACTCTAGGATTAATACCACCAGGACCGGGAGATTTCGTCATCTTGGTTCTCCTTAACCCACTTCTCACTTGTTCAGCTGACGGAAAACCAGGAACATACTCACAAATGGGAGAAAAGGATGAGCCTAGAGCTGGAGGACGTGATGAGGAGCTCTGTGGTATTCTAGCATTTAACTCACTATACCCACGTCTGAGCACCAGGGCCAGTGTATCGCCTTTATTCAGATCTTTCCAAACCTCTCGTTCTTTTGGTGTAAGTGTCGTTCCATTTTTAACTTATAACTTTCTTTCCCCTCTCTAACTTTTACTTTTAATAACCTCTGTACTCTCTTTTGCTCATCTTGATCACCCATAGGCCCTCTTTTTCTCGTATAATAATACTTTTAACTCAGAGGTGACCCAAGGCTTGTTGTTTGAATGATCTTTTT
>CM060624.1:36405201-36535201 GCA_030578275.1 Meda fulgida
GAGAGTGTGTGATTTCAGACGCAGCCGTGGAGCGAGAGATGTTTCACTCTTCATCTTCATTCTCTCATCTCTGCTGGATTACCTCAAACACAACTGCAGATTTACACAGGACTCATACACATCTAACACACCCTTGCATGTTTGGTTATTAAATATTTTGTCAAATGTTCAACTGCTATAGAAGTGCATTACTCTCTCCCACAGAATTCCACTTCTTTTCCCATTAAATGTGTGGGAAATGTCTGCAGATTGCATCTGGACCTACTACTAACTTCAGACTGCTTTTGTCAGTCACTTTTTTCATTAGTGATCTTGTGAACCTGTCAGTCTAATCTGAGACATGTATGTGCCTTGACTAAGTAAAAACATCTTCGATACACACACGCATTCATTTCATTCTGTTCTCACCCTCTCTATCAGCTGGATGAACTGAGAACATCTAGATTTCACCCCAAAAGGGAGGAAATAAGAAAGCCTAGATTTGCATAAAGGACAGAAATAATTTTTTGCATTACAACATTTTCCCGACAAGCACAAAGTGTCCAAACGTTTGTAATTCTCATTATTTTTCATGATTCTATTTAGATTCTCATTATAATACAGTTATAAGAATCATCCTGGCTGGTCACAATTATTATTAGTATTTATGTTTTTAATCTGAATACTTAATAATAACGCACAACAATAGTAATAATATAGCAATTACAGTAATGATCTTTTTTTTATTTCCTCATGATCATTGATTCACTTTTTCATTTCTTTGTGAGATTCATCCACATACAATATACAGTACCATGGAAATTTACCAGCATTACATCAGAAATGGCTCCCATCCAATTGGTTTATGAATATGAAATGGATATTTCATATTCAATAACAATAGTACAACTGTTATTGCAGAATAATAACAATTTCAGTAACACAGCACAACTGTTAAATTCATGTTTAGAATGCTTTTTCCTTCAGTGTTTCACTGGTCATCACAACTCGGGTGAACACCACATTTCAGGTTTATGTATGACATAAAAGTTTACAGTTGGAGAAAAACGTCCATATATCTTTAAATCTAAATGCAGATTCTCGACACAAATGGATGATTATTATCCAATCTTTTTATTTTCTGTTTTCCCGAGTGAAGGGCGAATTCTATAACCATACCGTAGTATTTTGGGAAAAGAAACCCTTGTGTCATGGATGCACTGGCTGTAGGGAGAAACTTGTGAGCCGGCTTTCTAAGCTAAACTGATATGCTGTAAAACGTAATTATACAAGTTTAAGTTGCTGTTCATTCATTTACTGTGATCAAACATGTACTGATAAAATCCGCACTTCCAGCACTCTTAGAAGAAAAGGTTCTAAACGGAATTGTGGGTTCCGTCAGGCACTTCATATAGAACCTTTTAGGAGATTCATTTTATGCATTTACTTTTAATTAATTTGGTTTTAACTGATCTTTTTATTTTGATTAAAGGGGTCATGAAATGATTTTTTATTTTATGTTATTGTTCCTTTATAATTTTCAATCTTTATAAAAGGGTCAATTTATAAGTTAATAAAGTTTTTTTGCACAAACAAAATGCAGAAAACAATTATTTTCAAGGCTCATTCTGACCCTCTGTCTGAAATGATCAGTATTTAGGCTCCTTTAAGGCTGGTCAGTAAACGGCCACTGATACGATTGGCTAACGTCATTGCATTGGAAACGGTATCAATTGCACCTCGCAATTGCACGCGAGTATAGAATACAGTATCCAATACAGTTGCTGCTTCACCTGTCTATCAAAGTTTCTTAAATATATAGCCTAATCCTATAAATAACAAAAAAACAGACGGAAAAGAGACGTTTAAAATGGACAAAAGCAAACGTTCCTTCACTCTTGCATGCATCCTGTTGTCTGCAGACTCAAGCACGTGAAGTATGTCAGAAACTAACTGTATCAGTGTAGACAGCGTCAGTGATTATAATGGCTTCTGTTTGCTTTTGGCGTGACACACATCCACTGTTTAGTGGGCGGAGCCTATGATGCGATGATGTAAAACTATTCCTCAATGTCTTGCTCAGGAGGCGGGCATATGCAAATGTATTTCCCTATGTGACATCACAGCTTGATTAAATACATGCTTTCATTATAATGAGGCGGATGTTTTAAGCTATGAAACTTGCAGGATGTTTTGATGGTACAAAGTGTCAAAATATCAAGGCAAATTTGATTTTTCATGTCATGACCCCTTTAAATTGAACGGATTAAACAGTTTGCAAACATTCTTTATATACTAGAAAAAATTGCAATAACCTGTTAAACGAAAGTATTATGCAACCATTTAAGACATTTAATCTAGAACCTTTTTGGCATTAAATTGAGTCAGGAACCCTAGAGTTCTAAATAAAACCCACTGAACCTTTTTTTCTAAGAGTGAAGTCTCCCTCCACCACAGAAGGGCAGCTACAGTCCACATATATTTACCTGGATCAGAATCGTTTTTCTTCCCTGTCTCAAGCTCCTTCATATCCTGATTTATATAATATGTGACTGCACTTTGATAATGTTGTGTTTTTGAAAGCCTGCTTGTGCTGCTAAAAGTCGACATGCTCTCGGGAAACTGAAGATAAAATGCCAATTGATGGAGAGTAAAATTGAGTTGCATGAAGAAGTGTCTGAACAGTCGAGCTGTAATGAGATTCACCTGTACTTCATTATTCAGTACCTGATTTACTGTACCTGCATGAAAGCAGCTGTTGCATCAGTGGGGAGGAATACTTTCATATTGTGAAACTGCATTATTCAGAATGTTTTACATTATTCCAATATTTACAATATTTTTTGGAGGATTGGTTATCGCTGTTGCCACTGTTGGACTCTTCTCTGAGGCGTTATGTAAGTGATGAGGCTGTCTTGAATTGTCTTGTTCTCTTGGTCCAACTCTCCTTTTCCTGGAGAGTCCTGAAGCATGATTTCTGGAAGTGTAAACTGTCCGATTCAAATAAACGCGCTGCTAGAAATAACGAGTTTGGAGATTTCTGCACGTCTGGAAAATTCCGGTGTAAACTTCACGCAGTTGCTCCAAACTAGTGAAATCACATTTTATGGCGATGCCATATACATATTCAGAGCTACCGCAAAAACAGAACATTTTAAAGATCCATTCTGAAGAACTTATTCCAGAGATTCTGTGTGCTTGTTTCTCTGGCACATAAGGTCTATAAAGATGTATAATATTGTTATTGTTGTTGCTCAGATCTCAGATTGTAATGTTGTGATTCATCTCAGAGCTGGATGGTTTGTTTCACAGCAGCTTCTAAGCTGAAAATGATTTAGAAATATAAAGGCAAGGCTGCGATGAAACTGCGGCCCTGCAGCACTGCTCATTTTAGACGTCTCACTAACCTGACACACATAATTCAGGTCATGAAGCACAAATGAGTTCTGTTCATTAGTCAGGTGTAATCAGATGTGTTACATAAGGAGTAACATCCCAAATGTGCTCATGGGCTCCTCCTGTAGGACAGACAGACGCAACTCAACAGTGACACCGTGTGGTTACTGAAAGCCTATTACAGAAACTGTGAGTGTCCATAGATTACAATCATTTTAAACCAGTGCTCGAAGTGGGCCGTATACACACCGGTATTATTTGAAAATGTAATTTTAAAATTAAAACGTCTCGTTTATGAGACATTAGATTAACAACATGCACAGAAATGATTAAAGACACAATCACAATGTAAAAATGATTTGTTGGTTGCCACATTTACAGTCCCCCTGTGTTGAAAATCCAGTTTTTAATGTTGTTTATACGTCTATGTGGTGTTTTTAATATGCTTTAAGACAAAGCTAAGTCAACACCATTGCATTTTAAGGAGTATTTTCTCCTTAAAACTGCAGTGAACCAAAGACAGTCTCAAAAACGTCTCAGGTTAGGACTGTAACCATTGTTCCCTGAGAAGAGAACAAGACACTGCGTCATAACGACACTTTGGGGAACACCTTTAGCATAGCGCCTCTGAAGCATGAATGAAACTAAGCCAATTGATAGGGAAAAGAACTGTTATTAACCCTTATGAGTGTATGCATGACCTCTGTGTACGTGGCTGGACAATAAGAAATGTGTGACTAATGTATGACCGAGACAGAGGGCCAGCTCGTGGGTGTTAGTTATGGCTGAGACCTATCTTCATTTAGCCTAGACTAGAGAAATAACCTTCAGGGAGTCAGGACTATAAAGAAGGAAGGATACTCTCCTCTCGTTGTCCCACTCTGTGTGACTGTACGACTGCTGGCCTTTTCTTGCAAGAAAATAAACCTAATCAAAGACAATTGGAAATGTTTGTCTCTTATTCGGTGATAGAATTCTGTTTGCCACCACAGAAGCGGTCTTGGAGGAACTCCAGCGCGGAAGCAACCGGGCAGTTAACTGGGTCCAAACTGCGCTCTCTACACCAAATGGTGAAAATATTTTATTTCAGGCCATACAATTTCCTCATGGAGGGAGCTCTGGAGCTGAGTTTGGTCTCCACTGCACCTGCTGACAGGCCAGCCTCTCGGTACGGTGCCCCCTCAGGGGCCAGACCCACAGTTTCTATAACTCTGGCCGAGGGTGGAATATTGAGCCCTTTGCCTGCGAAAGCAGGTCCCCCTGATGGGAATCTCCCATGGAGGGCCCTCTAGGAGCAATACTACGTCTGAGAACCATACTCGGGCCGGCCACAATGGGGTTACAAGCAGTAGACAGACCCTGTTGTGACGGACCCTCTCCAGAACTCCCGGAGCAGAGCAATATCCACCAAAGCAGATGTATCCCTGCAGGGTTTGGTGGGCAGCACCGGGGTCTCGAGGGATGACGCAACGTCAGGAGACAGATAGCTTCCACCCGAGGCATCATCCCATAACCATTTTCTCTCGCCGCCACGATGTTGCTGTAGTCTACAACTGGGGGGTTGGACAAACGAGCAGTGTGTGGCTTGTTCCACAATTTACACAACTCACTGTGTAAATCAGGAAAAAATTTTAGACCCCGGCGATGAAGTTGCTCTGTGCTGCATCGAAGGCGAATCATCGATGACCAGCTCAACCTATGCGGGGACATGAAGTGGCGAGTCAACTCCAAAATCCCCGCCTTCGATGCTGAGCACATCCACTTCCTCAGAAGCAGACACTCAAGCAGAGGAATCCAGAGAAAGTGCCTCAGCAGTCTCAGGGTCCCCTGTCAGGTCCATTTGCAAACCCCATGATGTGAGCCGCCCCGCACCACGGGGAGCGCGAGCCTGACCATCGTCACTGAAGATGGCCAGGCGGGAGCGCAGCACTCGGATTGGAAATGCATCACAATGTTCACAGACAGCCTCCTCGAGAAAGTGTACACACATTTAATGTGTGTGTCCCCACCCTTAATGAATCTGGGGCAGGGATGTACACACCTCTTGTACTGTTGGCTCACCATGTTTTATATATAGTATAAATGTCTTTTTATATCGCCATGTTTTATGTGATATAGTGGACAGACAACACCAAATAAGACATACAACGACAAAGAGTGCTTGCTGAAGAACAGAAAGCTACCTCTGTTGTGTGTCGGCGTCCCTTTGTAGCTTCCGTGCGTGCCGTCACGTTACGTCATGACGCAAACCCAATCGCCACTGGCTCAGTTTCATTCATGCTTCAGAGCCGCTACGCTGAGGGACGTCCCCCAAAGTGTCGTTACGGCTCAGTGCGAGCTCCCTCGAAAGGGAACACGGTTTGAAATTGCTGGTGTTTCTGACGTCAATCAGATCAACGTGTGATCGTCAACGAGTGGATCTCTGAGTGAGTGAGAGAGTGGAGGCGGGGCTCATTTGCATATTCATAGAACCGCGTATACTAAATGAGGCAAGAGTGTAGAGTTACATTCAAGATATTTAAAGGCATGAAGAAATTGATTTCAAGAAAAAACATTTAAATATGTCATTTTGGTCAAAGATGAGTTTTAAGGGATAAAATTATTGACTACAGGGGGACTTTAAACTAAAAATTTGAGTTGATACAAAGAACGAGATTAGTTTATTCAACAGAAACTCAACATATTTTATCTAAATGTTTGTTAACCTAAGCTGATTTTAAAAAAGATTTGTGAAAAGTGATAAGTCATAAAACATACATTTATTACAGTGCAATGACAGACAGTTTAATGCAGTAATTTAAACTGCTGATCAGAGAACAGAAACAGAGAAACATTGTGTCATTATTTTGTTTTACTAATGACCCAGAAGCTGATTGTGACATATATAGCCATAGAGTAGATTTATGTTTTTTGATGTCACTTTGAATTATAGTAATTGAGAGATTCATGTTCTGCTATGTAAAAAAAAAAAAAAAAAGTAATGGTTTAATATAGGGCAGATTAAACATTGTCAATCTAGACAATTACAGTAATATAAGGTTTGTCTATCTAATATAATGTTAATATAATGAATATGATCTGGTTAGTTCAAATTATTTAGTAAAATCAGATCCAAAAGCACGCACATCCACAGCAAAACACTTTGCTCAAGTTGGGTGCTCAACAAAAAATATATATATATATAAAAAGGGAAAAAAAGTCGGCACACCTTGGCTCTAAAAATGAGAAATTTAATGGACTCATACATGTAATGGAGGTGGTAACGTCCTACGTGCTCGAAACGTCACCACCTGTGTGCGAGCCAAGGTGTGCCAGCTTTTTTTCCCTAGTTAAAATGATTTGAAATGTAATCAATATTCAGGGATTGACTTGATAGTGTAGAACCTATATTTCCACTTCAAGCTCAGTTTTAAATACTAAAATAATTAAAATAACATTTCCAGATTTCTTCAGGGCCTCTACTCTTTTCAGCCAATGAAAATGAAAGATTGAGTCGAGTTCACTGTTTAAACTGGCTTTTCTAGGCCGTGTGGTCTGGATGTCTGCTAGAACACATTTTGCCAGTGAGTTTGGAGCCATCAGGGAGTGGAAGCGTGCTTCAGGCCCTGTTTACAGCTGGTGTTAGGATGCGGTGTGGCCGATCGGATCGCAAGTGGACGGCACTAAATACAGGAGTAAACGGGTCTAAAATATTTTGAGCTTGTCCACTTTCAGTCACTTCCAGAGTAGAAAACACATTCGCCTGGATTGCTGTCGTAGTGTAAACGCTCATGTGTTTGAATGAGTCCTGATCTAATGATGAACATTATGGGGAGTACGCTAGCCGGACGGGATTAAACTGTCGGCTGGAGAACCAAGTTTGGTTTGAAGATGAAAAACATGATTGGACAGAGAGAGAATTCAACAAACCCAATAAAACATTTGCAATAATGACAGAGGACACAAGATCTAAAATGTTCTGACATGTTAATTTATTGCACAAACAGCTTTGACAAAAAATGATATTTAAACACATGACCAAGAAATCTGAGGGAAAGACAAGGGAAACTTTCATTATATTTCAGTTCAAATCTGTTAATACGGTTGTTGTTTTTCTTGAAGTGACGTTAGATGATGAAACCATTCAGGAATCGGCCTGAGGGGCAGCGAAAGCTCCTGGAGATCCTGCATACTGCGCTTCAGCAACACAATAGTCCAGAAGCAGATTCAGAGCACTCCTCTGACACTTTATAAGCGGCGAGAGTCACGCGGGAACCGGGAGTTTCTGCTGAACATCACAGCCCTGTTTGACAGGACGTCTGCAAATAAAGACCCCGTCAGGCGGCTGGATTGTTTGTTTAAGCTGAAATGTTTGACAAAAGTGCCAGCGTAGTAAAGTGAGACGTGTGAGCCTGTTAAACAGGCCACACACACCATTAGTCTGATATTCATCCAGCAGAGTTTAGAGTCTGAGCAGCGAACACTCGAACACTTCACTCGCAAATACAACTTCATCATTAGGTCAAACATTCAAGCCTTCCAACAGCTTTGTGAAACGCAAAAAGGCAAAGAATGTTAATGCTGTTTTTTTATTTATTTATATTGACAGTGAAAAAAAGAAAGTGAAAAGTAACATGAAGTATCAAACTTCTCTTTTGCAATAGTCCTGCAGGAATGACATCGAAGTCTGGTTCCCTCCAGATTTTTCAATTTATGAGTGGAATAATATATGTGGTAAACATAAACTGACGATACATGGACGTTAAACTGCACACACTCACACACCAAACTGCTTTATCTTGTTACTTACTAGAAACATACGTTTTCTAAAACAAACAGCTTCAAAATGTGCGTTTTCGATACCGGTGTGTGTCAATGTTGTAGAGCAAAACATCTGTAAGTATCGTATCGTAAAGTTATGTTTACCACAGACCTTATTTTTATTCATAAACTGAAAAAGCCTGTTATAAAAACTAGGAGGATCTTGAGGAAACAAGAGGTGGATTTTGAGGTCATCCCTGCAGCGCACTATCATGATGACAGCAAACAGCAGTGTGTATGCGTCTCATAACTGGCCATGATGCGGAGATTTTAATGTGCACAAATGCGAATGAGATTTCGGAGCTTTGGCGATTGGGGAAGTTTTTATCTATAATGTCAATTTCAGACTGTTCCTCAAATAAATCTAATATTACTTGGGATATTGTTTGGACTACTTTTGATCCTTTTCCTGTTTTCCCAGCGTGAACATTCTTCCAAACATCTCTCTTCGAGTCCCACAGACGAAACGACATGAATAAGGATTTTCTGTTTTAAGTTAACTATTTCTTTGAAAGAAAGCATCTCCTACATCATTCACGTCAAACCAAAGTATAACGTATAATAAACGCAGATGCATTCTGGGAAATGGACAACAGATGAACAGATGAGGCATTCTGACAGGCTTGTTTTTTCCTCAGAAGTTGAGTGAATGCATAAAAAAATCAAAGCACGTAACAGTCACATATAATGTTTTAGATCCCAGTTCAGATCATCTCTGGCTTTTTTGCATATGTTGTGTTAAAAAAATACAATTTATCATGATGGATCTTCAGTGAACATCCTCTCCAAACCGTGTGCTCATGTTTATATACAGGACACACAGATGTGTGTGTGTGTGTGTGTGTGTCTGCAGTAGAAGAGATGCTGACAGTCTTTGGCAGAAACACAAGGAGAGATTTGATGCAGATGATGGAATCAGTCAAGCACAACATCTCTGTTCAACACACACGTTTACAGGCTCAACACACACACCTCGGAGAAGAGTCAATCTCACAAAAACACGTCTCTCCCTCCAGAATCAAAAGACAAACACAACACTGTTCAATAAGGTTACAATAAGTAGATTAGTTAATGCTGGTATCATGAACGACAAAACATTTTATGACATTTATAAATATACTATTGATCCTTGTTACCTCACATTAATTCATAAAGCATTTACTGACCTTATGTTTTAAAAAATGTATGTAAGAATGATAATTTCTGTTTTGTTCTTTATTAATGCATTAACTAATGTTGGTGAATAAAACCTTATTATAAAGTGTTGTAAAGTGTTGGTTTCCACCACAGAATGAAAAAAAGGTAATTGTGACTTTTTCTCTCTAAATTCTGACTTTTAATTTAAGAATTGGGTGACAAAGTCGCAATTGCTTGTTATAAAGTCAAAACTGCACGATTTAAACTCGCAATTTTGAGATAAAAGTCACAATTATCTTTAAAAATGTTTTATTCTGTGGTGGACACAAGCTTCTATAATATTCCCTCATTCTCATTACACGAATAATAATTCTAATTACCATAATGAAGATTTTTTTTTCATATTTGCTTAATGAGATTTGGTGCATATTTTTTAAGTCCAAAAATTCATAATGATTGAAAAAATTGGTTTTATGTGCATTTTTTTTCTTTTGATTTTAGAAGTGAAATACAATTGGGATATTTTCATGAGATTCCCCCCCCCCCCCCCCCAAAAAAATACAGTTTATTGAGCTGACGAATAGAAAAAGCAAAAGTACAGTAAGGAAGAGAAGATAATAAAACGTTAAGTCACTCAGAAAGAGGAGTGTAAGACAGATAGACAGACAGACAGAAGGCACTCTGCTTTAAAAAGCATAATTCAGTCTGCTAATGTACGAAACACAACAGTAGTGCCAGACACAGACCTCACAGTATCAAAAACCTGTTCAGTCACGGGAAGACCGGCGAGAAATCAAGTCACGTGATCAGGAGGAGGAGCCCTGCCGCATCACTGAAGAGGAGGTCAAAGGTCAAAGGTGATGGGGTTAATGAGAAACAGAGGAGTGGTTTATCGCGTTACTGTGTGAGACAGAAGGGAATATGAGGTTTAAATCAAATATGATTAGAAGATGATAGAAAACACATGAGTGTTGCTGAATTACAACAGGTTTCTGCTGCCAAAAATGTTCTGAGGATCCACAAACTCCTTCACCGACTTGAGAACGCCGAGCCCCACGCCCGACACGCTTTCTTTCATCCATTCCTTCCGGAGCTTTCCCACTGAGAGAGAGACAGAGAGAGAGAGAGAGACAGAGAGAGAGAGAGAGAGAGAGAGAGAGAGGAGAGAGAGAGAGAGAGAGGAGAGAGAGAGAGAGAGAGAGAGAGGAGAGAGAGAGAGAGGAGAGAGAGAGAGAGAGAGAGAGAGAGAGAGAGATATGAGGTTGGATGATGGATGTTCTGCGGTGGGCGGCACTTCTGACATGCTGAGATGTTTTGCATGATGTGATTTATGGAGAGCAGCAGACTATCAAACTCATTATCCCTGAGCTCCCAGAGGAGAGAAACAACTCACATTTCTGTCTGTCTGTCTGTGTGTGTGTGTGTGTGTGTGTGTGTGTGTGTGTGTGTCTGTCTGTCTGTCTGAATGACTGTCTGTCTGTCTGTCTGACTCTGTCTGTCTGTCTGTCTGACTCTGTCTGTCTGTCTGTCTGACTCTGTCTGTCTGTCTGTATGACTCTGTCTGTCTGTCTGTATGACTCTGTCTGTATGTCTGTATGACTCTGTCTGTATGTCTGTATGACTCTGTCTGTATGTCTGTATGACTCTGTCTGTATGTCTGTATGACTCTGTCTGTATGTCTGTATGACTCTGTCTGTATGACTCTGTCTGTATGTCTGTCTGTATGACTGTCTGTCTGAATGACTGTCTGTGTGTGTCTGTCTGAATGACTGTCTGTCTGAATGACTGTCTGTGTGTGTCTGTCTGAATGACTGTCTGTCTGAATGACTGTCTGTGTGTGTCTGTCTGAATGACTGTCTGTCTGAATGACTGTCTGTGTGTGTCTGTCTGAATGACTGTCTGTGTGTGTCTGTCTGAATGACTGTCTGTGTGTGTCTGTCTGAATGACTGTCTGTGTGTGTCTGTCTGAATGACTGTCTGTGTGTGTCTGTCTGAATGACTGTCTGTCTGTCTGTCTGAATGACTGTGTGTCTGTCTGTCTGAATGACTGTTGTGTCTGTCTGTCTGAATGACTGTTGTGTCTGTCTGTCTGAATGACTGTTGTGTCTGTCTGTCTGAATGACTGTTGTGTCTGTCTGTCTGAATGACTGTTGTGTCTGTCTGTCTGAATGACTGTTGTGTCTGTGTCTGTCTGAATGACTGTCTGTGTCTGTCTGTCTGAATGACTGTCTGTGTGTGTCTGTCTGAATGACTGTTGTGTCTGTCTGTCTGAATGACTGTTGTGTCTGTCTGTCTGAATGACTGTTGTGTCTGTCTGTCTGAATGACTGTTGTGTCTGTCTGTCTGAATGACTGTTGTGTCTGTCTGTCTGAATGACTGTTGTGTCTGTCTGTCTGAATGACTGTTGTGTCTGTCTGTCTGAATGACTGTTGTGTCTGTCTGTCTGAATGACTGTTGTGTCTGTCTGTCTGAATGACTGTTGTGTCTGTCTGTCTGTCTGAATGACTGTTGTGTCTGTCTGTCTGTCTGAATGACTGTTGTGTCTGTCTGTCTGTCTGTTGTGTTTGTCTGTCTGTCTGAATGACTGTTGTGTCTGTCTGTCTGAATGACTGTTGTGTCTGTCTGTCTGAATGACTGTTGTGTCTGTCTGTCTGAATGACTGTTGTGTCTGTCTGTCTGAATGACTGTTGTGTCTGTCTGTCTGAATGACTGTTGTGTCTGTCTGTCTGTCTGAATGACTGTTGTGTTTGTCTGTCTGTCTGAATGACTGTTGTGTTTGTCTGTCTGTCTGAATGACTGTTGTGTCTGTCTGTCTGTCTGTTGTGTTTGTCTGTCTGTCTGAATGACTGTTGTGTCTGTCTGTCTGTTGTGTCTGTCTGTCTGTCTGAAAGACTGTCGCGTCTGTCTGTCTGAAAGACTGTCGCGTCTGTCTGTCTGAAAGACTGTCGCGTCTGTCTGTCTGAAAGACTGTCGCGTCTGTCTGTCTGAAAGACTGTCGCGTCTGTCTGTCTGAAAGACTGTCGTTTCTGTCTGTCTGTCTGAATGACTGTCGTGTCTGTCTGTCTGTCTGAATGACTGTTGTGTCTGTCTGTCTGTCTGAATGACTGTTGTGTCTGTCTGTCTGTCTGAATGACTGTTGTGTCTGTCTGTCTGTCTGAATGACTGTTGTGTCTGTCTGTCTGTCTGAATGACTGTTGTGTCTGTCTGTCTGTCTGAATGATTGTTGTGTCTGTCTGTCTGTCTGTCTGAATGACTGTTGTGTCTGTCTGTCTGTCTGTCTGAATGACTGTTGTGTCTGTCTGTCTGTCTGAATGACTGTTGTGTCTGTCTGTCTGAATGACTGTTGTGTCTTTCTGTCTGAATGACTGTCTGTCTGTCTGACTGTCTGTGTGTGTCTGTCTTTCTGACTGTCTGTGTGTGTCTGTCTGTCTGACTGTCTGTGTGTGTCTGTCTGTCTGACTGTCTGTCTGTCTGTCTGTCTGACTGTCTGTCTGTCTGTATGATTGTTGTGTCTGTCTGTCTGAATGACTGTTGTGTCTGTCTGTCTGAATGACTGTTGTGTCTGTCTGTCTGAATGACTGTTGTGTCTGTCTGTCTGAATGACTGTTGTGTCTGTCTGTCTGAATGACTGTTGTGTCTGTCTGTCTGAATGACTGTTGTGTCTGTCTGTCTGAATGACTGTTGTGTCTGTCTGTCTGAATGACTGTCTGTGTGTGTCTGTCTGAATGACTGTCGGTCTGTCTGAATGACTGTTGTGTCTGTCTGTCTGTCTGTCTGTCTGAATGACTGTCTGTGTGTGTCTGTCTGAATGACTGTCTGTGTGTGTCTGTCTGAATGACTGTCTGTCTGTCTGTCTGAATGACTGTTGTGTCTGTCTGTCTGAATGACTGTTGTGTCTGTCTGTCTGAATGACTGTTGTGTCTGTCTGTCTGAATGACTGTTGTGTCTGTGTCTGTCTGAATGACTGTTGTGTCTGTCTGTCTGAATGACTGTTGTGTCTGTGTCTGTCTGAATGACTGTCTGTGTGTGTCTGTCTGAATGACTGTCTGTCTGTCTGTCTGAATGACTGTGTGTCTGTCTGTCTGAATGACTGTTGTGTCTGTCTGTCTGAATGACTGTCTGTGTCTGTCTGTCTGAATGACTGTCTGTGTCTATCTGTCTGAATGACTGTGTGTCTGTCTGTCTGAATGACTGTGTGTCTGTCTGTCTGATTGACTGTGTGTCTGTCTGTCTGAATGACTGTGTGTCTGTCTGTCTGAATGACTGTTGTGTCTGTCTGTCTGTCTGTCTGTCTGAATGACTGTTGTGTCTGTCTGTCTGTCTGTCTGAATGAATGTTGTGTCTGTCTGTCTGTCTGAATGACTGTTGTGTCTGTCTGTCTGTCTGAATGACTGTTGTGTCTGTCTGTCTGTCTGAATGACTGTTGTGTCTGTCTGTCTGTCTGAATGACTGTTGTGTCTGTCTGTCTGTCTGTCTGACTGTTGTGTCTGTCTGTCTGTCTGTCTGTCTGAATGACTGTTGTGTCTGTCTGTCTGTCTGTCTGAATGACTGTTGTGTCTGTCTGTCTGTCTGTCTGAATGACTGTTGTGTCTGTCTGTCTGTCTGAATGAATGTTGTGTCTGTCTGTCTGTCTGAATGACTGTTGTGTCTGTCTGTCTGTCTGAATGACTGTTGTGTCTGTCTGTCTGTCTGAATGACTGTTGTGTCTGTCTGTCTGTCTGAATGACTGTTGTGTCTGTCTGTCTGTCTGAATGACTGTTGTGTCTGTCTGTCTGTCTGAATGACTGTTGTGTCTGTCTGTCTGTCTGTCTGAATGACTGTTGTGTCTGTCTGTCTGAATGACTGTTGTGTCTGTCTGTCTGTCTGAATGACTGTTGTGTCTGTCTGTCTGTCTGATTGACTGTTGTGTCTGCCTGTCTGTCTGATTGACTGTTGTGTCTGCCTGTCTGAATGACTGTTGTGTCTGTCTCAGCTAAATAACAAAAATTGATACTAAATAACCTATCAAAAATACTTAGAAGTGCTATTCATAAAATATGACACGATAAAATTATATAAAAAATGATGGTTGTCGAGGCGTCGCTGTTCTGTGTTGAGGCAATCAGAGTGTTTTTAATATGTTGCTATGTGGTTGTTAGGTTGTTGCTTACTGGCCAAACAAACAAACAAACACTATCAATCACAGATATTGAAGCCTTTAAGCTGAAGACTAATTTCATGCTCTGGCTGATAAATGGCTGATGTTAATATTCTATACCATTTTGTAGAATATTAAATAAAAATAAAACCCTCAAATCTTAAATGAGAATTTAGGCATCACAATATTATATTGTAGAATGTGAAAATGTATATTAATTTTTAAAATTTGCTAAAGATTACTTTGAAAAGTGTTATTAAATTGTTTAGTCAAGATGATTAAATTATTATAATTATTAAAATATTATATCATTATAGTTGTTATTTTATAAAATAAAAAAATCTTAACACACAGTGGGATTGAACAGTGTTATTAAATATTATTCATTATTATTATTATTATTATTATTATTATCATTATACTTATTATAATCATTCCTGCTATTTAATCATTATTATTAATAAATCATTTTGGATGGATAGATAGAACGATGGAAAGAACGATAGATAGATAGATGACATGATATATGGTATGCTGGTCCCTAGATATAATTCACACCTTAATGTATCTACAAAATTTAGTTAATTACAATAATCTGATAATATAAAATAAGAATTGAAGAGAATAGAATACAATATAGTTATGATTTCTTTCTCATATCATTAAAACAATGACACATCCTTTATGCGCGTTGTTAATATAATCCCACACAGCAAATTTGTCAGAACAGCAGTTTAGAAAACCTCAACGTCTCTCAGTCTGTCTCTCACACGCTTACTATGATTGATAAGCGACCAGACGGCGTTTCGTCATAATACGTTACCGTCTGAGAAGGGGGCGGAGCTTAGGGCCAGGGCAGATCGCTATTGGCAACCGCCCAACCCGTGCATATGCAAACAAGTCTAGTGGCGACAGAGCCAATCATCTCGCATGAGAGAACAGAGGGCCGGCCCACCGAACGCACACGAGCCAATCACGAGCGGCCCCTCCTCAAACGCCCAGCAGTGTGTGTGTGTGTGTGTGTGTGTGTGTTTCTGCTGGGCGACAGACAGAAACAGAAGGAGGCATGACTGCATCATTGCCTCCATCACGGAGATAATTTACACATCTATCATCTCGCCATCAGCTCTCTCTTTCCATCACTATCCTGTCACTATTCATCTCTCATAACCACTTTCACACAGCTGAGACATGCAGAAACTACAGCCAGGGACAAAAGCATAGGTGTGTGTGTCCAACAATGGCTGCATAAAGAGGAAGAGCTCAGGAGTGTGAGTGTGTTTGAGGCTGATGCACTTGTTTAACCCCTACTCTTCACCTGCACAAACACACACTGTTGCTGTTTCCTCAGGTGTGTGTTCACACATGCAGTGCTCAGAAGACACGTTTAAGCATGTCTGCATGGAGCCAAACAAACAAACCCGAAAAACAAAACTCCTACTGCGAAGACCAACAAGAACTCTAAGAATACGGGTCACGGCACCAAAAAAGCTTTGTTTTTGGAGCGGTCACATTACACCAAACACATCACTATTACTATACATGTAGGACATCTGAGGTGATCGTTGTTCTGGCCCACACTGGAATATTTGATTCATTTTAGTGAATCATTTCGTTTGGATAGTTCCTTTGAATGAACAACCTAAACACACAAATGATTCACTGATTCATTTGATTTATTATTTTCACAAAGTACTTTGAAGCCCTTCATTTTCTGCAGTGAAATGTTCAATTAGTTCCGTTTGCTAAATTTGTTAATTCAATAGATTTGTTAAAACACACAATTGATTCAATGATTCATTTGAGTCATTACTTTCACAATGTTCTCAAAAGCCCTTCTTCTTGGCAGTGAAATAAATGTCCAGTTAGCTCTGTTTGATAAGTTCATTTGGATGGTTCATTCCAATGAAAACACAAATGATTCACTGATTCACACAAATACCACCCCCTCCCCCACCACAAATAATTCACTGATTCATCTAAGTCATAACTTACAAAATATTCTTGGAAGCTCTTCTTTTAGTAATGAAATAAATGTGTAGTTAGTTCAATCAACTAGTGTTGCTAGGTTCCTTTGGACAGTTTATTTCATACAAATGATTCACTGATTCATTCTCTTTTTTTGTAGTGAAAGACATTTTTAGTCAGTTCTGTTTGCTATGGCGGAATTAAACTTTCCATTTTGTCAATGTTTTCAAGACGGTTCAGGATATTTCCTGCCATTCTCTAGCCAGATCTCCCTCACTAAAGGCTGTTTGCAAGGCCTCTCTTTAACTCCATCTCTAGCAGAGCAGCACATCTATTATAACGTGTTCTTTCAAGGTTCAAAGGGCATATTTTGTTGGTTTAGTTTGCTTAGATGCGTACATACGGTCAGTGTGCGCGAGTGGAGGTCTGGCAAGCGTGTGTATTCACAGCTCTGACCCGTGGTAAACACAGGTTAGTAAACTGTGTGTTTCTCTCCTGCGCCCTCCCACCTCGCCAGCCCAGACTACATCTGCTTTTCCAGATACACACACCCTCACTTCATTTGTCATGCTGTGATTGTGTGTAGACAAAAGGGCCTGTCGGCAGGCAGATAGTACCGCAGTACCGCTATTAATCACAATTACAGAGAACTACCCCCTCACACACACTGCTTTCTTTCTTTTAGATAGCAGTCATGAAAGTTTATGAACATCAGCTCCCCATTTACTCTCTCATTTTAAAGGTATAGTTCATTCAAAAATTTAATATTAGCTGCACATCATTTCAAATACTTTATTCTCTCTCTGAAGTGAAATAAAAGATTCACAATCCACAAATCTGACTCAATGATCAGGTCGCAGCATTAGACTACTCGTTTGATATTCTTTTACCTATTTTTAACTCAAATTTTCTCAATTATTAGTCTTCAGAATTGTATCTTTTGTATTCCACAGAAAAAAAGAAATTAGTAATTCAGTTTTGAATGACATAACAGTCAGGAAACAACGTTTTTGAGTGAACTATTCCTTTATCAGTCCATTTAAGACTCGACCTGTGGGGTAAAGATCTCTCTCTCTCTCTCTCTGTGTGTGTGTGTGTGTGTGTGTGTGTGTGTGTGTGTGTGTGTGTGTGTGTGTGTGTGTGTGTGTGTGTGTGTGTGTGTGTGTGTGTGTGTGTGTGTGTGATTAATGAGTCTGGTGAAGTTTAGCTAGCAGCAGGCGGACGGTAATGTAGATAAGTCATGCGTTTCAGACCCAATAAACCAGGACAAACCACCGACCCCAACGCTACCGTTCTCTAAAAAGCTGAATAGTGGAGTCTGGAGGCCGAGCGTGTGTGTGTTCGGTTTAGTAGAGCTTAAGAGTGAGGGAATACATTCATTTATTTCAGATGATTCACGTGCTGTGTGGTGAAATTCACCTCCATGGTGGTGAGACAGACTTCCTCCATTGGCAAGAATCTCCTCCCGGGCCGCATGCTACACAATAGAAGCAAAACAAGACGTTAATTATAATTTTAATACATTTTTTTTAAGCCTAAAAAGAGAAAGATTGCCTCAGGAACCCTTCTTTTTTGTAGTGAAATAAATAGTTCTGCTTGCTAGGTTCATTTGGACGGTTCATTCCAATGAACACACTAATGATTCACTGATTCACACAAATAAACAAACACAAATGATTCACTGATTCGAGTCATAACTTTCAAAATATTTAGCAAGCCCTTGCTTTTGTAGTGAAATAAATGTTTAGTTAGGTCTATCAGCTAGGGTTACAAGGTTCATTTGGACAGTTCATTTTACTCACAGGTAAATATTGAGAAATGTTGTGCTAGGTTAAAGATCAATGGCTAATCTTAACCTTTCTTGCTGTCCTTACCTCCACTTTTTCGTAGACATGAACT
Source organism: Meda fulgida (assembly GCA_030578275.1). Lineage (NCBI taxonomy): Eukaryota > Metazoa > Chordata > Actinopteri > Cypriniformes > Leuciscidae > Meda > Meda fulgida. Next base: position 36,423,518 of record CM060624.1, read on the forward strand.
GGATCACTCAGACCCCGGTAATTAAAGGCAAAATAGAAATACACACAAGCACCTGCATCATACGTCTGTGTAACTCTGGAAAGAGAAAAACACAAGTTATGATGCTTTCAAGATATCCACCATTTTATACTGACACCTAGTGGTGTGGATGTAGCCATAATTATTTAAATATTATTTAATTTTATAATATATCTTTTTATAATCATACTGAGTGCACTTTTAGGGGCCATAATTACACTAAAATATACTCATGTATAATACATAAAATCTAGCCATTGATTTGAAGTTCCTATAAGTGAAAAGCTATTGCTAGTTACATTATTATCCAGCAAGCTTTATAACAATTCTTCGTCAACGGTACACAAAAAGCATTTAGAAATTGTACAGCCCATTTTTACAATCATGATACTAATTTACCATCAACTAAAGATATCTATATCTATAATACATGCGTTGTTTGCTATGATTTCTTTATTTGTCACAGCAACTCAAAGTCTAGGTTCAAATAAAATCCAGCTTTTCCCACTGGTAATTATGACACTGTGATGGCCGTCATAATTTGTTCTGGTATATACACCACATAATCACTCATTTCTGAGAGGATGAGGAGTGTTTGATGTTTCTATAATCAGTAATCTTAATATTCTTCCTGCTAAAGCAGATTTACGGCTGCTGTGGGGGTTTTAATGACTCTAGAAAAGCACAAAGAGAAAGTGAGAGACACTGACATGCTTTTTATCCAGGCCCTGCCTTTGTGACCCTTGACTTTGAGACAAAGTAAGTTTAAGTTTATCTGGTTTTGCAGAGGTTAAATGGCCACATCAATCATGTCACACGCAGCTGGAAAGCAAACGACAGGAAATGAATGGCTAGGAAATGCTCCCTCGCTTTCTGTGTGACGGTAAAGGTGAGATTAGAATGAACAGAGTTCACGAATCAATATATTTAGCTATACCTCTAGATTTTTACATTCAACAAAATAAAATGTCAGCAGTGCTGGGTTATACAATAGTTGCCACCACCATGCTAGGGTCTTGTGGGTAATATTTTTAGAGTGCTGCTCTTGAACACTAGTCCGGACGGTTGTTAGACGGGACAGCAAATCAAAAGTCAGAAAGATATACGTGTGTGTGTGTGTGTGTGTGTGTGTGTGTGTGTGTACCTGCATGTGGACAGCGGAGGGAACTGAACTCCTCTCTCCTTACACTCTCTTACAATCCTCTCCTTCACATTCCTGCACAAGTCCAAAATCCTGAAAGAGAGACAAAAAAGAAAAGGAAAGATAAATACTAAATGTTTTATCAAGAGTGGCCAAAAAGTCATCTTATCACTTTTATTCTGAAATGTTACAAATAGTCAAATTTAAGTAATTAAAACAACAAACATTTAAGTTTGGGGAAAAACATAAAAATACAACAATGTAAAATCACAACAAAATAATAAATCACAAAATACTAATAAAAAAACACACAACTAAACTAAAAAACAAAACAAAAAATAAACAAAAACAAAGCAAAAACACAACTAAACTAAACAAACTAAACAAAACTGAAAAAACTACAGTAGCCAACATTTGAAGTGGATCAAAAAAGTTCAAAGTTTCCTAAGAAAATAAATGGTATTGTTCAAAATGCAAGTATAACTTTGATGAAAGGTTTTGATCCACTTGCAAATGTTGACTATTGTAAAAACCAACTAAACAAACACTAAAAAAAACATAACAGATACAAAAAACTAAATCACAACTAAAAAAATTAAAATAAAATAACACAACAACAAAAACACTAAACTAACCAAACTGAACAAAAACCCCCACCCCCACAGCACTCTATATTTGTCTCAGTCTGGACCATCTCTCTATCTTGGGATGCATTTAAACTCTACGGCATGAGTTCACATGAGTTTTGCTTTTAGTTCATAATCTGTGTTAATACTAAGAGCCACAATTTCAGGTTCACGCGAAGTCTGAAAGTTTCTCCTTCACTTTGTGTCCTTGTAACCTTCCCACCTCCACTAACGCCTCCAGACCGAGACAACAGCGGTGTTAAAGAGAGCGTGGGCGATCAACAGAAAGAGCTCAGTGTGCAACAAGTGATGCCTGACCCCCGCTTACCTGTCCCAGGGCACAGACGTCTCGAACGACTCTCCCATCACGTAGTAGTCCATTCCCAAATCCTGCACACACACACTCGATCTCAGCGTACATTTAAGAACAAATATGTATGTTCGGAGATATATTTATAAGGATAGTGTACAGTCTGCTGTATCATCTCAAAATAAACCCTGACGGGACAAACAGGACCGCTGACGTAATGCAATCAGTGCTGGACCAATCATAGTCAAGTATTATATAATAGATATATCACACTATTGTGTTCACAAGCAGCCATAAATATATATGTATAATACTTCAAATGCTCAGGGTCGGTAAGATTTTTTTCTCTTTCCTCACCCAGGCTGCATTTACTTGATCAAAAACACAGTAATATTGTGAAATATGATATCAATTTAAAGTTACTGTTTTCTATGTGAGTATATAGTAAACTGTAATGTATTCCTGTGATCAAAGCTGTATTTTCAGCATCATTACTCCAGTCTTCAGTGTCACATGATCCTTCAGAAATCCCTCTAATATGAGGATTTACTGATCAAGAAACATTTATGATTATAATCAATGCTGAAAACATTTGTGCTGCTTCATATATTTGTGATGCATTTCTTTCAGGATTCTTAGAAATTTCAAAAGAACAGCATTTAACTGAAATCTTTTGTAACATTATAAATGACCTTGATGTCAGTTTTGATCAATGTAATGTTTCCATACGGAATAAAAAGTATTTAAGTAAAAAAAAAAAAAAAAAAATCCTACTGACCCATGACTTTTGAGCCATGGCGCTCACCACAACAAAAAAACACGCCATCAAAAACACACATTTAGGCTTAGAAATAAAAATATAAGTTATTTGTAGTTGCATTTTGGTGTGTTTTGAAGTCTGTTGAAATGAAGGTGATTCATAACACACCCGTAGATACGCGATCACAAACGTCAGCATGTAACCCCTCTGACCGTTGTCCTCTCCTGCCGCCAGTCCCCTACAACACACACACACACACACACACACAGTAACAAACAGAGCACAGGTCATTGGGACGTGAAGAGGAAAATCATATATTATCAGCAGTCAATGTTGCAAGAGAATAACCATCAAGGCGTTTGTGTTCTGGTGAACAGTTCCCATATGGATACACACACGCACACAGAGGCAGTGGATCAATAAGGTCAGCTGTGGGATCCATTCATCCTCTTCTATCCATCACAATCGGCCTCTAATCAAATATTCTCAAAATCAAACCAACCTTTAATGCTGAAATCATTCAATCTGTGCTCTCTTTTCCTCACACACCCATCACTGCCACTGAAAGAGCCGTGATGAATGAGGGAGCATGAAAAGAGAGAGACAAACGCCAGTGCTTCCGTATACAATCAGAAAGGTCAGTTAAGGTCAGGGGTCACGACCCTAATGACCCATGCTGAACTATGCTGGTGAAAAAGAAACTCTGGGTCCATAGAGACGGCATAGATTGGAAGAACACACACAAACCAAGGGTTTCTTACCCGAATTTGGCTGCGATGTCGTAAACCTGTTTCTCGTGCTGCAAAACCTTCCCACGATCCCCTTCAAATAACAGCGTGGCGACACACAGGTGGTGCGGGTCGAATCCTTTAAACTGAGGACAGTGTTGCACGGTTAGACAACATGAAATCAAAAGAGACCCACAATCCATCAGTGAACGGTATTTTGAAGAAGAATTAATAATCCTTTCCCATAATGTATGAGACTTTGACATTCTCTGCTTTATCTAAAATGAGTTTTCATTTCTGATTTTATTTCAAGTCTGTGTGGGCGAGAATAAAAAACAAAAACAAAAAATATTAGCCAATAATGTAAGCGCCTGCTTTAACAAGCCAATCAAATCAGTGGAATTAAATCAGTCTAGCAACATTTCCTGCTTTGAATGTAGAATACTGTGGCTGACCAATCAGAATGAAGTATTCCTGAGAGCGGCGTAATAGAGTGCATTAGTGCCCGCCCACTTTTTCAGTGCCGCTGGTTCCAGAAGTATTTTTCCCATAGGGATAAAAAAAAGTCTTTGTTAAAGAATTACAAGCCATGAATCGAACCGACCAGCTCTGAGGAGAACCATAACATTAAAAACGTTGATTTAAAGCAAATTAAAAAAAAAAAAGTAAAAAGTAAAGTCAAACAAAAATACAAAAGGTACAAGACTGTGTACTTAACAGCTTTAGTGAGGAAAAGAACTACAATCCCATGAAGTTGCAAATGACATAATCGAATTAAAAACAATGGAGAAACATAAAAATCAGCCGTTTTTAATGAGTAGATATATATAGCACATTTAAATATAATTATATATTTTTGTTGCATATGCATATAATCAAATATTTAAGTGTTTTTGAGATATGCGATTATATAATTCGCAGTGCTTCATGGGAGTGGGCAGAATTAATGAGATCATCTGCCACGTTTTGCTTGTTTTGACTCTGATTGGTGGAATTTGCAGTAGAGCATCATGGGTAATGTAGTTTATCATGTTAAACCGAAGTTGAAATAATGCTGTCTGACGGCTTCCACAGAAGCAAATACCATGAATCGACAGCCTCGTCGCTCCCAGTAGGGCTGTCTTATATAAGTTAGCGTTAAAGATCAACTTCACCGTGGAGAGTTTTTACTTCCGGTTGCGCTCTATAGCAGCACTTAATTGTTGCAAAACTGTATTGACACACATTCACGCTTCTTTCTCACCTTTGTTATGTAGAATTTTTTCAACCCGTCCACGAATGACGTGAACATGGAGGACACCTGCGGCTTGAGCGCATGACCTGTCAAAACATAGAAAACGTCAGTAAACCTCAGTGATAATCACGCAATCATTTAGCACTCTTTTTTCAGGAGCTGTGTGCAGTCATAAGCTCTCCGCTCGAAACGAATGACTCGTGCTGCTCTAACGTCACCAAGCATCCCTCAGTGTTGCCCCACGGATTTCCCAGAGACCTTTGTGTCGATTTATTAGCGGTGTGAACAATAGCGCAGTAATGACTGGAGACGCAGAGAGAGGGAGAGGCAGAGAGGGAACGCTGCACATAAATCATCCTGATAGCAGTTCCTCTGATAAGACACGCCAGAGAATCTCACACACACAGTCAGATTCACCTCAGAACCAACACAAGATCTCAGATCAATTGAAAAAAATCAGCTGACATGAATCTGTGTGTGAAATATATCACACATAACAAGTCATGTTGCTGCCGTGGCCAAACGGATAGCACACCTAACCAGTGTTGTGTTCACTTACACTTCCTGTCTCTTAGAGCTGGCAATATGATAATACTGTCAAATGGTAGCAATGTGTAATCTGGTAGAGATTTGTTGATGTCTGTGGTACATATATTTGAAAAGTATCAGTATTTCTGCACGAAAATGACTAAGAACTGAAAACTCAGAGCGAGACGCATACCAAATAAGTTAAGACGAAATTGATTAAGAGACAGTAAATACATTTACAATGACAAAAGATTCTATTTAAAATAAATGTTGTTCTTTTGAACTTCCTATTTATAAGAAAATAACTCAAGTTTTCACAGAAATATGAAGCACCACAACTGTTTTCAACATTGAATAAACAGAATATAAGAATCATGTGACACTGAAGACTGGAGTAATGATGCAGAAAATTCAGCTTTGATCACATGAATACATTACATTTTCACATATATTCACATAGAAAACACTTTTACAATAATTAAAAGTTTACAATAATTTTACAACGGTTTTCTTTTCTTTATAAATTCATGAAAATGTCCGGTTTCACTGTGTTCCATGGGTCCATTAAGCGTGTACTTTAAATTGACTGGCCTTTGCACACAAAACATATGAAACCGGCTTCGGCTTCACCCCGTCTTGTTATAATCAAGTTTTCCTCAATCCGCAGCGGCTCCAAGCAGAGGCACGTCAGAAAACACAGCCTGTGTGTGTGTCTGTCACTGCTCGTCAATGTCAGAATGTTTAAATGACCACTTAAATCAAAAGTAAATCAAAAATCAAAATTTTAGCAGCGTGACTCGACACATCAGTTTACGGTCAAGTGCGAGATAAGATGTAAGTAGCTAACAGCGTAATAAAAAAGCCCAAATGTAATCCACAATGATTTACAGAGAAAATGTTTCGTGTTTTTGTTTCGGTCGGATCCGTGTAAAGCAGAATGCATGAAAAGTGTTAAAAGCTAAACATTAAACAAAAATTACTCTATTGTTGCAGGCCAAACGTTGAATCGTTGAATGGAAAGATGCTATACTTTATGTATTAAAGTAAATAGTTGCAAGTTGGTGAATGCCAATGTCAAGTCTTTTTTTAAAGCATTCACCACCACCCATTCTTCCACCCCTTTAACACACTCCCAAACCACACCCACCCCTTAACAACACCCACCCCTTTACACACTCCTTGACCAAGCCTATCCTTGACCAGCCCTATCCTGGACCAACAACTCCCCAAACCTCGCCTATCCTTAAACATCTATCCCTTAACACGACCTATCCCTTAACCACGCCTACCCTTAACACGCCTATCCCTTAACAGCCTTCTTACCGCCCTTATCCTTACCACACCGCCCAAACCGACCCCACCACAGCGCACCCACCCACAGCCGCACCCAACCCCACTGCCGCCCCACAGCCGCACCTCCAAGCCGGGACTCCAGAGCCGCACTCCACCTACAGCCGCACCTCCCCCAGCGCACCTCCCACAGCGCACCTCCCCACAGCCGCCCTCCACAGCGCACCTCCCACAGCCGCACTCACAGCGCACTCACAGCCGCACCTCCCCTTAGCCGCACACTCTTATCCGCACCCCACCCCGTAGCGCACCTCCGCCCCTTAAACCGCACGCCGCCCCTTAAGCACCGCGCCCCTTACGCACCGCGCCGCCCGTAACCGCACGCCTTAACGCACCGCCTTTACCGCACGCCTTAACCGCACCGCCTTAACCGCACCGCCACTTAACCGCACGCCCTTAAGCACCGCCCTTAACCACACCGCCCTTATCCACACTTCCCCAAAACAACCTCCCCTTAACCTCAGACCCTTTGCCACATCCCTTATCCACCACTCCTTAACCACACCGCCCCTTAACCACACCGCCCATTAACCACTCCTCCTTAACCACCCCCTCCCCTTAACCCACCCCCACAGCCACCCCTCCCTAGTAACACCACCGCCGCCCTTAGCCACACCTCCTTAACCACACCGCCCGCCTCGCCCTTTAACACACTCCCTTAACACACGCCCTTAACCACACGCCCTTAACCACACGCCCTTCTTAACCACACACCCACAGCACACCTCTTAACACACCGCACCTTAGCACACTCCTTAACCACACTCCCTTAACACAGCGTTCGCACATCTTAACCACACCGCGCCCCCTTAACACCTCTCCTTAACACCACCGCTACCTTAACACACCTCCCTTAAACACCGCTTAACCACCACGCCCTTAGCACCGCTTAAAACACCCATCGCCTCCCTAACTAAAACTAAAACTATGGTCACCCTTACTATAAATTACCTTATACCGTGATTCATTTCCTGTTTGACGCATGAGCTTCATTACGCCTTCCAGAGAACGCCAACACTCACACATAAGTCCCATCAACCATAGTTGATGAGGATCCACGCTTTCGCTACGCTATACCATCAGGAGATCACATGTGTCTGAACACACCTCTTTTTGCTTGCGATTATCACACAGATATAAAAATAACACTTCTGGGCTTCAAGAGTGTGCTTGCTGCAAGCTTTTTGATTTCAGAGAGCAGAGTCTTCATTTAAAGAGTAGATTCATCTCTACTCAGTAAGTGCACCTGTGGATGAAAACACAGATCCGTACAGGAGTTAAGAGATCCTGGAGCCGGGGAATTTTCCGCATTTATTGGGCAACCTCCAGATTCTCCCCACATCTCGCGTTTTGTAACGTCCTCAACCCGGGGCGGCGAGGCTGAATTGCTGCCAGGGCCATTTTTCTTGTTCTGAAATCGAGTGTTTGTGCATTCGCTGCTGCTCTAAATAATGAGTAATTTTCACTTTCCGCGAGCGGGGTTCTCGAGTGATTACCCCACACCAAATTAACCACTGACTGTAATGTATACATCAGAAAAAAGTATACAAACAAAAACAAAGTCTAAATGAAAAAATTGCATTCATTTGTGGAGTGGGAATATGAAAAAGATCCCGTCTCGAAAGTCCAGAACTGGATTAATGTGAAAAACAGGCTTTATTTATTCAGTTATCATGTTTTAGTTACATGAACAAATCATAAACCCTCGGTAATGTATCTTATCATTCCAGCACATCTGGATATACGCACCGGTCATGGTACTTAACAACTCACAGAATACTAAATGTTAATTTTAACATTTGTGATGTCAATTGAATATCCAATTAGGTTTTGTGCAAATAATTTAAATGATGTATTGATTGGAAATCACGATAATGTGGCAGAGTAAGTTTCAATACATTAAATAACAGTAATTTCGAAAGTTTTTAAATCAATTTAAAAAAATCAAAATAAAACTTTTACCAAATATTTGAGGATATATCAGTCTTTTGACCAACTGAAATGCTAGTGAACTTGTATAATTTATAAATGATGTAAAAAATACAAACAAAAAAAACTGTATATTATTATTATTATTTTTTGATATTATATTATAGTATTGTTTCACACGTTTGGGTCAGTGAGAATTTTTTGAAAAGAATTAATTTATTAATGACATTAACTTGATCAAAGTGACAGTAAAGATGTTTATAATTGTTGCAGAAGAATTGTTTCAAAATAAATGTTCTTTTGAACTTTGTACATCAAAGATCCTGAAAAATAGAAAGGTTTCCAAAAAGGTATAAAATGTTGACTCAGGGAAGCACCTGCTTTTAGACATTGTTCTAAAGCAACACAGATGCGTAGTTACGGCGCTTTGAGGTTGTGTTATTGCTGAAGCAGACTTTTTGTGTAGTTAAAACGGTGTTTTGTTACTTTACTTAAGTACATTTTAAGTGTTTGTATTGGTACTTTTACTCGCTATTTCTGTTGTGGTTTGTCTACCGTTACATGTTGTTTTCATTTTTATTTTTATATCCACGTTGATTGGATCGAGTAATCGGTCAGTGACTGTTCAAATCAAATCTGCATAGAAAAAAACTTGCTGTTAAATCATGGCAGCAGTGGAAGTGCTTCATCATTTCTGATTACTCTGATTTTAGATATATAATATTTATATATATTATATATATTTATATATTATATAATATTATATTATATTCTTTATATATATATATATATATATATTATATATAATAAATAGGCTTGGCCTATCTACAGGGCCTGACATTTTGGTGTGAGGTTGTGGGTATTGTACGTGTTAAAATCCCTCAAGAGCCACGTTCATAACGCAGTGAATTCCCGCCATTTATTACCTAGAGAGACGCCTTTTTTTAGCAGTGCACTTGCCAAAAACATTTTCAGGTTCAAACATTTTTCTGTTTGTTGTTGTGGATGTGCTGAAATGCTTACATAAGACTGCAAAGAGACGTGTGTTTTGTGTGTGTGTGTTTCTTTGAAAAGTTTATACTTATAGAAAGTTTATAAGAGTTACTTCCTATTTTATACAAATCAAATAAAACGGTGCTTTGATGTGATGATTCTTTTGGAAGGCTGTCTGTCACTATGAAAAGAGTCATATTGTAAGAGCTGTGTGAAGATTCTTCAAAATATCTTTTTGTACACAGAAGGACAGAAAGTAATCTAGGTTAGGGGATTAGAAGGGACCGAGCACTACGAACTGAAATGCTCGTTGTCCATTAGGACTGATGTGGAGCACATCTCTAGAACAAGAATAGAGAAAAAGGAACATGCTCAGAGGAAGAAACAGATTTGACGGAGGGTATAATGCCTTCTCCATATTTCCCACCTTAACATTATATGCTAGCAGTTGTTAGGACACACCTACAGTACGAACATGATATTCAATTAAATATAACCTGCTCTTTTTAAACGAGCCTTAGGCGAAGAGAATCGGATGGGGAGGAGATGTGTAGGCTGAAAGCACAGCCATAATTTCCTTTTAAGTTTGGATCAGTTTGTTTGTGGATTTAATAAGAGGCAGTGCTGTACAGAAGGGTAACACCGAGATCATCATTAACAGAGGAACAAACTTATAATGAGAGCAGATTAGGCCCTTAGCTTCACACACACGGCCGATTCAACATTCAATCTTCAAAATACAGCTTCGGTCTTCACATTGAAGATAATTTTCGTTAGTTTTAGTCGTTTTCTTTTGAAAAATGCAAATCTCAATAGATTCGCTCAATAAAATCGAAAAGTTTGGAAATAAAAAACAAAAATAAGAAACAAATAAATACCAGACCAACAAGAAATAAAACAGTGCTTTAAAGGTCATAGGATGCAAAATTCACTTTTACATGGTGTTTGCTATAAATGTGTCTTTGCAGTGTATGGACACCAACCTACATGAAAAAAAAATCATTCATGCTTTTTTTTAATCCTCAAAAGTCTCAACTCAAACCCAAGGCTTGATTATGGAGTATGATGGTCATATTGCACATGCATCGCCCACGATGTGGAGGACTGGTCTGTATTAGCATATTTCCCGTTATTAGCTATTTCCGTATTAGGCATATTCCCTCACCATTTGTATATTACCCGCAAGGCATCATTAATGTGTTTGTGGTGTTGGGGGGGCAGTGCTATTATCATTTAAGAGACATGAACTGAAACGGGTCGCAGTGACAGAGTGTTTTTGAGGACGTTTCAAAGGATGGTTTTAAACACCATTGAGGAATTTTAACCAAGTATATTACAAACTTCCTTAACATGATGATCTAAAGAATCATACCGACTTGTGGGATATGGGCAATCCGATGGACCCTTTAAGTTTGTCAGGTGTAGTATTCAGGTAAAGGAAATACAGAAATTCTATAAAGTTTTCAAATTTAAATACAGTCTTCTTTGTATATATCCTTATTAAAGTACTAAAGCTACTTCAGACACGAGTGATTTTCTTTATATTTTCTGTTTGCAGTTTAATGGGATAGTTCAGCCAAAATGAAAACCCATGATTTACTGCCTTAACCATCCTAGGTTGTGTATGACTTTCTTCTTTCAGACGAATACCCTAGAGTTACATTAACATGTCTGGCTTTTCTAACTTTATAATGGAGAGTGAATGGAGGATATGATTTGAAGCAAAAACGAGCTCAAATCCATTTTAAAGTGTCATAAGGACCACTGTGGTCAATAAAGGCCCCTCTGAAGCGACGTCATGCGCTTGTGTAAGAAAATATCATATTTAAAAGTTTTAGATCTAAGATGACTAGCTTCGGAGACGGCTACCATCGATTTACGGTGAGAGTAAACTGTCCTGACGCATTGACGAACATGAAAGCACAGGGGATAGGCAAAAACAAAAACGGACACAAATTCGAGATCACAAAATGAGGCTTTTACGAGGGAGATGTCGGAGGATTTGATTATAATAGTGAGGGAGTTGAGTTTGTTGCAAAGTCCTGTTTGTTTGAACCGGAGACGCAAAGCTTACGCTACTCAGACATCCCACGTCATACATTCCTCAGGGGTTACTTTTGTTTTTTCTTTTTTTTTTTTTTACATAACGTTTTCTTGTAGCTTAAACAGTGGAGCATAAGGTGCTTGCACGCTAAGGTATGGTGTCGATTCCAGGAAAGAAGAGAATGATATGAATTGTTAATGTTGTACTTTAAAAAGCACTGTAAGTCGTTTGGATACACGGGAGCATAAGAGACTTCTTTAAAAAAAAAAAAAAAAAAAAAAAAACAAAATAAACAAACCAAAAAAAAAAAAAAAATCCAACTTTTGAATGGTATATATATAATAAATATATATAAAAACTAAACAATGAAGTTAGCGGACCACAGCTGTGTTCGGCCAAGTGGCTGCATGACCTGTCTGGCCACTCTTCATGCAGCCCACCTGCTGGAAGTTTTTTTTGGATACCAGGGACCCATACTTCTGGATACTAGGCAAGGGTGGCTTTCATTGTAACTTCAGTCACACTTACCAGAATTCCTAAGAGAGAGACACATATAACCATTGGATGTGTGTGGACAGATAGGAGTCACACCAAGTATCAACCAGTTAACCAGTATCAGTCTCAAGTATCACACAGTCTCAACCAGTGCCGTTTTGCAAATGAGGTTTGATCTGATTCAGAATTATGGCATCACACACTAGGGCTAAAAATTGTGAGCAGTTTGTAATGTGTGATCTGAAGAGTTTTAACACAACAACAGAGAGAAGATTCAGTATGAGACTTTGTATGCCAGCACACAACAACACGAGGAGCCCTGATCTTGAGGAGATTGCATTGTTCATTTTCACTGAAAGCTCAAAAGTTTCTTCACTACAAAAGGAAGAAAGAGATTTACAGACTGTGTGTTTTGTCATAAAGCAGTGGCAGTATCAAACGAACATGGGGGGAGGGAGCGCAGAAGTCACCGGGGGCCCGGGCAGCAGGGCTTTTGTCCCGAAACCAGCATTGACCTTGACCCGCAGGGGACCTTGCATCGCTGCTTCTAGAATATTCATAATCCTCAGAGCAAGCGAAGTGTATGGTGTGTAAACGTCTGTGGCGTTTTTTACGACCTTATGAGGACGTATGCTGGATGAGCTTTATGAGCAGAAACATACCTCAGCATCAACACCAACATCCTCACCTTCACTATATTATCTTCAAATAAAATGTACCTCACAGGGACTGTAATGTAAAACAAACGGCTGTTGATTTGTAAGTTGTAATTTTACTTTTAAATATGGATAATCCTATCGTTTTTGGAAGTAAAAAACTATGAATTCATTACAATTATAGTTTAAACTGTCATGCGATGTTAAACATTTATGTTTTTTGTATATAATGTTAAATGTATGGTTTTGGAAATAAAAATATGAATTACTGTATATTTTGGTAATATAAAAAAAAAAAACTATCTGCCAGCATTTTTTGGAAGACCCGGTTTTTGGAAGTTAAATTGCATTACTATCATATTTTGTGTTTTTTAGGCAAAATGAATTAATATATTTTCGGTGTAACACAGTTAAAAGTAAAAGGTTTAACATCTCATATATGCAATTTTACTGAAAAAGTAATGTCAAATTATGGCTTTTGGAAGTTAAAAAACTATGGAATTACTGTATAATTTATAAGTGAACACGTAAAAAGTAAAAGGTTTCAATAAAAAAATTATTGACTGTATAATAATGTCAATTTATGGTTTTGGAAGCAAAAAAGTGAATTACTTATAATTTATGGTTAAAAAAACAACACCAAAAACAGTAATATAAGTAAAGAGTTTTAACATCACAGTGTAATTTTCTGTAAGTCGGCCATGTTTGTTTTTTGGAGTTAAAAACAAGAAATTACCTACTAAATTTGTGGAAAAAAAAAGTACATTAATGTAATTTTTATGTAAACTACGTTGTATTTTATGGTTTTTTAGGAAACTATGAATTTCCATATACTTCCAGTGCAACAACAGTAGAAGGACCATTCGAAGTCTGAGGGACACATTCACATTGATTACATTTCCAATAGTTGTTGTTCAAATGTTTGTTTATCGTTAAGTACATTAGAGTGTTTTGTTACAATTAATGTTAGTTAATTTTGATTGCTTATTTTAGTGTAATGTGTCTTATATCACTTAATGAAAGATATTTTAAATACACTCATTGTAATATCGAAACATTGTATATCTTGTGTAGTTACTTTTTTACTGGATTCTGAATTTCTGGCAACAACAAAAACATTTTTACAATAAATAGAACAGGTTATTTTTACAGTGATCATTCAACAAGGATTGTTCGTTTACATATTCATACAGGACAGAACACTGTCAATAGATTGAAAAGTGTGAAATTATTTCCTAAGTTGTATTTAACCCAAAAATTTCCTATAACCGTAACAAAACCCCGCGTTTACATTAAACACAACACTCTGACCTAGAATCTGACCGCCGTAAAAACAACAACGTCTTCTGAACTTTAGTGTCGTCAAAGGGGAAAAAGTGAAAGGTGTTTATTTCGGATCTCAATGTCCTAAATTACAAATCCATAAAGACGCAGATGTCCCTTCCTATGGACTCATGAATGTTTAATTAATAGCAGATTAAACTGGCGAAAATATCCTCCCACAAAGAATTCATATTGGGGTAAAGAGCTTCAATTAGGACCCCCTGGTTTTATGGCCCATTTTCTCACTTCAGGGCTTCCATGGAACAGTCCTTAATGAATTTTTAGAGAGGACAAATTAATAAATATAATTTCTTTGGAATAAGGGGATACTTTTAAAAGAATCGTACATTGTGAAAAACTATCATGCACGTACTTCTGACCTGTTGAAGAGTTGTAAATATGTCTGTGAGAACATTACAGCTTTGTATCCCACAGTAGTTGAACATGTTATCCTGCCCTTTCTGGCAAACTAACGCCCACATACCGCTTCAGGGCTCACGCTTTATTTCAGGTAAACTACAGTTTAATTAGCTAAATAGTCATGATATCATCTATTTTTTTGATTTATCGGTTTTCTACATTGACACATTAACTGGTTGGTCACTTCCCATGTTGGTTCAGCCGGTCTCTTGCTGTTATAAGTGCCGTTATGATAAGAAAAAAAGCCGAATGGGACACAGAGTGATTAGATAAAGTCTGATACTACCCAAATTTTGGCTTTGTGACTTCTCTGATAAAGAGGACTGTGGTTTTGATACAAACTCTCACTTCTGTACAAAACTTATCCCTATTACCATGACCGACCAGACCAATGTCAAAAGTAACTTCACTGTGAAGAGTAGAGATTGTGTCTGGCCTTCGTTCCTAGTGAAACCTTGAGACTCATGATTAAACTTGCTTGATCCAGAGAAAGAATGTTCATAGTCATGAATACAAAGCACCATGACAGATTCTTTCAGTTCTAACATTGGTCGGGTTAGAGTATGGTACAGTACGTGTGATGTAAATGCATCTCCATAGAACGTTGCAAAGCCTATTTTTTTTTTTTACTACAGCACTTTGTAACCTCAAGTTCACGAGCTCCTTGCCACTAGTTAGTCCACAAGGTGGGAAACCAATTGTTCATAGTCAATACGGGTTTTCTGCCCTTGTTTGCTTATATAGATCTTTTTTTGTATTAATTATTTAGGGACGGATCTGAAAGGACGATAGTTGGGATTCAAAACTGGGTCACGTGAAGGTCACATTTCACCTAAATCCAAAAACATGGAATTGAGAAATTTACATAAGAATATTAAGGACTATTAAAACATTAGGATTGTGCTTAAATAGATAATTCATTTTTCCATTTGGTGACTATCATTTACTCACCCTCATGTCGTTCCAAACCTGTATTGAATTCCCTTTTCAGATAATTAAAAATAAAAAGATGACCACATTGATTTCCATGTATGGAAAAAAAAATATATGGAAGTCAATGTGGTCCATCAACTGTTTGGCAAAACCATATTCTTCAAATATATTTTTGTGTTCAATAGAAGAGAGAAAAGTCATAAGGGCTTGGAACACACCTCAACCCTAACGTAATGATGATGAATGATCATTTTTGGGTGAACTATCCCCTTTAATCGTCATTTACAAAAATTCCTTTGAGTGAAATATGACCCTCATGCTCTTAAACAGGTTTTGAGAAGAATTCACAGATACATCCTCACCAACAGTGAGTCCGTACCTTGAGGCCCATAATGAAGTGATGTATGTCGGGGCCAGTGGACATGCGGGGCCCCTAGACAGTCTTCTCAATCACTCCTCTAGGGGTTCACCATCTTTATATGCACACCTGGGAAACATCAGATACAGGTAAATGATGACACAAGACTGTGCGGCTAAAAACACGTCTGAAGTGGTGGGTGGGTGACGTTTTTGAGTGAGCTGTGTGTGTTTTGGTGGGTGTGTGTTGCGAAATAGTGTGTGAGGAAGTAGACATACCAGGTCCTCAATGTTGCGTAGATGTTTTCTTCATGCCGAGGCGCGGGTCGCCCACCATCCAGCCAGGGAACTGAACGCCATGGAGTCCGGCTCGTGGGCCCGTATCAGAAGCCATGCTCATCATTACTACACACACACACACACGCAAAAAAACACACAACAACACACAAAACAACATTTAAATACAAGTATTTTTTTTAATTTAAAACTAGTGCTGGGCAACGATTAATAGCATCCAAAATAAAAATTTGTGTTTACATAGCGAGTGTGATATGTGTGTGTACGGTGTATAATTGTTTTGTATATAAATAACACACATTCATGAATATATTTAAGAAATATTTGCATGTATATACTGTATATATATTTAAGCATTAATTACTTTATAATATAAAAATATTTGATATAGAAATGTCAAATTGTTCTTAATATTATTGCACGTGTGTGTATTTATATACACAATAATTATACACCGTACACACACAACATTCTATGTAAACACAAACTTTTAGTTTGGATGCAATTAAATCATCGATTATAATCATTGTTTTCTTATGCTGGTACACACTGATTGATTTTGGGCTGTCCCAGACGAAAAGATGACCAAAAAACAAACATGGCATTTCGATGATCGTGGCTCCTTACGGTGGTTCCTATACCAGATAAGACTGTAAAAAAATCATGGACTTAGTAGTGTGTGTGATGTCACCGTAGTGTTTTGAAGAGCATTTTTGAAGCGCAAAGTTAGGGGCGGGGTGGCCTCACATCTTGGCAGCGCGTCACTCCCGTGATAAAACAATATGCGAGGCGGATTGTGAGGTGAGGTGACGCTAGCAGACAAACGGATAGTAGTGAATCAGCGACAATACTGTACTCAAGTGGGCAGCCCTTAATTATGCTGAAACTTTAAGCTTAATTAAAAATTTTAACGGGTTGAGTTATAAAAATAAAAAACTTCACCCCTCAGTCGTCATGGAGGACAAATTAGCTATATAGACCAAAACCACCTATTTGCAACATCTTTTTCTGCCTCTAGAGGCCAGTCGATGAAGTGCAGTTTACAGTGAGAGGTTCACGACAGCGTTGTTACAGCCGTTGTGTTTGTTGCAACGCGATAGTTTTATGACAGTGTCATAAATTTTGCATAATCATCACAACCAACATCTGACTAGCCAATAAAAATTGAGAATAGCAACATGGCGCTAAAACTTAAAACCCTTCCTCAAGCCCATTACAAGATGTTCTCTTTTCTCTAGGCATGACGTCGTCCATATTTCTCTTTTTTTTTAACGCACAAAAAAGACACAAAAGTGCGATTCACCTTGCTCTGTGGTTTAAACACTAGGAACATACTGAGGAAGTTTTATTCTTTCTATACACTTGCGTCCAGTAGCCAATATTTGTCCTCTTCGTACAGTTCTACAACATCTCGTACATAGTTTATTTTATCCATGTCGTCAGTGAGATTTATAATGATCTTTATAGGATTGATGTAATCACACAGTCTGGTATAAGCAAAAGTATGTCTAAGTACATTCTACTGCTAAATAAGCAGTCCTTCATTTAAAGTAAGGTTTAATAGTTAGTTGCTGCATATTATGATATGTGTTGGGCAACAAAAATAGTATATTATCTATATATATATATATGAAACACCCTGGATTAACAATGGCAGCTGGTGAACAGACGTTTGAACATCATCGCTGTATACATCGTGTATTTTAGCACTGCTGATCCCTGTTCTGACTATCCGCATCCAGGACAGGACAGAATCAGTTTATAGTAAAAATGTGAATGGGACAGTAACACACAAACAGTCACAGGAATGAGTTTCTGAATAAACAGATAGTATGAAGCCTTATGGAGCATTACGATTTCTGTGGTCGGACTCCAGTGTGTGGGTTGTGTGTGTGTGTGTGCGTGTGTGTGGAGGGATGCCAGGGACAGATGGTGGAACATTACAGTGTGTTTGTATTTCTCAGGGTTTGCTCAATAAATCACCTTAAGTGTTGGTGTTTTATCTGAGATGATCAATAAGTCATCCGCTCTCTCACAGGTATACGCTATCACGTAACGACACAGACCACACACGCACACACAAACACCACTGTGAGTCGGCCTCAGGAAATCTGTACATGCTCCAATATGTGCACACACACATACTTACACCACACAGCAGCACCAGTGCATTTTTTCGAACATTAGTTTAATGGGACCATCTGCTGTGAGTGTGTCTGTGTGTGTCTTTTTTTTTTACTTCAGAATGAACTTGAATGTTTAGGTTTCCTGTTTTAGTGGGGACTCTCCATAGACTAATGGTGTTTATTACTGTCCAATCTGCATGTACTATCTTCTTACACTAACCGGCCCCCTAAACCTCACACAATCTCTGCATTTTTAAATAACAGACTCAGTGTGATTTAGAAGCGGTTTTCTCATGGGGACCAAACAATGTCCCAAAGGATCTTGTATTCCTATCTCTGCAAGGACATTTTTTAGGGCAATCCTGAACCACCACAATAAATAAATAAATATATATATACACATATTCACAACACTCAAAGGAATGTGCAGAAAGCTGTTGTGGAATCAGTGTGTGGATCTTGACCTGTCTCTCCAGATCCTGTCCGTTGATCCCAGCCTCCACATGACGTCAGATTCTTCTCATCAATCCAAATATTCGGTTCTGAAGGAAAGGAACAAACAGGAGACGATATCGGCTACGCTCTGGATCACGCTCTTTCCCTGGAAGAGGGTGAAACTAGCCACAAAACTGTTTTTTTTCTCTGTGTCTGATGTGTGTGCAACCCTGTTACAAAATGTAATCAAATTAAAGTTAAATTAGGGTTTCAGAGTAATTTTTAGAAAATATTGTTTCAGGCATTTCTCTAGAACGGTGTTTAAATTTGTTTTGTATTTCTAATATTAAACACTGAATAAACGTCACATTTAAATGGTGAAACCCTGGAAGTGGTAAAAACAGGGTGGAAAATGTTAGAACAAAAACCTGGGGAAAGAGGTGAGCTTTATGAAATACAGTCATCAAAATAAAACTCAATGGAAAGTTTGTGGGTCGGTTGCTGCATTTATATGATCAAAAATACAGTAAAAATTGTGAAATTTCATCATCATAAAAATTAGCCGTTTTTGTGTGAATAGTGAAGGTAATTTATTCCTGTGGATCAAAGCTGAAATTATCAGCATCATTACTCCAGTCTTCAGAAATATGCATCAATCAACTGGGATATTTTTTTAGGATTCCTAGTGTTCCCGTGAAAGTAAAAAAAAGCATTGGATTTTGAAATAGAAATCTCTTGTGTAATTTATTTACTGCAATTTTGATGGATTTAATGCATCCGTACTGAATAAAAGCATTCATTCTTGCAAAGAAAAAAAAAAACATTTGATTGGTTATGCATGTTTTTGTAAAATTAAAAATTACATAATATTATTAAAATCATAACATATATGTGTGGCGGAGCGGCGGAGATTAATGATGAGCGGCGCACGTTCGTGTCTCTCAAGGAGGAACATCGAGAGAGGCTTTATGTTGTTTTTATGTTTTCTTGATTTTTTTTATTTATTCTTGTATTTATTTATTTATTGACGTCTTTAAATGTTCGTCGTTCGTCTCCTCCCTTCCCGTAACAACCAACCATGTACATCTATTTAAAACGTGACTCTAAGTTGCCAAGATTTGATGGCACAAGACCAACTATTCGATTACAGTACTCATTCCAGGCAACACAGAGTAGCTGAATATTAATACAGAGCATGTGCTATGACACAATAAAACACAGTGCAATACAGTAGCGAATAGATTATAAAACACAAAAAACAACAGATCAGACTCAATTCATGTATACTCAACATAGTGCCTCAAGGCATGCAGACGTGCTCATAAATCTTAAACCTAACGGCTTTCCCAAGCACGGGAGTCGCTTTTATCGGGGCTATAACTGGAGCCAGCTTCAGAGGAGATCAGATGTGCATCACTCACACACATCTGTTACCCAGGGAAGAGACTGTGAGAGATGGACCTGCTGATGGGGGTCTGGATACAGTAGTAGTGAGTGTGGTGACTCGGTTCTGTGGCGTGTGGTCAGGGTATATACCGGGTCAGTCCTAGAGCTCGATTTTAGGACCAAACACGGGTCCATCGGATCAGTCAATGATGTCTTAGTGAAATCATCTTGGGAAGTCTTCACAGTAAAACTGGGAGTTTTGCCAGATGAGAAGTTATCTATGTATCATCTTTTTCCTCTTAATTCAGATAATTTATTAGTCCCCAGTGGGTCAAATTCATTTTTTAACTATCATGTATCTCTTAATTTATTTTATATCTGTTTTAATTTCCTTGCTTGTTATTTTGTGATTCTTTTAATTCCCTTTCTGTGAAGCACTATGAATTGCCAGAGGTATGAAATGTGCATATAATAAATTGCCATGCCAGTAAGGTCTAGATGAGAGGCGAAGAGTGAGATTTAGATGAATTTGATTTGATCCTGAAGTGTCAACTAGTGTCTCCGGTGAAGACCTTCCTTCCTTTACTTGTACAGAGAAAGAAAAACACACGTCAACTCGCTGTGTGTGTGTGTGGGTGTGTGTGTGTGTGGTTGGGGTGTATGAAACCATAAAACACAGTAACACAACGCTGCAAACCATCTGTCGGACCCAGATTATCGTGACTTACCTTATGAAAAATCTGCACATTTCTCAAGGTGAACAAATACACACACGCATCGGGCTTCAGTGGTGTGTGTTTCAGGCGTTCGGATATCAGCAGCGTTTTGTCCGCCGGGTTTTAAACGTCATCAAGGAAAACCACAGTGCTCCGCCCCTTCCGCTATCAATCACTCACTGCGCTTCGTAAAAACAAACCACGCCGCTACGAACACTGCTTTTCATGGGCAGACCGACCGACACGGTCAGCAAGGTCAGAGCCGCAGATGAAGAGAGAGGAGAAACCAGAAAGAGGAAGAAAGACAGGTAGAGGAGAACAGAGAGAGCTCTGTGTGCGTGTACGTAACATACACACAACGGTCACACCCTGTTTGTGTGCGTGATGTTGGTGCAAACACTCACATTGAGATGTGTCCAAAGAAAACATGGAGCGAGTTTCCTCGTGAGGCATTCAAGCAGGACACACTCGTGCCACTGAGAGAGAGAGAGAGAGGAGAGAGGGAGGGGGAGAGAGAGAGAGTGGGGGTGAGGAGTGAGAGAGAGGCGAGAAGAGAGAGGGCTGAGAGGAGAGAGGAGACGAGGGGAGAGAGAGAGAGAGGAGAGGAGAGGGAGAGGGTGAAGAGAGAGGGAGGAGAGTGGATGAGAGGGGAGAGAGAGATGAGAGAGAGAGAGAGAAGGGGAGAGAGAGAGAGGGTGAGAGAGAGGGGGAGAGGGGAAGAGAGGGGAGAAGGAGAGAGAGAGAGAGAGAGAGGAGAGAGGAGAGAGAGCGGGTGGGAGAGAGGGGTGGAGAGAGGAGAGAGAGGAGAGAGAGGGGGGATGAGAGGGGGAGAGAGGGGGAGAGAGAGGAGGAGAGAGGGAGATGGTGGGAGAGAGAGGAGAGAGAGAGAGAGAGAGAGAGGAAGAGAGAGAGGGGCGGGTGAGAGAGAGAGAGAGAGAGAAGAGATGCGGAGAGAGTGAAGAGAGAAGAGGGGGAGAGAGAGAGGGGAGGAGAGAGAGAGAGAGGAGAGAGAGGCGGGGAGAGGAGAGGGGGGAGAGAGGAGAGAGAGGAGGAGAGAGGAGAGGAGGGGGGGAGAGAGGGGGGAGAGAGAGGGGGATAGAGGGGAGCGAGAGGGAAAGAGAGAGGGAGAGGGAGGAGAGAGAGAGAGAGAGGGAGGGAGAGAGAGGGAGAGAGAGAGAGAGGAGAGAGGAGAGAGAGGGAGAGAGGGAGAGAGGGAGGAGAGAGAGAGAGAGAGGGAGAGAGAGGAGAGTAGGAGCGAGAGAGAGAGAGAGAGAGAGGGATGAGAGAGAGGGGAGGGAGAGAGCGAGAGGGAGCGAAGGAGAGAGAGAGAGAGATAGGGAGAGAGAGAGAGAGGGGGAGGAGAGAGAGAGAGGGGAGAGAGAGGTGAGAGGGAGGGAGAGAAGAGAGGAGGGAGAGAGAGAGGAGAGAGGGAGTGACGAGAGAGAGGTGAGAGTGAAGAGAGGGTGAGAGGGAGGAGAGAGGAGGGAGAGAGAGAGAGAGAGAGAGAGAGGGAGAGCGAGAGAGAGAGATATTTTGAGAGAGAGAGATAGAGTGAGAGAGAGAGAGAGAGGGGGAGAGAGTGAGAAGAGAGAGAGTGAGAGGAGTGAGACGAGGAGAGGAGAGGGGGAGAGGAGAGAGGGAGAGAGGGGAGAGAGGGATGAGAGGGAGAGAGGAGGTGGGCAGGAGGGAGGAGAGAGGGAGAGAGAGAGGGAGAGAGAGAGGGAGAGCGAGAGGGACGAGAGAGAGGGAGAGAGGAGAATGAGGGGGAGAGAGCAGCGAGAGCGGAGAGAGAGAGAGAGAGCGGAGAGAGAGCGAGAGAGGAGAGAGAGAGAGGAGAAGCGTGAGGAGGGAGAGATGAGGGGGGAGTAGAGAGAGGGGAGGTGAGGGGGGGAGGCGAGGGAGAGAGAGAGAGAGGGGGGGAGGGGAGAGAGAGAAGAGAGAGATGGGAGAGAGAGGAGAGAGAGAGAGAGGAGAGGAGATGGGACGTCGAAGGGAGAGGTGAGTGAGAGAGGAGAGAGCGAGAGAGAGCGAAGAGAGAGCGAAGAGCGAGCGAGAGAGAGCGAGGAGTGCGAGAAGAGAGCGAGAGAGCGAGAGAGCGAGAGAGAGAGGGAAGGAGAGTGGATGAGAGCGGGGAGAGAGAGGGGGGAGGGAGAGCGAGATGAGTAGAGAGAGAGCGACGCGGAGAGAGCGAAGGAGAGCGAGGGAGAGAGAGAGAGAGGAGAGAGAGAGAGGGATAAGAGAGCGGAGAGAGAGAGAGAGAGAGAGAGGACCGGAGATGAGAGAGAGTGAGAGAGGAGAGAGAGGGGAGAGAGAGGGAGAGAGAGGGAGAGAGAGGGAGGAGAGAGGGGGAGAGAGGGGAGAGAGGGAGAGAGAGGGAGAGAGAGGGAGAGAGAGGGAGAGAGAGGGAGAGAGAGGGAGAGAGAGGGAGAGAGAGGGAGAGAGAGGGGGAGAGAGGGGGAGAGAGGGGGAGAGAGGGGGAGAGAGGGGGAGAGAGAGAGGGAGAGAGAGAGAGAGAGAGAGAGCGAGAGAGAGAGCGAGAGAGAGAGAGCGAGAGAGAGAGAGCGAGAGAGAGCAATTTAATAATCTCTGTAGAGTATCTGTTCTCAGAAATCTCAAAACTATTTATTTGATCCAAAAAAAAAAAACAAAAAAAAAAAAACAGTAAAATAGTAAATAATATTATTACAATTTAAAATAGCTGTTTTTTATGTGAATATATGTTAAAATGTAATTTATTCCTGTGTTAATTAATACTTTTCTTTTAAGGAGTCTTTGTTAAACTATAATTATACATTTAGGTACAGTGATATTAAGCAACTACATGTCCTTACTATAGGGTTAGGGATAATTGCGTGTGATTATGCATCATTTGTACTCGCCTCCGTAGGGTATCAAGCAGACGTTGTGTTTACAGGCCAGCTCCACGATCTTCTCCACATCACTGTGACAGCCTGACGAAAGCAAACACACTCCACTTACTCACACACCTTCGTGTCATTCACAACACACAACCCTTCATGTACAGCACTGCTCAAAGATTTAAAAATTAAATACGTTTACGTTTTAAAGAAGTCTCTTCTGCTCACCAAGGCTGCTTCATTTTTTCAACAAAATCATGACAATTTTTTTTTTCAGGATTATTTGATGAATAGAAAGTTAAATATAATTTTTTTTAAAATATTTTAAATGTCTTTATATTAGTGCCGTGAAACGATTAATCGCATCCAAAATAAAAGTTTGTTTACATAATATATGTGTGTGTACTGTGTATAACTATTTTGTGTATATAAACACACATGCATGCATATATTTATGAAATATTTGCATGTATATACTGATATGTAAATCATATACATGCATGTGTGTGTATTTATATACACAAACTAATTATACACAGTACACACACATATATTATGTAAACAAACTTTTATTTTGGATGCAATTAACTGCATACTAATAATAATGTCTCAATATCCTATATTTTAGAATTCAGTTACTGTGATGTAAACCGGAATGTGATTATATCCCGTGGGATCTGATTGGACGGTGAACATGTCGTTTCAGAGGCAGAGAAAGTGACTTTTCTTCATGATTATGAAAAGGAGGAGATTCTGAAGGAGACTGCGAGGGTGACGGGAGAGTGTGATGGTGGGATGGATGAATTCTCCGAGAGGGAGGACATGATTTGCTGGCCGCTTGGGTTTTCTCCTAATCAAAGCTGGGCCGTTAATCAGAGGTGCTGAATGGGTGCTGTCAGGAATCCACCAATCAGAGAGCAGCCAGTGTCTCACTGGACGGAGACCGCCCCTTTCCCTCTAATGAAAGCAGCTTCTCATGAATATTAATGAGGCCGTCACTCACTGGGCCAAACCACCATGTCGGGCACGCGTCCGATCCTCCCCTCACGCAGGGCAAAGATCTCATGCAGGCAGTGACCTGAGGAAGAGACACAGAAGAAACACGGTCAGGGAGACAAACCAACGAATGAGGAATCAATCAATGAGGCATTAATATAGCGCTTCATAAGTACTACTGTACACCCAAGACAAACATCCAGGAACCAAAATAAACTCAATCTGAATCTTTTTTGTGAAATGAACACATGACTTTATAAAGGCAGCATGTAGTAATGCTCTAACCTCTCAATAAATATACCAGTTTGGAGCAAGTATGATCATTTCAACAAATTACTACTTTTATTGAGCAAGGATCAATTAAAGTGATCAAAACGTACAGTAAAACATTTATAATGTTGCTAAAAACAAAAAAATCATGTTTTCCACACAAATATGAAGCAGCACGACTGTTTTCAACATTGATAATGATGATGATAAATGTTTCTTGATCATCAGATCATCATATTAGAGTGATTTCTGGAGGATCATGTGACCCTGAAGACTGGAGTAATGATGCTGAAAATACAGCTTTGATCACATTACACTTTACTATATACTCACATAGAAAACAATTACTTTAAATGGTTATAATATTTCACTGTTTTTACTGTATTTTTGATCAAATAAATATAGCTTTAGACTTCTGTACAACTATTAATATAGTAAATGATAAAGTATTATAGTGTTTTGATTAAATACAAAATAAATTTAAACCATATTCTTCTAATTTATTTTAGCTTCAGCAATTACATCACAATCTAACAAACTCCCCTTTAGGAAATTGTGTAATAAAAAAAAAGAAATAATGAATTTATTGCACCCCTAAATCAAAAGAAAACCAAAACTGGAATCATACAATAATTATAGTTTGCATAAAACCTATTTTTGGACCATTATCATTTTTTGCATCATCACATTTTAATAAGAAACATATATTAAAATAAGCTGAATTTCTGTATGAAACAAATTTCTCACGGAGAAATATGACAAAATTCATATGCATGCTTCGGAAAATTGATCAAACTTCTTTCTGCCAAACACAAAGCCGTTTACCATGCCCTCGGAAAACCCGGTCCTCCGGGTCATGTGACGCGGACACACTCGCTGCTTTCAGATCCTCCAGGAAGGGCTCGTTCAGGTTAGGAGGAGCGACTGCACTTAGATTCAGAGTGGGCTAGAGGAACACACACATATCATATCACACACACAATCACACAACACACGAGTCTGACACACAGCTGTCTGAAACACACTCGACGTACTGTGGCAGGAGATTTATGCAGTAAACTGGCTCCAAACGTGCCCTCGAACCAGTCCTTCAGACTCGGCAAAATCAGCCCACTCAAGCGATACCTGAAACAACAACACCTCAGCACTGGACCGCTTCCGGAAACACACATCGATACAAAACATGCAGTGTGTGGGTAAATAATGACGTGTTCATGTCAGCTTTACTGTTCTAATAGGAATTTTTACACTTTAATAAAAATCTTACACTTTATTTGATATAGTTGTAAACAATTATTTACCCAAAACTATTTAAATCAATCTTTTAAACACTGTCTCTAAGCTTATTCTGTCAGATATGGCCTTGTGTTCAGTTTTGCAGCCACTAGATGGCATGAGCACATCACACTTAAAACTGAAGAGCCGAAGCTCCTACCGGGTGTAAATACATGTTATATATTTAATACCCAAGTAAAAGTAAAAATATTACTACAATATTGTATAAAATAAAAAAGTATAAAGTTTCCCACAAAAATATTAAACAATGATAACCACTAAGTACCAATAATAACTGATCAGCAAATCCTCGTATTACACTGAAGACTGGAGGAATGATGAAAAACACCTTCTGGAAATGATTTGAAGATTTTCTTTGCATGTGCTAATAGATGTGTAGAACCGGTTTAATCTATAGACATGTTCTTTCAATGACATTTCTGTGTGAAGGAGGCATATGGCAGTGAGAGCACATCATGTGTGTGTGTGTGTGTGTGTGAGAGAGATGAAGCAGCGCCGCTCTGTCTGTACGATTGCTGTGTGTGTGTGCGTGTGTCCTTGAGACTGTGGTAAACATCTCTGTCCAGACCTGTCTCCTGAAAGCCACAACACTGTGTGAAACTCAAGGGCACTACAGCAATGTTTGGAAAGTACAATGACATGTTTCAAAACACAACAATGCAGAAAATCCACATCGCATACAGATCATGTGCACATTTAACAATACAGAAAATAATAGTTTAAAGTGCCCCATTACGTTACTTTAAAGGTTCCTAATTTTGTTTTGGAGTCGTCTACATTAGTTTTACACACATCCCCAAAAATAAGTCATTTTCTCATAATATCAATCTATTGCAGCGTCATCTCTTTTCTTACAGTGTCTGAAATGGTTCAACAAAAGGATTCGGTCTCCTAAACCCCTCCTTCCTGAGAGTCTGCTCTGATTGGTCACATGGCCCAGTCTGTTGTGATTGGTCTACTCTGCTC
The DNA here is from genome assembly GCA_030578275.1 of Meda fulgida. Classification (NCBI taxonomy): domain Eukaryota; kingdom Metazoa; phylum Chordata; class Actinopteri; order Cypriniformes; family Leuciscidae; genus Meda; species Meda fulgida. The sequence continues at coordinate 36,450,709 of CM060624.1, forward strand.
TGATTGGTCAGATGGCCCAGTCTGTTGTGATTGGTCTGCTCTGATTGGTCAGATGGCCCAGTCTGTTGTGATTGGTCTACTCTGCTCTGATTGGTCAGATGGCCCAGTCTGTTGTGATTGGTCTGCTCTGCTCTGATTGGTCTGCTCTGCTCTGATTGGTCAGATGGCTCAGTCTGTTGTGATTGGTCTACTCTGCTCTGATTGGTCAGATGGCTCAGTCTATTGTGATTGGTCTGCTCTGATTGGTCAGATGGCCCAGTCTGTTGTGATTGGTCTGCTCTGCTCTGATTGGTCTGCTCTGATTGGTCAGATGGCTCAGTCTGTTGTGATTGGTCTACTCTGCTCTGATTGGTCAGATGGCCCAGTCTGTTGTGATTGGCCTAATCTGCTCTGATTGGTCAGATGGCTCAGTCTGTTGTGATTGGTCTGCTCTGATTGGTCAGATGACCCAGTCTGTTGTGATTGGTCTGCTCTGATTGGTCAGATGGCCCAGTCTGTTGTGATTGGTCTGCTCTGATTGGTCAGATGCTCCAGTCTGTTGAGATTGGTCTACTCTGCTCTGATTGGTCAGATGGCTCAGTCTGTTGTGATTGGTCTGCTCTGATTGGTCAGATGGCCCAGTCTGTTGTGATTGGTCTGCTCTGATTGGTCTGCTCTGATTGGTCAGATGGCTCAGTCTATTGTGATTGGTCTGCTCTGATTGGTCAGATGGCCCAGTCTGTTGTGATTGGTCTAATCTGCTCTGATTGGTCAGATGGCCCAGTCTGTTGTGATTGGTCTAATCTGCTCTGATTGGTCAGATGGCTCAGTCTGTTGTGATTGGTCTACTCTGCTCTGATTGGTCAGATGGCTCAGTCTGTTGTGATTGGTCTACTCTGCTCTGATTGGTCAGATGGCTCAGTCTGTTGTGATTGGTCTACTCTGCTCTGATTGGTCAGATGGCTCAGTCTGTTGTGATTGGTCTACTCTGCTCTGATTGGTCAGATGTCTCAGTCTGTTGAGATTGGTCATCTCTGCTCTGATTGGTCAGATGGCTCAGTCTGTTGTGATTGGTCTACTCTGCTCTGATTGGTCAGATGGCTCAGTCTGTTGTGATTGGTCTGCTCTGATTGGTCAGATGGCCCAGTCTGTTGTGATTGGTCTAATCTGCTCTGATTGGTCAGATGGTCCAGTCTGTTGTGATTGGTTGACCGATTGTTGGAAACAAAATGCCCTTGATTTGCAGAGATACAAACAGTAACGATGGGGTCGGTTTTACAGTATCAACCTCATCAAACTTTAAACTGAATTAACAAAATTAAATACATTAACAATTAGTTTATTGACTATTTGCTCTTGTATTCCTCAACAAAAAGAAAGTCATACAGACATCAAGGTGAGTGAAGGATGGCAGAACTGTCTATTTTTGGGACTGTAGTGCACTCAGCTCTGCTTAACACATTTATATCATGTAGAAATCCACTCTGAACAATTCTGCATATTTTCCCCAGAACAGATGAAGAAATATCTGAGTCTAATGGGTATTTGTTTGGTGCATTGTACTCACCGTTTGCCTGTGAATTCAGCTTGACCCTTTTTATTAAACAGGAACCTGGAGTCACTGTAACCCCAGCCATTCCACTTCATGACCTCCTGCCTGAAAGAAACAGAGGCCATGCAAAAGCTGTTTAACAATCTCACAAAGTATATTCAATGACATGCAACCTTTGTCTTGCACGTCTGCAAATAAAATATTCAATTACAGTGACCTGCAGAGATCAACCACTTCTGTGTGGTATGATAACGAGAGAGCTCATGAACGAATGATGGCGTTATTATGGAAGTCCTGAAGGTCACAGCATTCACTTCTGCTGAGAGTGAAGAGAGCTTCGGATCGGAAACACTTTAAATAAGAGTTAACAGAAGTTAAAATATATTTCCTGCTGTCTATATTTATTTGAGCCACTGCATGAAAGGATGCCAAAAAATAGCACTATTTTAAGCACTAAACCAAAAAAATCTGCTGTTCGGCAAGTTAAAATGTATTAGTTTATTAGCCATAAACTTCTGTTTAAAAAAAAAGTGACGTATTCTTTACAAAAATATAAGAATATATCTGCATTTTTACATGCATGTTTGTGTTTTACAATGGGGTGATTTAGTTGCTTACATGCTGTAAGATGTTCGAATAGAATTTACAAATACGTAAACAGTAATAAAATAAGAAAAATAGACAAGTTACAAATGATAGCACAAGTAAATACAATAGAATAAAGAAACAAATTAAATAAACAACATTAATGACAGACAGCAGCAGGTTTATTAGGCTGCTGTCACTTTAAGAGTGAATGCACAAATCCAATATACTGATACACATGTATTTGCTTTCCCAACTCGCTTAAGACAGACACAACCAATGTGTCTAGGTGAATCCTCGCCAAGATGGGCAGTTAGACATCATTTTGTGAGTATTTGGCCAGTTAAGCACAAAAAAACCTAAATTTGGTACTTGTGATCTGTTTAAGAGGCGGCTTTATGTGTGTACATCAAGTACATTATGGTTTGAGACACCACCCTTTTCTGTCTTTTCTAAAACCATAAGCATGATCAATAGTAATTGTGAAGACTGCCTTAGGAAACAGCACTAACTAAAGCACAAGTTCCTTCCTCCAGGATTGATCTCTGGAGCGGTGCGCCTCACACTAAACACACGCTGTCCGTGTGCAGAAGCATGAGCGGATGATCAGAGGAGGGAACTTCTGACAGACAGCCCCTCAAACTCTCAACACAGCCACTGAACACTTCTCTGCAGCAAAGCAGACGAAAATGTGACCACTCCAGACAGACCTGACAAGACGACGGAAACAGAGACAAACAGAAAGACGTTATCTCAATCAGTTCAAGTAAAAGAGTTTCACTGGAATATCATTTTTGATACCATGGGGGAAATCCGCCATACAGATAATCTGTTGTCATCACATAATCTTTTGATAATTTGGGTAGTTTTGTTGCAATAACTTACTTTCTACACTTACTAAAAAAGACAAGTAAACAGTCAACGACAGCACAAATAAATAATGGAATAAAGAGATAAAATAAACATGACCATAGTGGTGGGTCTAACAGTAGAATTCAGGTAAGAAATTTTAGAGAAAGGAAAGCAGTCAAATGTAGAATAACACTGGATAATCTTCACTGTAAAAATTAAATACAGATTAATGCTTACAATTAAAGTGAATAAAAGTTACAGCAGCAGGTTTATGAGGCTGCTGTCGCTTTAAGAGCTTAAGCACAGATCCAATACCCTGGTACACAACATGCTTTTCCTCTTAACTATTTATGTTCCAAAACTGACTGCATTTACCTGAATATTTGGCAAGACAGGCATTTTGACATAACTTTTGTATTCGACAGTTTAAGTGCAATAAGCCATGAATAGAAGTCAATTTGGTCATCGCGAGCTGTTTGCGATGCGGCTTTATGTATGCGGCACTTATATAAATTAGTATTGCATGCGCTTTTGTTGTGAGCGCGAAACCTGCGATAATGACTAACATAATGTGCAATACAGGCACTATTCAACTGGAGCAAAGCGCGACAGGAGGAGGGTGTGTGTCCAATCACCGCTGGAGAGAAGAAAGAGCTGGTATCGTTGTATCTATACTGCTGAAAATTAGTATTCAAACCGTTTCAGATATTTCAGTATCTATAGATACATATCGAAATATCTATATTCTTTGACATTAGCGGAGTCTAATAATAGTAATAATAACTATTAACCCTAAATATACCCTCAATGACCCACGTATTTTCACTCCTGCAGACATAGTTATACAGTATGTGACAAGAGGAAGGAACCCGTCTCATTTATTAAAGGTCCCATTCTTCATGTTTTTTTTAAGCTTTGATTGTGTTTACAGTGTGCAATATAACATGTGTTCATGTTTCGCGTGAATAAAAAAAAACAGTATTTTTTTATCTGTTTTCACTCTCCAAAAAACGGCCCGATGACTTCCTTGCTCTATGAAGTCCCTCCTTCAGAAATACGTAACGAGTTCTGATTGGGCCAGCGGTTCCTGCGTTGTGATTGGTTGGACAGCAGCTTATCGCACGTTGCCCGGAAAGGTCACACCTCTTACCATACATTGGAGATGCATGCGCTGATTGTTATTGTAAAAATGTCAAACATATTACCATATCAATTTGAGCCGGAATCAGACCCGGAGAACATGAAGAGAATCGATTAGAACCTGTTCAAACACGACTTTTGCAGGATGTTTCACAGTGGTAAGCTGTTTATTTAGTAGTTGTCATACTTTTAATTGGTTAAATTGTAGAATTAAATGTTACAAACCGTTATAAAAGCTTGTGGTATATGGTTTTGTCCGTCTGTCGAATTAACGATGGTGTTGTTGAATTTTTTAAATAAGTCCATTGTTTATTCCTACTTTAGTTACGCGTGTGCACGAGTTGTGATTAGTAATATATGTTTTATAGGTGTACAAATGGTAACTGTGACAAAATGCCAACGGAGGTTGAAAACATCTGCTGCAAAGAAATACAAAAAGTACTGTTACACCTCCTGATTAAATTTTTTTTAGTTGTGTATAGTTCTTTTCATCCAAACAACTTTATATAAATACACTTTATTTTTACCATGAATATAGCCTTAAAAGCTGCCATGTTGTGTAAAAGAAATCATTGCCATGCATTAAATAATGTATTTATTAAAAGTTGAATGTTACGTGACTGCACACAGTTTTAGTTGTGGATTGTATTTTTCGGGAACCGAGTTAAACATAAATTGTAACCATTGATCTCTAAGCACAGCGTCCCTGGGAAGGCCAAACAAAGGTGAATTGACTCCGGCATGAAAATAACAGCGTCTCGACGACATGGAGACAAACACACTCTACAAACACACACTCTTCCTCTTCTCTGTGGGAGCGCAACAAGACCACGCCCCCTTTTTGTGTATTCCTGTGGGCGGAGATTAGTCAAAACTTTTCTAGTTACGTCATTAAAAACGGAAGTAGAAGGACCTAGTCCAAACCGGCCGTTCGCTGTAGGCTTTGAAAGGGGACTTCTGTTTAATAAAATATCTCGCTAGGCATTGAACTTTAAGCTTTATAATTTTACAGGAATTATTTTTGCTCTAACAGCAACATTACACACTAACTAAAGTTTGAAAAATGGAATCGCGAAGAACGGGACCTTTAAATTACACAGGAAAATTATTTTAGGGATTTTTTTTAATCATATTGAAATTGAACTAAAAGACCAGCTGGATTGATCCATTATAATGCACTAAGACAAAAGCTCTCAAACAAGGCAACTTTCTTTGAATATGACATACTTGGTTTGAATGAAGCTTGGCTAGTTAGCCTGTTAGCAAATGGGACCAAAAATGTAAAAAACGAAAGAAACTGTGATCTTTCTTGATGAAGGTTACATTTGAGCAACTATGTTCATCTGGCACACACTGCCAAGAGGAAATATTTTCAACCCCTACAGTATAATGCCTGGCATGATAAGATACAAGAATGCTGAAAAGCAAAGCTTTCTACTACTGGCAGTTCAACAATCTCTACATCCACCATTTCTCTTTGACAACAAACACTTACACATACAGAAATTCCAGCAGTATCTTATCAATGAACTGCACTGGATATACAGAGCATTGGGATAAAAGGGAGGCCTATTGTTCCAAAGTGTTTCTTTCCACACATCTGGGAATGTTGCACGTATGACCTGTCCCAATACACACACCTGCGGTCTAGGCCTCTTGAGAGTGTGTGTACGTGACGACAGGAAGTAAGTGTGCAAGACTGAGCCACATCTGAAAGATGCCAAAGCTCAAAACACACTCAATCCATCTCTAAAATCTCTTCAGAGAGCCACGTTTCCGTTACGCGTCAAAGTGTAATTTGAAGCGTAACGGAAACGTGGCTCTCTCTGAAGAGATTTTAGAGATGGATTGAGTGTGTTTTGAGCTTTTGAAATTGCGAATTGAAAATACACCCAATGGAAACCTTGCAAAAACTACCATGTATCGCAAACAAGTTTTTACGCTCGCATGCGGTGGTTTTCAGGCAGTTCGGGGAAAAAAAGAACATTTCACAAAACTCCAATGGACACAGTTTTACCGCATTTACAGTCACCTGGCGTTAGATGGCACGGTTTGTTTGGACAAAATACGAGACAGTGTTCTTTATCAAACTCATAAAAGACATACGTTTTATGGGGATACTGGATTCTAAACAAAGAAATGCCACAATTGATCAAGAGCTGGAAGCAGAAATGAGGGAGGAACACCCAGAAACTCTCACAGCCATTACAAACACCTTCAATCATTCGATTAATAATAATGGCCAGTGCGGTGACTGGAATCGTTTGCCATGATTTTTGGAATGACTTATCACAAGAGAGAAAAAAAAACGTTTTAGGCACGCAGGGAATGAAAGTGTGGATGCGAAGCAAACCAGGGTAAAGGTATCATCTTCTTTTTTTGGCCACCTAGAGACCAAAATTAGAAGTTTATTTTAAAGTGCAAGTACTGTAAATAAAACGCTGTAAAAACAACATGCTGTAAGTGTGTCCCAACGAGTAATCAAAAGTTCGACACACACTTGCGTTCCTTCACGACCACTTTAACACTTTGGCCAAATGCAGGAAATGGGTCATGTTGGTAGAGAAGTGGTCAAGCGCAAAGACCACAACTGTGGTTCATACGGAGATGTTCAGTCAGAGGAAACATTTGTGATTTGTACTAGCAGTGGCCAAACTGCCTGACAAAACCGCATGACACTGACAGCACGGCCAAAAACAATCTACATACTAAAATCTTTCAGCTGTGTCTCAGTAGGTCAAAGGTTTCTTCACCTCGTGTCCCGCACTAGATGGCAGCAGAGTCCCGTTAGCAGACACAGAGTCAGGCCACCCCGGCCCTCATCCAATCACAGCACAGCTTTGCAGTGATAACTTTTCATAGACAAAATACAACTTGTGGGGAGATCACCTCTATATAATGACCATAAGAGTTTAACTGATGCCATAAAGAGCTTCAGGCCAGAACTGTTGAGAGACCGAACACAGAAATAACCAACGCCCTTTTTGTTCACAGAAGCATCATCATCACTTGCAATGAAAGGACATGCCTGAACACTCAGGAAACATCATATAGGAACAGGAAACGATATCAATCTTTACAGACTCAGGACTCACAAACCCAGACTTTCAGCACACAGCGACCTCCAGAATAAATAAAAAACATCATATACTAGCTTTCATTAAAGGGATAGTTGAACACAAAAGATATTTTAAAGAATGTTGGTAACCCACCAGATAGTTGACGGCACCCATTGACTTACATTGTAGGAAAGAAAAATACTATGCAAGTCAATGGATGCCATTTGGTTACTGACATTCTTTAAAATATCCTCTTTTGTGTTCAACGGAAGAAAGACACTCATACAGGTTTGGAACAACATGAGGGTGAGTAAATGATGACACAATGTTCATTTTTGGGTGAACTATCCCTTTAAGCACATACATTTTTAACAGATGACAAATAGTTTAGAAATCAGTTAGATAGATCACCATCTATCTTCTCCACAGATCCTCTGAAAACTCGGGCCCCTTGAAAACTCAGAAGCTATAAAGAGAGACCGTTATCTTCATTAAAGATAGAGTTCACACAACTGTAAAACCATCATCTACTTTCACAAGTACATACCCTCATGTCCCACAGCTCTTTTTTTTACTATACAGAAGATCACAAACAATGAAAGTGGCTGTCAAGCCCCATATGGCTTAGTCCACATGACTCGCGCAACATATTAAAATTAACTAATAGTTTTGTGTGAGGAACAGACCCAAATTTAACTGAAATGCCCTGGTTCTTAAATCTCGTTTCCTTGAGGCGGAGTAGATGACGACAGTAATACTTTTTGGGTGACCTATAGCTTTAAGAGCTGAAGCGAGTTTATAATGGAGGAACCAGCAGTCCTGTGACATGCAGCGGTATATAAGCTCGCTATAAGGGTAACCCCAATAATATGTGCAATGACCACAATGATTATGAAAACAGAACAAAAAGAAAACTGAACGTGTCCAGGTCTCGCGCCACCGCGCCCGCCTCCTCCTCCGGGAAATGAATGGATACTTTGTTTCACTCCAGCTTTCACACACTGATACAATATAACGCCCGCTGCTGGATCCCTTCACGCGACTGCTCCTTCTTTACATGCAGCGTTTATTCCTGTGTGTGTGTGAGGAGCTGGACCCCACCGCACACATAGGCTATACTGTACCTCCTCTTCGGCACCGGTGTCAGACTGCTCGGCTCGGATCGCGACGCCCCGGCTTTGCACTCCTGCGCCGCGACGCTCGTGTTTCCATCTTCTGTCCTGTGTTTCTGCAGATGTCCTGCGATGATTCTGAGTCTCTGCTGTGCGTTGCTGCTGTTTGACGCCATGCTGCTTCCGCGTTTGCTGTCAGAGGTCAGCGCGCGGCTGATGATGGAGGGATGAGGTGGAGATTACTCACTCACGCGTCCCGTCATGCACCGCGCTCCCCCTCCCTCCCAGCAGATCTTCCTGACACTATCCTTAAAGGGAACCTGTTATGTAAAATTATGTTTGAACATAAATGTGTGTCGGCACACATTGCATATATTCAGTCAAGAGCAGTGAGTGTTTATCTGTTTTTCTTTGTTGTTTGATTCATATTGACAGTATATATAGCACTATATAACACTGCTGTCACATTAATACACAGACCTAATATACACGTGATTTCTTTACTTGCTGTTTACGTTCACAGACATACCTGACTGTGAACTTTGTGTGTTTTTGACAGTTTAAGCGCAATAATAGTGAAGGAGAACAGTTTTATACTCACGGGACGTGCTATCTGACAGATGTGTGTGCTCAGAAAAACATGTATCAGAAGTTTAGACTGATATGACTTTAAAACACATGCAGATAATAAACTTTCATGATGATGAAGAACTGCAATGTCAATGAGTTTGACCGTGATAATCAAACCAAACAGATGTTTTCGTTTTTGGCACGAGCTGTACAGGCTCCGCCCTCTTCTGCGAAGCTGGGCGGGGAGAACAGCAGCTCATTAGCATTTAAAGATACATGCATGAAAACAGCATGTTTTTGCTTCAACTCAAAAATTGGCATTTACAACATGGTATGATGAATTACCTGTGGGGGTTTTGAGCTGAAACTTCACAGACACATTCTGGGGACATCAGAGACTTATATTACATCTCGTAAAAAGAGGAATAAATGGTCCCCTTTAAATTATGCACATTTTATTTTTTTAGATATCACTCGATGTCTTACTATATTATCTCTTAGAATAAAACTTAAAAAATCTTTAAAAAAACTACATTTTGGCAGCATTTAAGTTTAAATCTTTGAACTGTGAATCTACTGTAATTTTTGGTTGTTTTCATACAGTTTGTTCTCACGTGTTGAGAATGCTAATTCTAATATAGCTAATATAACTTCTAAAATTATACAATAATAATACTACATCAAAATTGTGAAATAACATAAACTGAGTCCAGATCACTATTATAGATAGATAATAGAACACTATTTCGCTGGTTTTCAACATTGACAATAATCAGAAATATTGGTCTATTTGAAGTCAATATTCCTTCAATTCACAAAAAAGTAGCCTACTTTATGTTTAGTGCCTGCCTGTTTCATATGGTTCTAGTACAAAATTACACTAAACAAAACTAAATTTGTTTTATTTGGCTTGTAACAAAAACAAACCCACTTTGCCACATTTTGTTGTGTTCCATAAAGACCCATGCTTTCAAAAATTCAGGTGTAAAAACCCATAAATCATCAAAACCATTTCAGCGTTCTTCACACTGTACAGTCTTGGCTTTAAAGTCCCCCTGTTGTGAAAATCCAGCTTTTATTGTTTATATGTCTGTGGTGTTTTTAATATGAAAAACAATGTGTAATTCATAATTCAACACCATTGCTGAGTATTTTCTCCTTAAAACTGCAGTGAACTAAAGACAGTCTCAAAAACCGCTGGTGTTTCGTCACAAACGACCTTGTAACCAATCAGATCAACCAACCAGTGGATCTCTGAGTGAGTGAGTGAGTGGAGGCGGGGCTCATTTGCATATTCATAGAACCGCGTGTACTAAATGAGGCAAGGGTGTCGAATTACATTCAAGCTATTTTAAGACATGGACTTTTTTTTTCAAGGAAAGAAATTTTAAATATGTAATTTTGGATAAAATTATTGACTACAGGTGGACTTTAAATAAAACTTTTATTCCTGGTTTCACAGACAAGACTTATGCCTATAGTCTCAGACTAGAAAGCATGTTTGAGCTATTTTTACTTTTATGAAAGGCACTTGCACTGACATATCTTAAAATATATCAGTGCCTTTGTTTTCTCAAGATTCACACCAGTAATATTTTCTTGCAAGGCATGTTCATAAAAGCAATTTAAATTAGATTAATATTGTATAAATAAAGTGGTAAATTATCTTGTTGTTTTTTTACGCAAACAAGCACTTGCGTCGCTTCATAAAACTGAGGTTAAACCACTGGAATTTCATGGATTACTTTAAAGATGTACGCAACTACCACATTCAAGCCCCTACTTTCTGTAGTAAACCTTACTGGGGCTTGAATGTGGTAGTTGCGTGTAGCTGTCAATGGAGGGACAGAAAGCACTCGGATTTCATCAAAAAGATCTTCATTTGTGTTTCGAAGATGAACGGTCTTATGGGTTTGGAAGAACATGAGGGCGAGTAAATGACAAAATTTTCATTTTTGGATGAAATATCCCTTTAAAAGGATAGCTGAGTATTATTAACTGATTACGTGTCTTTACAGAACATCTGAGTCTAGAGGTGAAGAGATGCAAGAAATAGCAGGTCTCCTTACCCGTTGTTCTTTCCTTTTATCAAATCACAAATAGTCATTTTGAATAAATTTAATTGAATAAATTAAATCTCTAAAAGACCCCCTGTAGTGAATAATTGTATCACTTACAACTCATCTTTGATAACCAAAACAACATATGTACAACTTTTTTTTTTTGTGAAAAAATGTCTTCATGCCTTTAAATAGATTTTGCTTCCTGTAGTAAACGCGGTGCTATGGATATGCTAATTAGCCCCGCCTCCACGCAAGCTCACATAGCCTATGCTAAAGCCCGCCGCACGTTGATCACTCACAGCGGCTCAGATCCACTGGTTGACGATCACATGTTGATCTGATTGGTTACAAGGTAGTTTGTGACGTCAGAAACACCACCGATTTCAAAGTGTGTTTTTGAGCTTGTTTGAGATGCTCCTTGCCTCGCCTGAAATGTAGGTGAGAGTAGGCGGCTGCAGTGAGGGGAGGAGTGAAAAAAGCGCAGGCGAGACGGACAGATCTCTCTTCTAGCAGTGGATCAGACACCTGCAAGATCAAGGCAGATATCGCGGGATTCACGCTCGTGCACGGTGTTGCTAATAAACTGGATGTAATTTAAGTTCTGTTGCTTTTATATGAAAATAAATATAATGAACAAGACACTCAAAGTACTTATTTATTTCCATTCCAAATACGTGTTTATCTTTACGTGTTTTTTTTTTCTTTAATACAGACATGTGTTTTTATTTTTTATAAAAATTACAAAAGTTTCTTCACACATAACGTGGTACGTATTACACATAAAACATTATACAATAGTTTTAAAATCAAACATTTTAAAAGAGAAACAATACATCACGGTTGTTTAAACCAATGGGCATAAGTTGTGTTGTCAGCAAGTTTTTTCCCATCATGGTTTTGATCAGCGCAGTCGGTGGAGAGCAACTGCGCGCGACTGCAGAATCCGACACGTGCGTCTTGCGGTCACGAGAGTTTTTTTTACATACGTCAGCATGACATAAGAGCGAGGCGGACCGCTCTCGGACACATTTCTAACCGGCATGCATCTCGCGGTGATCAGCGGTGATCGGTTCTGGCAGATTTTGAACACCACAGACATATAAACAACAATAAAAGCTGGATATTCACCACAGGAGGACTTTAAATAACATTATAAATGTTCAGAAATTGACTTGATAACATTACATTATTGAGATAGGCTACTACACTTACTGATACGTGTGTGTGCAGTAGTCTGTCAATGTGTTTGTAAAGGATTATTCTCAATATGTTAAGCACTCTTGATGGGTTAAATTGTGCAGTCTCAATCTTTATGTGCTTTACTAATTAATAACAGATGTACTTTAAAATACACTTCCACAAAACCTCTCACATTTATTTCCCAGATGCAAACTTTGCATATTCCATACTAGTATTTCAGACACATGGAACAGTTTTTACGCTTGGAAATGTTTTGTCAGTGCCAATAAAAAGCTTTCTCCGTCTTCAGGGCAGTGATGGGAATGACGCCGTTATAAATATGCGAGAGGCAAATACTTTTTTTTACTGTTCTTCCTTGGTTAGTGGGCAGAGCACGAGACAAGCGCATAAATGCTGACGATTGGCTGAGGTAGAGTAAAATGTCATTGTAAGCCAATCAGAAGTAGAGTTGCGCGGGTGTTCGAAAGCACGCATAGATGGTCATTCGGCTCTTTTGACTCAGCTCACTGAAAAGAGCCGGCTCTTTTGGCTCACAAACGGCTCTTTAAATGTTTGACAATAATATTTCAATTTTTATTACATAATTATTTAATTTCTATAGGCTAAATTTGTTGTAATAGAGTCGGCTCTTCAGATATGCGAGCCAGCTCCCGACCTTCACCTAAAAGAGCCGGCTCTTAGAGTCGGCTCATTCGCGAACGAGTCGATCCATCATCACTTCAGCGCTCATTCGCGAACGACCCATCTACACTAGACATCACTTTTTCCTTCAAGAAATTAAAGGAACGAATGTAATCGTGAAAATACCTACCTGTATATCCTTCGTTTTGCTATACATTGCACTTTCCAGTTACATTGAAAGCACTATTGTTACAGTTCTACTTGAAGTACAGCATTTTTTCAGTAATTTTGTTTTGTTTTATTTGCACTACAAAGAGTGTATTTATTTGTTATTTCTTTTTGGTGTATTGCTTAACAAGCTTAATTTAATTTTGCCCAGTTGTGGCCTGTTGAGGGGCAATAAATATCAAAAGTTCCAAAACATCTATTGTGTTATTTGCATTGATCCACTGTATAAACATAACTACTTACATGGCATTTGATTGGAGGCTAGTCTCACTTTGTCCCACAGCAACATTTTTTTTTTAGATGTGTGTACAATGTTTCATGTTTCTGTTAATAATGTATTGTATTAAGTGTCCATTTCATTATAATATTCAGATTTATCATAAATAATTGAACATGCACATGCATTTTGAGTTCCGTTAAAGAGGGGTAGAGGTGGGGTCACATTTGAGCATTTAAAATTAAATTTTACTTGAAAGTAACGCAATAGTTACTTTCTTAAGTAACTAGTTATTACTTTTAAAATTTGTAACTGAGTAACTAATTTAGTTACTTTTTGGAAGAAATACTAGTAACTAACTAATTACTTTTTAAAAGTAACTTGCCCAACACTGCTTAAGAGCAGATGACCCTTAAGAGTCACGTGACCGTGAGACATGACCTCGTCTGATGATGTCATCACAAACCTCTAAGCTCCTCCATTTAAAGTGCTTTTCTCTGCACAGCCTTGTAAATATGGGATACATTGCCTTTACAACAATGGAAAAAGCCACATTTTTTTGTGTTTCCTGAGGTTACAGAATGGAATGTTTAATTGGAAAGTGGTGTGTTACTGTGCAACGGTTATTTTTAGATATTTAGCAATTGTGGTATAACCTCCGCTATACTAATTGAACACTTGGAGAAAACATTCTGGGAAAATATCATATAAATAACACAATCAATATAACAACTATAATTTATATACAATAATAATACATCAACGTATCTGTGATTCCCAAACTCAAAGAGTGTTCATTAGCAGTTGGAAATAAAGGAACGAGCACGTTGAAATGATGATGATAATAATGATGGAGTGATTTATTAGTGCGTGTTGTTTGAGGGACACAGGCTGTGCAGTTTAACGCTGTTACAGCTTCATCCAGATGGAACGATTGTTTCCTCCAGGCATGAGCTTTAAACTCCCAAAACAAAGTTCTGTAATGCACTGACTGCAAACAATTAAGAGTCGGAGTGTATCACAGAACTTTACTTGGAAAGCCAGAGCGCTGCTCGCCGATCCTCTTCTTCTCAGGGAAACTCTTCTGTACGCGAGAAACCGACACGTTACACTTCTCATACACATCACAAATAGATTTATTTATACACAAAAAAAAAGTGATCATCAATAAGTCATGGCAACATGTTTTTTCGATTAAGTTATGATTTTTTAATCTATCTATCTCTCATATATATATATATATATATATAACAAATATAGATTAATTAGTGCTGTCGAATAGATTTATTACATCAAACATAAAAGTTTTGTTTATATATATATATATATGTGTGTGTGTGTGTATACAGTTTACATGCACAGTGTGTATATATACATACATAGAGATACACACACAAACATATATAGAACGTAAACAAAACTTTTATGTTAGATGTGCTTAATTGATTTGACAGCACCAAAATATATAGGCTAATAACTAATAGATAAATATAACTGGACAGACCATTTGATTGGGCATACTTAAAATGAAGGCAGCAAGTGACCTGAAGTTTGAAGTTGAAGTAGGTGGCAATTTTTAACAGTGTACGGATGGTAACAGTTATAATACTGAGAATGAAATCAGAGCAGAATGAAAGATGATTGACAGGTGAGACTGATCAAAGCATCTCTGAGCTGGAGCTGAAAGTGAGGAACTCGTCGAGCTCAGTAATGTCTAATAGAATAATTTAAATGATGGATAAGATGCATAAACGTGGACTCGTTCACACATGCAATAATCACATGAATGATGAACACATATGGCGGCCTGCGGTGCATTTGCAGAAAAAGAGCTACGTGCACAATTCCATGCAAATTAAGTGCATGCAACAACAACAAAAGACAAAGCGCAGAAGAATAAAATGACACGTGTCACAAAAATCCGATTTAAATTTTGAATGCGCTCTTCCACTCGGTCTATTTGCACAGTTAACAACTGGGGCAGCCGAGGACAGCTGACGTGTCGAAAACTGTGGAGCAGAGCATTACTTTATCAAGATCAAGTCTGTCATCCCGGAGTCTATCTAAACTTAACACACAAATGTCATTTCTCAAACTAAAAGAGAAGTCAAAACAATCTTAAGAAAGGGGAAACTGAGCATGCCATATGTCATGCATTTGCACGTATAACGCCACGCAGACATTAGTAGTTTACTTTCCACAGGAAAACTTCCATTCAAGTTACTTTAATGCTTCAGTGGGTGCAAATCTAAATGAGTGTCGATGTGACAGGGTTTTATAAGCACACGCGCACATTCTGTGAATGAATGCACACTTCCAGACAGAGGAAAAGAGTAAAAGAAACAACATACCTGCTGCAACTCACAGAACGAGCCAGTCGACGCTGGATAAAGTGTTTGGAGAAGAAGCTCTGCTGAAACACGGTCTCTGTCAGAAGAAGAAGAACAAGCCCTGGGGAGCATTGAGCAGATGAAGCTCGTGTAACTGTTGATGAAGCGCGTCCGCGTTCGTGCAGCAGCTGGAAGAATGTCGACGTGGAGCTGCCAACCGTGCGCGCGCAAACACGCACGCGCTTCGCGGGGAGAAAAAAACTACGTTTTGCTGGTTTCAGGCACTGGGGTACTAGTACTAGTATACTGGTTAGTAATCAGTTAGTTAGTGCTAGAGATTTATTCAGTGAGGTTCATAAGATACGTGTCAGCGCCTGGGATAGATAGATAGATAGATAGATAGATAGATAGATAGATAGATAGATAGATAGATAGATAGATAGATAGATAGATAGATAGATAGATAGATAGATAGATAGATAGATAGATCGATATTGTTTTACTCTTCTCACAGGCCTAGACTTTAACTAACCTCAAAATCAGTTGTTGTTTAAAACTATGATGATAATAACTATAAAACATTTCAATATTTGTTTTGTAAAAATGATTTCCATCCATCTGTATACAAATTTGAACAATTTCACCCCAAAAAATAAATTTACAGATGAAATGTGAGGCATGAAGAAAACAAAGGGAACATTTATTTAAAGGTATGGTAGGCAATTTTTGGAGAGGCTAGCAATAGCGAGTTAGCTTGAAAGCATGAGATCCCTCCCTCGCTTCATTGTGTGTACAATGCCCGGGCTCCTTCAAAACATGAACGCGTACAGCAGAGTCTGAAAAGCGACACGAGAGACAGCGTTAAACCCCCTCATGTCTAAAAGCACATTACATTACAATAATAATGAACATAAACAACTTAAAGAGCTCTTGTAGCACCTGACTGCTGCAGATCATTTAGGCGTTGATGAAACGCAATTTGAGTCAAGAATCGCTTCGAGTTTAACTTCACAGGTTTCCATCTCTTCCAGATTACAGTAGTTATAGTGAACGCAGCATAAGCTGGTGGTTTTGATCAGGAGGAACTGTTGCTGCTGTTCGGTGACCGACGTCTGTCTAACTCGGCACAGCATGAAACGCTCTGATGACGTGTGATGTCTGAGCTAACAAGCGAATTCGAAGCCGAGCGAATTCGTTCCTAATCCAATGATTGAACAAAATTTTATGATCATATGCCTTCCACAGAAGATATACATATAAATACATTTAGACCACTTAAAGGCACACTATGCAAGAACCACTAGAACAATGTTATATATTTTGTTGACTTGTGTACTTACATTGTCCTAAATGATTGCTCAGAGAAATAAGGGGTGTTTCTCAAAACCAAGAATACAAAGAACAGACTTGTGTTCTTGGGGAGAACGCTCTTGCTAGTTGTTCTTGGAAGAATGAACTCACAAGGTGACGAGCACACAGAGCGCTGCCGACAGTTTGAGACGATGTGTTCTTGCTGGTATTGCGCAATAATTCCCCCGCACAGACGCCGTCTGCAGTACCCAAACATAACGAGAATTATTGACGATAACAGCCAGGCTTTATCGCCCAAGCCTACCCTCAGCTCAAGGGATTACTCTACAACTCTACACTACAATGTAATGTATATTCATAACAATAAAGCAACGCCTGTCTCCTTTTCATTCTGCTTCTGTTGTTTCTTTGTGCACATCACTAGCCAAAAAAAATGCAGGTAATATTGACCTGCCTCTCTCTGCTTCCTGCTCCTTCCTCGAATGTGGAATTGAATGCTGGGATATTTCTGCCGTCAAGTTCACACAAGTTACCAACCGATGCATCCTCGGTAAAATGGGTGTGTCAAGAACACTTCCGGGATTTTTAACCGTTCTTGCCAAAATAAAAACTTGTGTATTGGGACAGTACTTGGGCCACAAAAGATGACGTTTCACAAGAACACAAGAACAGAGATTGAGAAAGGCCCAAGAAGTTTTGACCAGGACACAGACCGTCTATCAATGACATCATATCCGTGTTACCCTTGATTTTGTAAAAACCTGCTTTAATATATTATGTTTTATTAGACAGGTGAGCAACTGTTTATTTACATTTATCGACAGAAACCAAATCATTGTTATATACACTCACCTAAAGGATTATTAGGAACACCTGTTCAATTTCTCATTAATGCAATTATCTAATCAACCAATCACATGGCAGTTGCTTCAATGCATTTAGGGGTGTGGTCCTGGTCAAGACAATCTCCTGAACTCCAAACTGAGTGTCAGAATGGGAAAGAAAGGTGATTTAAGCAATTTTGAGCGTGGCATGGTTGTTGGTGCCAGACGGGCCGGTCTGAGTATTTCACAATCTGCTCAGTTACTGGGATTTTCACGCACAACCATTTCTAGGGTTTACAAAGAATGGTGTGAAAAGGGAAAACATCCAGTATGCGGCAGTCCTGTGGGCGAAGATGCCTTGTTGATGCTAGAGGTCAGAGGAGAATGGGCCGACTGATTCAAGCTGATAGAAGAGCAACTTTGACTGAAATAACCACTCGTTACAACCGAGGTATGCAGCAAAGCATTTGTGAAGCCACAACATGCACAACCTTGAGGCGGATGGGCTACAACAGCAGAAGACCCCACCGGGTACCACTCATCTCCACTACAAAGAGGAAAAAGAGGCTACAATCTGCAAGAGCTCACCAAAATTGGACAGTTGAAGACTGGAAAAATGTTGCCTGCTCTGATGAGTCTCGAATTCTGTTGAGACATTCAGATGGTAGAGTCAGAATTTGGCGTAAACAGAATGAGAACATGGATCCATCATGTCTTGTTACCACTGTGCAGGCTGGTGGTGGTGGTGTAATGGTGTGGGGGATGTTTTCTTGGCACACTTTAGGCCCCTTAGTGCCAATTGGGCATCGTTTAAATGCCACAGCCTACCTGAGCATTGTTTCTGACCATGTCCATCTGTTTATGGCCACCATGTACCCATCCTCTGATGGCTACTTCCAGCAGGATAAAGCACCATGTCACAAAGCTCGAATCATTTCAAATTGGTTTCTTGAACATGACAATGAGTTCACTGTACTAAAATGGCCCCCACAGTCACCAGATCTCAACCCAATAGAGCATCTTTGGGATGTGGTGGAACGGGAGCTTCGTGCCCTGGATGTGCATCCCACAAATCTCCATCAACTGCAAGATGCTATCCTATCAATATGGGACAACATTTCTAAAGAATGCTTTCAGCACCTTGTTGAATCAATGCCACGTAGAATTAAGGCAGTTCTGAAGGCGAAAGGGGGTCAAACACAGTATCAGTATGGTGTTCCTAATAATCCTTTAGGTGAGTGTATAAACTCAACACAGTTAGTCTTTTTGTTTAATCTTGTTTTCTTGATTTACCGCGAGTACCATGTTTTACCATGTCTAATATCGATCTAGCTCACTGCAGTGTGTCTCATATAGTAGCCGTTGAGCACACATACAAAGCATTATAACAACTTACATCACACTCAAATGTGTCTAATATGATGAACAAGAAGAAGAGGAAGCGTATAACAAAAGCTGCACTGCTCGTGTGTCGCGCTCGTCTCTCATTAGCAATCGCTCCGCTACAGCGGCTTTCATAACGTTAATACACCTTTAATACATTACCGCTCATCCATGAATATGATTTCTGCTGTATTCTCCACGGCTGTAGAGGTGAAGACAACAACTCCCGTGATCTGCCATATCAAGGCGTCATAAGCTACGCATTTGATTTGAATAAGCGACCTCTAGTGGCGAAAAATTACATATTGTGCCTTTAACTTAGTGATTGCTGTCAGGATATGAAGAGACCTTCAACCAGCATAACAAGAAAAATTCTGGAACAAATCACCTAACCCTGCCTTTAACCATAGCCTAATCAATTTAAAAAGGGAAAGTTTACCTTTTAAAAGTCCCGAGGGCCAAAAATGCCCATATAGTTGATGAAACAGCCTTTATACACATAATATACTTTGCACTCAGTTGACAGTTTGATTGAAGTGTCACGTTGTGGGTTGATCTTTTAACGAGTAATTTTGTCAGGTGATTTAAACACCTTAAAACACCCCATGCATCAGTGCAGATCATTCAGACACAGGCCAAATCGGTCATCCTTTTGTCTAACCCAAGCAACATTTCAACTTTAGTTTAGTGTAAAGTTGTATAATTATAAACTCTTAAATGGTTTAGAGTGCGGTTAAAAAGGTTGAAGATTAATTACACTGTGAAAAAGGCTCAGCTGACATGAAGCTTAATGCCGAACAGCAGGTGGCGCTATCAGACAGACAGACAGACAGACAGATAGACGTGCAGATCACGAGAGTTTGCAGGTGTGTTCAAATCATGTACTTTTATCGCGCTTTTTGATTGTACGTGTAGCGAAAGTATGCAGGTGCAACACTCTGCCCCATTAAGATGTCTCTGTAACACAGATAAATAACATTTTTGGTTCCTGGAACATTCATGAGGAACGCCCACGGATCAGTTGTTACAAAAGGCGAGGCTTAACCCTATTGGTTTTTTTTATATAAATAAAATAAATGGCAACACATTTTAACATATGTAGCCTAACCCTTAAACCCCAAATGTTAAGATACATTTTACAAATACAAATAAATGCATGTAGAATACTTATGTTAAAGTCAAGTGTTATCAAAGTCTTAAGACAGAGAAGTCTATATAGAAGTCTATTGAGTTATAGTTAAAATAAAGGTTAAGCTAAGTTCAGATTCAGAAGGTTTACAGCAGATGAAAGGTAAAGGGGGCGTTGACCGCAGCAGCTCAGCAAGCGCTTCCTATTGGTCAGCGTGTAGTGTGGGCGCGGCCAGCGAATGACTGGGGCTTTCCGTGAATTTTCATAACTCCTCAGTCAGACAGCAGCATTTCCATCACAAGTGCATCGACAATCGGACGTATTTATTTTCAAGCCATATTTTATTTCGCTGTGAAGGATTACAAACAAATAAATCACTTCAGGAGTTACGGCGGATGAGGAGAGATCCTCTCAGACATGATGGAGATTGAATTGCCTAAAATGCACCAAAGCCAACAGGTAAATAATATTTAACTACAATAACTAATAGCGTTACTAATGTTTCAACAATTTTATAGTAGCCTGTTTTAATAGTATTAAAATAATACTATAATTATTAATTGTAATTTCACTATGATGTTACATCATGCTGCCCTTTGAACCTCTTATGTGATGTATATTGCTCTTGTCATATCTGTGTTACCAGCGCGTTACACTCACTTCCATGTGACATTGTAACAGCCTCGCGTGTTTTAAAGTTTTAATGTGAGGATAATCGAGGATATTTTGTTAATTTCTATAACTCAGACATGGTGGAATAGTTGAAACGTCATTTATATATATATAGTCCGTGTTAGAGAAGGCGTTTCCTCCATCCCGTTTTTAATCTTTTCACCCAGAATTCTGCATAGTCATTGAACTCGAACGAAAGGAAGGAATACATATTAAAAATGTATGTGAAAACATATCACAGTGCTGCATGTCTATTGATGTGAGGCGAATCTGGCACTCGATTAAACTTCTGTCATGAGATGTGCGTCGCCGCGCTGTTATGTTTGTGCGTGTGACCCAGACGCGTCTGTGCTCTCGCGTTCTGCGCATGCGCGCTCCCCGGCGCCTTGCACAATAGCAGGCGGACCCAATCTGGAATGCGTCTGTTTATTTTATCCTTGTGTCCTGACGTAAAGAAGTGATCCTAAGCTTTAAGACATTAATCTCACTTACAGTTAGTGTCATTCTTTATACCTAACATGAAAAAAATGTTTTAATAGAGTTTTGGTAGCACTTATATAACAAACTGTCATTGACAAACAGTACATAATGCTGAATAGATCAGTGTTTTTAGTGAATGCATGCAAATACATGAATCAAGATTTCATGAGATTTTTTTATACTGACATCCACCATAACAATATATATACAAAATACTGATATACAAAAAGCGAAACACCCATCATTATTTATAACACACACGCCACTACAATAAAGCAATAAACATTAATTTAACAACATAAGATGGAGCATAAAACCTTATGTAAATTACTGATAGCAAAATAATTAAAGAGAAACATACGTTTTAAAATAAAAAAACATAAAATGTGATGTTACACAGAGAAATGTATGCTTTTACTGTGAATTATTACACACACACACACACACACACACACACACACACACACACACACACACACACACACACACACACACATACATTTTGGGTGAACTATCTCTTTAAGTTGTCATTCAGTAGGAGCTTGTGGTTTATAAGCTTATATCCTATGTACATTTACAGAAAATGTTTTTTTTATTATTTAATTTATGTTACTATATTCAGTTGATCATGTTGAAATGATTGCGTGTTAATTGATACAGTTCTGGTCAAGACACTGAGCTGGAACAGGCCAAAATCCCTGTTTTAATACAGATATCTGACGCATTTTTTTTTATTTTTTAACTCAGCCTTTCATGCTAAGATATTTTTATGAGATGAGATTTTATCAAACATATAAACGGTCAATGCTTTAAAGGCACGTTACACCATATTAATTAATGCGCCGTGTGTTTATAGGCTAGCTAATGATCTGTTCGGCAGTCTATAATGTGATAAAGTTTATTAATAAAATTATTAACTGTTCCCAAAACTCTGTGCCCATGGTACACTTTTAAATATTTTGAAGGGGATTATATTTAAGTAATTTTAATGAGATACAGACGCCTGTAAAATATCGTCGCCCCTTGATGACGACCCTGAAGATCTGGTTGTGCATGGTAAGACACTGGTAAACCGGTTAGGCTCCTGAATCGTGCCTGAAGAAAGAAACCGAGAGCTGTTGTTCCTGCAGTGGTTTATTCCACATTCCCGCCGTGTTGAGAGGAACAGGAAGTGAGACAGGCCTGAAAAATAATCTCTTCTTAATCAGGAAACTTTGGCGTTTTAATAACAGCTCTGGTTTCCCGTTTCCATATGATCACTCCACTCGAACACTTTGACCATTAATTATGTAGAAGGTGTGTCGGATATTATTTTCACTCCTAAATACAATCCGTGACTAATGCAACTGCGATACTCACACACGCAACTAATGTTTATTAATGTTTTTCTTTCTGTGAAACACTAAATCTTGGGCTCAGTGTTAGTATCATTAAAATAGCCTACTATACATTTTTTTGGAAATTTTTTAACGAATGTTTATTTTCATATTTTCTGTTTTCTTTTTAATTCTAGTTAGCATTAGTAAAGTTTTTGTTATTATTTTATATATATATATAGATTTAGTTAACAATAATAACCCAAATGTCAGCTTCATTTGTGCTTTTTGTCATGAAAAGGAATTAAATGACTTTAAATATAGTGTACAAGTGCTTTTATGAAATATTTATTGTCATATTTGCAGAAAGAAATCACCATCCACGTTTTGTATGGACAACAGAAGTGCTTGTTTAGTGTTTCACAGGAGAAAGAATAATAAAGATGACAAAATAATACTTTATTATAACAATAATAATGATGATGATTATGGTAATAATACTAAATTGCCTGCCCCAATATTTTCACTTTTGGATGAACCATGTTCAACCTTGTTTGTAACCAACATCAGATTGCTAACATATGCTTTTGTAATGCGCTTGTAAACAGCAGGAGATGGTTAGAAAGTAAAAGGAGAGAGAGAGAGAGAGAGTGTGTGTGTGTGTGTGTGTGTGTGTGTGTGTGTGTGTGTGTGTGTGTGTGTGTGTGTGTGTGGAGTCCAGTCTTCTTTATTATCAGTGGTTTGGATATTTCATCATCTCTGTGTCTCCACCCCTGTCTGTGATTTATCCAGAGAGAGAGAGAGAGAGAGTGTGTGTGTGTGTGTGTGTGTGTGTGTGTGTGTGTGTGTGTGTGTGTGTGTGTGTGTGTGTGTGTGTGTGTGTGTGTGGAGTCCAGTCTTCTTTATTATTAGTGGTTTGGATATTTCATCATCTCTGTGTCTCCACCCCTGTCTGTGATTTATCCAGAGAGAGAGAGAGTGTGTGTGTGTGTGTGTGTGTGTGTGTGTGTGTGTGTGAGACGGGCATGTCGCTGCATGCCTCTGTCTGACGCCACTGTCTGATCCACTTAATTATAATAATGATTTTATATCATTTAACTAGATCAGGAATTCATTTGTACACTCTAAAAACGTCTGGGTTGTTTCAACCCAATTTTGGGTCAAATATGGACAAACCCAAACCAAACGCTGGGTTAAAAATGTCATTTAAAAATGTAATCCAACAAGTTGGCTTGAAACAACCCAGCCGTTTTAAGAGTGTGTGCTGATAAAGACTTGCAATGATTAGATGTGTTGCTGTGTCTAGGTACATTGTAACGGCGTATGATGTCAATGCTGATGTCTGATTCAGAATTGCAAAAGAGAAACGCTTCCTCAAAAGTGCTCAGTTCCTCTGCTGTCAGTACACACTTCTCCTCTGTTCAGTCCCCGGGGCTTGTGATCGGATATACAGGAAGCTGATTTTCTCCAGATCTCGAGTCACATGCTCGTGCCCATGCACAGATATGCAGAACTCTGTGAATAAACGCTAGAGGAGGTTCAAGAGTAACTCGTATCAGACACTGTTGATGTAATACAGATTCCTGCAACTATCAATCAAGAAAGTCTGAGGCCAAGGTTTCATAAATATTTTTGTCACAGCCTGGGAGGAATTTTAATGACCAGCATTTATAAATGTCTCATCTGACGATGTATAATACATGACCAGGAGTAATGTACCATTTTGCAGGCAAGCTCGAGTGCAGAGTGGCTGATTGACCAAAAAATCAAAATCATATACATCACATCTGTTCATCTTCGAAAAACACAAATTAAGATTTTTAAAATGAAACCTGAGATATTTCTGTCGCTCCACTGAAAGTCCATTCCACCAAAACTTCATAAAGAGATTGTAAAATAAATCAATCGAGTGGTTTAACCCAAATATGATAAACGAAGCTCGAATATGTTTTGTTATGTGTCAAACGCGCTGTTTCCGCTTCCGTTTACCATATTTGATGTGCTCTATGCATGTGCGCTCATCAATATTTATATGCAAATTATTCATTATTGTTCATTATATAAAGTGACGTGACTCTCCAGAAGACTTAAACCGCTCAGTTCATATTACTTCCACGGTGTACGTGTTTCCTCGCAAGTTCTTGTTGTGTGGAATTTCAATGGATGGAAAAAGAGGATGAGAGAATATTACAAAATATTCCTATTTGTGTTTCGATGATGAAAAGTCTTACGGGTTCGAATTATGATAGAATTGTCACTTTTGGACGAACTAACACTTTAATTAATTGATTGGCTAATGAGACAAAAGCAAAATTAAACAAATATACAATATTTATCCAAAATGTATGTAAATAAAAAATAATATTTATAAAAATATAGGCCTAAATATTATTACCCAGCACTAGTCAAGAGGAGTTAGTGGAGGAAGAGATTTAATATGTTATGTTTATATAAACTCAATTTACTAAAATGTCAATTTAATTTTCTCCATATATTTTGACATGTAGTGGAGTAAAAAGAGGGATATTATGCTTTGGAAGTTTTCCAAACTAAAAAAAACGTAAGTAATAGTGTTGTTTTTAGAATCACTGTGATACTATTATAGTTTTTATTAATATTTAGAATATATTTTGTTAAATATATATTTCCTGTTATTTTAATTTTAGTCAAAGTTATTTTGTTGTGTTTTTGTCATTTTAAATATAATTTATATGTAATTTCTATTCATTTTGTTTCAGTTTTTTAGTACATAAAGGTAAGCTAAATAAAAATGAGAAATGTTACCTTGTAAGGGTTTAGTTTCAGTTAAAGTTGATTTTATTTCAAGTAATGAAAGTTTTTTTTATGCTGATAGTTCTAGTGAACTATAATAACCCTGGTCTACATCTGCACATAATTGAAACATTAAAAGAAAGAAGAAAGCAGGCCTAATACATCTTATTCAGTGCACTCACATCTAAATAATGCTCTTATTATCCTGTTGGTCTGCCAATGTCACGTCAACACGCCAGCGGCAAGGACGCAAACTATATTTTTGGTTCTCTGTCCTTGTTTGTGACAAATACCCTGATCTCTGTAGTTAAAACAACATGGCGGGTGGCATTCCATTCTGGCTGCTGATTGGTCGAAGCCGCTGTCCACTCCCCCAGATCTCTGTAGTGCACTTCTCTAGAAAGTGTTTAACCACAAAATATAAAATTACAGTTTGTGGTGTGCAGTTAAAAGGAAGTCTGGTAACCAGAAGAGCTACATAAATAGTTTAATATAATGTAAATTATATTGGATGTACTGCAAAGCATGACCACAAATGTCTGAGTTTTAAAAACCAGCAGTATATATTACATGCTCACCATTTTTGGTTCCTTTTAAACACATTTTGCATTCACTAGTGATTTTAGACAAAGTCATTTTTCAACTAATAAATATCCCATGTAGTCTGTCAAATAATCTGAGAATAATGATAAATTAGAAAAAAAAACGTTTTTAGATATTGATCACGACACAAAGGACATGTCAACTTCCCACATACAGACCAAATGTGTGTGTTTTTAGCAGTTGAAGAGTTGAAGGTCAGAAATATGAATGATTTTTTTCCAGTGTCCTTGCTTTTGATTTTTCATCCGACCTTTAAATCTGCCACTAACATGAACAGTAACACCAAATGAGTGTGTATATGTAAGTGTGTGAATTGGTATTTCCCAGAAATGGGATGAAAAAGGAGAAGCAGCATGTATTATTCATCCTGTCTTGTCGTTACATTGACGATGACAGTGTGTGTGTGTGTGTGTGTATGTGTGTGTGTATCCGAGGAGGGCCGGGCTCGACAGGCAGGGTGTGGTCAGGAGTGTGTGTGTGTGTGTGTGTGTGTGTGTGTCTGTGTGTATCCGAGGAGGGCCGGGCTCGACAGGCAGGGTGTGGTCAGGAGTGTGTGTGTGTGCTGCATCTCATCCCGTCTCTCTTCTTCTCTGCAGGACATGGATCTGATAGATATCCTGTGGAGGCAGGACGTGGACCTGGGAGCGGGCAGGGAAGTGTTCGACTTCAGCTTCAGACAGAAGGAGGTGGAGCTGCGCCGGCAGCGTGAGCAGGAGGAGGAGAAGCGCCAGCAGCGTTTGCAGGATCAGGAGAAAGCTTTACTCGCACAACTCCAGCTGGACGAGGAGACCGGAGAGTTCGTGCCTCGAAGCCTACCGGCGCAGACCAACACAACTAGTGGAGAAATCACACAGGTACGCAATCGCATGCACAAATCCATCCCATGAGACCTTTCATAGAAACACACACACACATAGGTGCTCAACAGGCCTCACACACACACACACACACACATGCTTGCTCATGTTACTGGGTGCAGCTGCCTAGTTGCTTGGTAACTGCCACAATGGCATAATTACAGGAACTCGGGATGTAAACGCAATTCTACGAAATGGAAACACAAACAATCCAAACACAACATGTATAGGACACTAAACACCTACTTTTCCCTGAGGAGGTCAGGCACATTTGTGTTTCGCAGATGCACTACGTGATTTAAATATTGTACGAAGGGAGTTTTCCTTGCATAACCTTGGCGTAAAATTATTGAGCAAACTGCCTACTATTTTTCAGCTAAAGGCTCGTTCACACCAATGACGATAGCTATAACATTTTAATAAACGAGAATAGTGAAGTCCACACCACAACTATAATCACTTTTAGAACAATGTTTTTTCCAGCTGATGAACGATCAAAACATTGACAGCCAATCAGAATCCAATAAGACATTAAAGAACTTTTAAAGTGAAAGACGACAGTTATAATAAACAGAATGTTATCGTTCTGTGGCGTGGCCGATAATATAGTTGTTTTTCTTGGTGAGAACAGGCCTTAACCGTACCTATTGAGATTAATATAGACAAATATGAGACAATGGTTGACAAGAGTTTACAGATATAAAATGATTGTAATGCAGTAGCTCGGACCATTTGGTGAGAAATGTTTGAGAACACATTGAATGCTAGGATTTTGATAGCAGCCCAGATAGCAATGTGACATTGATACAATGTTGAGTTTCAGAGCAGAATCGCTCTCGCTGTATTTATACCGATATGTCATACACCGATAGAGCGGCGCCACTTAGAGTCAAACACACCTATTGATTTGTTGTTGAGCACAAAATCATGAAAGTGTATCTCTGTGGAAAGCTAGTGGTGTTCCTCAATCAGCGGGGCGTTTTCAAACTATGATGGGCATTTTTAACGCTGAACTCGATTTGTTCTAATATCCAGGGGGTTTGGTTTAGGGGTTGGGCCCTCCAATAAAGCGGATGAAGAACACCCATTGTAGTTTGGAAATGCCCACTGGTTTAGGGCACGTTTACACGACAACGATGTACTAAAAACTGAAAAGTTTTGTCTTTGCGTTTTCCACGAAGAGACGACAACGTTGTCAAAAACTATTAAAAATGCTGTATTATTCATGCCAGGCCAGTTGTTGGCAGTCACTTTTTTAAAGATACCCATGTTTTCCCATGGAGACCCGTTTTTGTAGTTTACATGGAGACAATAACTGTATCATATTCACAAACGTGCACTTTGAAGCACGTTTTCATAAGCTAGCATTTTCAGGGCCCCAAAATGCCATTGTCGTGTAAGTGAACGGCCAAAACGCACAAGTTTTCTGTTATCAGTTGAAAACAGTTTAGTGTAAACCGCCCCTATGAAACACCCATTTTTGGTTCTGCATGTGCCCTTCTCAGTAATCTAATTGATTCTTCCTATGAGAGAGAAAACAGGTGTGTCCTGCACAGAAGTATTGTTTGTTGAACCGCATGATATATTCACACAAATTCTCTGGCACGATTTCAAGCGTTAACTTTATTTTTTCTCTATTCCTTTGTTTTGCATGTTTGATTTTTATTGTTACTGGCTTTAGTTGGGAATTCCTGATTAAAGTTCCAACAACACGTTTAGACCAGAAAACAGTATGTCAACAGTCCTGGTGAAACATCCAGCATGAGTCCGATGCTGGTCCAGGCTGGTTAGTGCTGGTTTAGCTGGTGGACCAGCACAGGCATGCTGTTCTCAAGCAAACCAGAGCTCGTGAAGCTGGTTCACCATTATTAATCAATGTCATCTGAAGTTTTGAAGAACAAAGTAAACATTCAAATTGGTGAAACGTTTTTTAAAGGATCAAATGATTTGTTTACTGTTTAAAAGGATTTGTACACAAATCAGAAAAAAGCTTGTTTACATTACAAAACAAAAACATTTAGACATATGAAAACAAAGAAAAATGCCAAATAACAGCATAATCATAAGCAGTTTGTTCAATGACAAGGGTTATGAGAGGAGCTCTTTCAATGGTACCTTGAATAGCAACTTAATAATGAAAGTTCAAAATTAAAAGGTGCTGTTTTTAAATACTTTTTTGGGGAACTTGTGTCAAAATCCAGCTGTCAGTCATTGATTCATAAAGCTGTACATAAAAGGTGTCATGCAGTCAGGAGCGTGAAATATTGTAGTCAACAGTGATAGCATGGACTTTCATCAATTGCTAAAAGAAAATTAGTTCAACCAAAGTTAAGGGCCAAGATCCCAACTAAAGGGAACACTGATCACCATTATGGGGACTCAAAACAGACTTCAACAACTTTTATACATGTTCCATATGAAAGAAATAAAGCCAAACAGGTTTATAATTATTGAACATGCTGATGATGTGTATAGTGTTGTTTAAGCATCCTCTAGTGAGATTTGATTTGCAGTTTATTTAATCTAAGGCTGTGAGTCAGTTTGAGTGTGTTTTTGCTTGTCTCTTCTCTTTGTTCTGTTCTTGTTGTTTCTCTTATCTTCAGTGATTCTGCTTGTTAATTGCAGGTGTCTAATGTCCAATCATCACTTGTAGAGTGAATCTAGTTTATTTTACTAAATGCAACATTGCTTCAGTGTTACTTTTACTAAAGATTGGTGGGACCATATGAAAACTGAGCATTGATCATTAAACACTGAAGATTTTACTGTGTGCCAATAAACAACCGATTTTTAACAACCGTTTTTCTTAATGACATTATTTCAATTAATAGGATATTTGTTTTGGTCTTTTCTTTAACTATGAACACACACAAACAACGTGATATGTAACACATAGTTTTGTTGTGGTCTTCCTGGAATCATACCAGCAACCCACCAGCACACGCCCTTCCCAAGCTGGTCTCAGCGTGCGAAACCAAAACCATCAACCCCATCCCTGGGAACCAGCATCCCCTGTTGATGTCCAGAAAACCAGCAACCAGTATCTCATTTTGGGAACCAGAAAACCAGCATCTCATGTTGGGGACCAGAAGACCAGCAACCAGCATCCCATGTTTGGGACCAGAAAACCAGCACCTCATTTTGGGGACCAGAAAACCAGCAACCTGCATCTCATGTTGAGGTCCAGAAAACCAGCAACCAGCATCCCATGTTGGGGACCAGAAAACCAGCATCTCATGTTGAGGTCCAGAAAACCAGCAACCAGCATCCCATGTTGGGGACCAGAAAACCAGCATCTCATTTTGGGGACCAGAAAACCAGCAACCAGCATCTCATGTTGAGGTCCAGAAAACCAGCAACCAGCATCCCATGTTGGGGACCAGAAAACCAGCATCTCATTTTGGGGACCAGAAAACCAGCAACCAGCATCTCATGTTGGGGACCAGAAAACCAGCATCTCATGTTGAGGTCCAGAAAACCAGCAATCAGCATCCCATGTTGGGGACCAGAAAACCAGCATCTCATGTTGAGGTCCAGAAAACCAGCAACCAGCATCCCATGTTGGGGACCAGAAAACCAGCATCTCATGTTGAGCTCCAGAAAACCAGCAATCAGCATCTCATGTTGGGGACCAGAAAACCAGCAACCAGCATCTCATGTTGAGGTCCAGAAAACCAGCAACCAGCATCTCATGTTGGGGACCAGAAAACCAGCATCTCATGTTGAGGTCCAGAAAACCAGCAACCAGCATCCCATGTTGGGGACCAGAAAACCAGCACCTCATTTTGTGGACCAGAAAACCAGCAACCAGCATCTCATGTTGAGGTCCAGAAAACCAGCAACCAGCATCCCATGTTGGGGACCAGAAAACCAGCACCTCATTTTGGGGACCAGAAAACCAGCAACCAGCATCTCATGTTGGGGACCAGAAAACCAGCATCTCATGTTGAGGTCCAGAAAACCAGCAATCAGCATCCCATGTTGGGGACCAGAAAACCAGCATCTCATTTTGGGGACCAGAAAACCAGCAACCAGCATCTCATGTTGAGGTCCAGAAAACCAGCAACCAGCATCCCATGTTGGGGACCAGAAAACCAGCACCTCATTTTGGGGACCAGAAAACCAGCAACCAGCATCTCATGTTGGGGACCAGAAAACCAGCATCTCATGTTGAGGTCCAGAAAACCAGCAATCAGCATCCCATGTTGGGGACCAGAAAACCAGCATCTCATGTTGAGGTCCAGAAAACCAGCAACCAGCATCCCATGTTGGGGACCAGAAAACCAGCATCTCATGTTGAGCTCCAGAAAACCAGCAATCAGCATCTCATGTTGGGGACCAGAAAACCAGCAACCAGCATCTCATGTTGAGGTCCAGAAAACCAGCAACCAGCATCTCATGTTGGGGACCAGAAAACCAGCATCTCATGTTGAGGTCCAGAAAACCAGCAACCAGCATCCCATGTTGGGGACCAGAAAACCAGCATCTCATTTTGGGGACCAGAAAACCAGCAACCTGCATCTCATGTTGAGGTCCAGAAAACCAGCAACCAGCATCCCATGTTGGGGACCAGAAAACCAGCATCTCATGTTGAGGTCCAGAAAACCAGCAACCAGCATCCCATGTTGGGGACCAGAAAACCAGCAACCAGCATCCCATGTTGGGGACCAGAAAACCAGCACCTCATTTTGGGGACCAGAAAACCAGCAACCAGCATCTCATGTTGAGGTCCAGAGAACCAGCAACCAGCATCTCATGTTGGGGACCAGAAAACCAGCATCTCATGTTGAGGTCCAGAGAACCAGCAACCAGCATCTCATGTGGAGGTCCAGAAAACCAGCAACCAGCATCTCATGTGGAGGTCCAGAAAACCAGCAACCAGCATCTCATGTTGGGGACCAGATAACCAGCATCTCATGCTCATCCCAGTAAGCAAAACATACCTGCTGGGTTTTTCAGCAGGGAGAGTAGTGTGTCTGAATGCATATTTGAAAAATAGTAGGCGAAAAGTCCCCGGATGACCTACTACTTCCAGTGAGATTTTGAAGTGCGCATTCGATGGACACTTTACTATCCCATGAGGCCACGGGAGAGGATTCATGAATGACATTGAAGGTCACATGACAGTAACAAAATGGCGGATGGAGTACATCGGAAATTCATTCATAACCCACACACATTCATACTACATGAAGAACGTCGAGTGTAGTAACTACCGATTTCAGACGCAGAGCAGGTCCTGCATCAATTACTCTGCTTGCACAGCACCTTGCGCTCTTGCCTTTAGTAGTAGTGAGGCAGATGAGGATGGACAGTTACAGAAATGAGATGCACCGTCCTGATAATGCTGACATTGACTTGACCTCTGGCCCTCTCCTGCTCCCTGAATACTGCTTTATCAGGTGATCATTCATATTCCTGAATCTGTATTAAATGTGAGGGATGTAACCGATCTCCATTTAGTTTTTAGCCTTTTCCCACTGAAATGCAATCACAAAAATCTACATCTTGTTTTTATGAGAAAATTGACTGACATGGTTATGTTTTGATAGTTTAAGGTCTACATAAGCAGTTTTAAAAGAAATTGTAATTGAAAAACCTAAGCTCTTTTATTCTACAAGATAAACTTGGAATTCTATGCAGTTTCATGGAACATGAGCTGAGATATACAGTAGTTGAATAATCTTCACGTCCCTTCCTTAAACTCAGAGGTGTTTATTCATCTTCCTGCTAAGTTGAGCTCACACACACCAGCCTGGAAGTTATAAGTGATCGTAATGACCTTGAGTAGCTGCTCCAGTGTGTTTGATTAGGGCTAGACATAAACTCAACTGGAAAGATTGGACACCCCTGCCATAGCGCATCCATTTGTAAATGTCAATAGTAGAAACCGCATTACCAGATTTTTAGAGAGATTAAATAAACAGAATTGATATTTCTGAATGTGACTATGTATGACAACTGAATTGACTTCATGATTTCTTTTTCAGAGTTCAGAGAACCCAGAGGAAAAGAGGCAGTAGTCTGATGTAAGCCAGATTTTTAAAACCTGAACCATTGGACCACTTGTTGTTATAATGACATCAGACTTCTGAAACTATATATATTTTTAAAGGTTGTAATGCTTGTCATTTTTGTCTCTTTTACTTTTTTAAGAATGATCTTTTGTATCTTTTTGTCATTGATTGTGTTAAACTGTTAAATAAAAGAAAAGAGACTCAACTGCTGGACAGGTGTCATTTTTATTCAAGTTCCCCTCATGGTCATGTACCACTGCAGTGTAGTTGAAATATTGTTTCAGCATTAACTCTGGGTACATTGTTTTATGTTAACATTACATTTCAGTTTTATTTTCAATGTTTCAACAAAAGTGATTCTGAATCCAACAACGACAATACCAATGATAAAGCAAGATAAACAGGAAAATAACAAGTTGCAGGCATCCCATTCAATTAAAAAGAAAATTAGAATTAAAGTAAAAACATTAATAAAACCTTTCATTAATGCATCCAGGGCACACAGATTTAAATGTACAGAAAAAAAATCCAGACACACACACACATCTACACAATCCACTTTACCAGTAACCAGAGATAATAGATGTTTTGTTAATAACTGTAACTCAAGGTTTGTTTAATAACGCATTTATTTGTATGTGTCCTGCTGTGTGTGTAAATGCAATGGTTTTATTTGACTGTGTACCTGCAGAACGGGGCTTTCGCAGAACACGAAGGTGATGCCCTGTCATTCGATGAGTGCATGCAGCTTCTGGCTGAGACTTTTCCGCTAGATGAGCCAGCGGAGGTAATTACGGGATATGTATATCGCCCATATAACACCTCTTGGCAACACAACACCTATACATGTCACTGCACTTCAGTCTAATTCTCTCTGTTGTCTTTGCAGCCAGCTCCACCTTGCCTGGATGCCTCCGTTCCCCCATCCACAGATCTCATGATGCCTACAAACATCCCAGTCTTTACCCAGAATCCTTTGCTGCCAGCCTCTCTGGATCAAGCCTGGATGGAGTTGCTCTCACTCCCAGAGTTGCGGGTATGAACCCTAAACCAGACCTCACTAACACCCTGGAGTCTGTCCAGGGAACAAAACAAAATTTAAAGCATATACTCTTATGTTACAGTTTCAAATAGATACCGGCCAAAAGGCGAGGTATATTAATATGGTGTTTGGCTAGTGTTAGTTTGGACCCTGGTCAGATGAGATACCACCAGCTCTATAAACACTTCATAAAATCTTATACAGTATATAAAAACCTTAATGTGCAATCTGAATGGGATGATTCACCCCACAATGAAAATTCTGTCATTATTTACTCACCCTCATGTTGGTCTAAACCCATAAGACTTTTTCATCTTCAAAATGCAAATAAAGGTATTTTTAATGAAACCTGAGATCGGTCCCTCCATTAAAAGTGCATTCCACCAAAGATTCGACTCTTCAAAAAGTTCACTAAGACATTGCAAAAGTGATTAATGATGAACAGATTTAATGTAGGCTTTTATTCATGTATAAACCTTGATCAATGCAAGTACACAGAGTAAAGGATGACAGATTTTTCATGTCTGGGTGAACTATCCCTTCAACATAATACTCAGAGAGAGAGGCTCTACTTCTGTGTGTAATCTGGTTTATACCACCTGTGGTTTAGAAAGGCGCAATTAAACCCTGTCGCTGAGTAACAACCAAATAACCCTCTCTGAGCTCATGCTGTGGTTTGACAGGCCACTTGGGATATATACTTTATAGAGGTTTATGGTAAGGCTGCCCTCGACTAAACATTTTTCCAGTCGACTAGTAGTCGTTCATTTAAAACATTAGTCGACTAATCGCGAGTTTATATTAATAAGCCATAAATCATAATAATGCGCCTATATAAAATAGATAGCCTAATCAGCAGTCATAAAGCTTGCCACAACGCACCAGCAAACGAAATGATTATGAATGTGTTGTGAAAAAAAACAGGAGACTGTTTAAACATTTGAATAATTTATTGGTAATGTTTTCTGTGCCAGTGTCGTTTGCAGAGATCAAGTCAACAATGCTGACTCGTCATCTCTGCAGTAGTGGACGCGCATATATGCACATTTCATACGGATTACATAATATGTAATATTCATTTAAAAGTAGACATTTAAAGCTTTCTATAGATATATTTCTCATGTCTGTGAGGCAAGTATACGCTGACTTTCGGTTCATTTATGCGATGTGCTCAAGTTCACTCAATGATATAATTGATTATTGTTACTGTGAGTTTAAAAAAAATAAAAGTAGACCCTTTACAGTTTGCATTACTCTTATCTGTGTGACCAAAAATAACAGAGTTTGCGCCTAATGATAGTGCACATTTATCTAGGTTAGCAGACTTGTAAAGTTGCTACTACTTACATGTTTCAAGTGATAAGCAATATTTGAGGTCGAAGAATGATAGGCGAATGTTTGGATTTCCCGCCGTTAACGATCTGTCCGTTACAGCCTGCGTGATTTTTTTTAATTTTTTTGTGACTAACCGACTAATAAAATCTTAGTCGACTATTAGGGGGCAGCCCTAGTTTAATGTTAAGGTCCTTTTATATGACTCACATCAACATTCCCCAATTCACTGAATTCTAGGGAGTGAAGCATCAAGCTACAACGTTACCTAGCAGATCAAGCGTAGAAACACTCAGGTTTAAACAACTGTAATTGCCAATTTCCCAGACAATGGGCAAGAGTGTAACAATGCTTTGTTCCCAACTCATATTGTAAACCCTGTTTGTCTTATACGAGTCTTCACATTGGATTACGGTGTTGATATGCTTCTCTTTTGTATTTTTAGCAGTGTCTCAACATGCAGATGCAGGAGACATTAAATATGGGTGGATTTATAAAGCCTTCTGGAGAAGCACAGAACCCAAGCTACAGCCAATATCTGCCCGGGATGGACCATCTCTCGTCCGCCCACGCCGAGGTGTGTCCTCCTGAATACATCAACACCTATGACGGATCCTTCAGCAATATGGTGTCACCCAACCTCAGCCAGATGAGTCTGAACGTCCCGGATGTGGGAGCCGAGTTCGGGCCTGAAGAGTTTAATGAGCTGTTTTATCCTGAGATGGAGGCAAAAGTGAACAGCGGCCCTCTCACATCCGACGGAGGACATGTGGTCAACCAACTGGCTGAGATTTCCAACGATCCTCCTGTAAATTTAATGGATCTGCAAAGCTTTTCACCAGGAAACTTCAGCTCAGGAAAACCAGAACCAATGGTGGAACTTGCAGATTCTGATTCTGGTTTGTCGCTGGACTCCAGTCCTCACATTAGCTCCCCGGGGAAGTCCTTAAACGAAGATGAATCCTTCGGTTTTAGTGATTCCGACTCAGAAGATATGGACGGTAGTCCGGGAAGCATGGAGTCCGATTATACCGAGATATTCCCGCTGGTCTACCTTACTGACGAAGCTCAGACATCTCTCTCAGAGAAATCCCCCGCAGAGCAACAGGAGATGAAAGCAAAGAACCCAAAGACGGAGCCGGTGGAGGCCAGTGGCTTTTCCAAACATCCCTTCACCAAAGACAAGCAGACGAAACGCTCCGAGGCCCGGCTCTCCCGTGATGAGCAGAGAGCAAAAGCCTTGCAGATCCCGTTGACCGTGGACATGATCATCAATCTGCCTGTGGATAACTTCAACGAGATGATGTCCAAGCACCAGCTCAACGATGCCCAACTCGCCCTCATCCGAGACATCCGGCGGCGGGGCAAGAACAAGGTCGCCGCGCAAAACTGCCGTAAGCGGAAGATGGATAACATCGTGGGTCTGGAGTACGAGCTGGACTCGCTGAAGGAGGAGAAGGATCGATTGAAGAAGGAGAAGAGCGAGCGTAGCACCAGTCTGAGAGAGATGAAACAGCAGTTGAGTACCCTGTACCAAGAGGTCTTCGGTATGCTTCGAGACGAGCAGGGCAAGCCTTTCTCACCCAACGAATACTCCCTTCAGCACACCGCGGACGGCACCGTTTTCCTCGTTCCTCGCCTTAAAAAGACTCGTTAAGAACAACTAGCTCTGTTTTTCTTCTCTCCTTCCACACTTGATTCTGTTTTTGGAACTGCTTTTCTCTTGCTAACACTGTGTCCTATATTAATATGGTGTTTGGCTAGTGTTAGTTTGGACCCTGGTCAGATGAGACGCAAATAAGTGGAAAAGTGCTCTTCCACGTCAAGAGTGTTTGTGCTAGCCAGCCACAGGACAGTTTGTCAATCAATTGGCTTTAATTTGTGCAGCATTGAGATGGGTAGCTCCACCCACAATGGAATCTCATTGGTCCAAAAATTTGCTGCATATTAAACATCAACTATGTTTTGATTTTTGGTGCAGTTTAGTCGCATCAAGTGTCGAGAACACCGTCACTTCCAGAAACTTCTCACACAACTGGTTAGGACACGGTGTAAGTTTCACGCAAAGGAAACAACTAAATAGGAGCGTACTTTTTTGCGTATACATCAACTGTTGAAATGGCAGAACTATTATATACGTTTTGCGTATTCTTCTTTCCTAATATTCTTAATCTCTGTTGGATTTTATACTTCTTTATATTTTCTGAGATTCTTTTACCT
This sequence comes from Meda fulgida, assembly GCA_030578275.1. Lineage (NCBI taxonomy): Eukaryota > Metazoa > Chordata > Actinopteri > Cypriniformes > Leuciscidae > Meda > Meda fulgida. The sequence goes on from CM060624.1 coordinate 36,488,175, forward strand.
ATATGGTTTGTAAATACATTTATACTTTATTTGCTATTGAGATAGGAACAAATGTATTGTACATAAATAGATCTTGTTTTAGTATGCTAAAAATGGTTATCATTTTAAGTCTGCACTTATGTCAGTTTTTATATCTTAATTTACTATTCTATTGCTATTTTATCTCTTGACTTTATGGCTTTATATTAAATAAATATTTAAGCCAGTGAAGTCTTGTGGTCTTGAATGAAAGTTGGTTTGTGACGACACAGTTGTTTGATGACGGTCAACAAATGGAAGGAAAGAGGAAGTGGATGTTAACAATAAGGAATAAGGAAGCAGTGTCAAAATTGATCAAGTCATCATATACAAAGTATCAAAAGAGGTGACCAATATATTATAGAGAACAATGGCACAACATGTCTACTAAAGTAATACCGTTCAAAATGAAGACTACTGACACTTTGGATCATGATGATGTAAAGGTGAAGAGTGAAAAATGGCTTTTGTTTGCTGATACCACTTGTCTGATATTTTATCAGATGCAGTGAAATTAATCCAGTTTAAGTGTAGCTTAAGAGTCCAAATACTTTTTGAGGCCGCTGTATATAATCCGCCATTAAATCATAACCATCAGGAGAAGGTTTTGAGCTCAAATTCTTCGTTTTCTTGGAAACACTTTCCATTTTGGCTCACCACCAGCAATGTAAAACACTACATGCTCACATCTACCACGATTCTTGAGATTTAACGAAACCATAAGCCTTTGAGGGTGAAAAGGCCATTTTTGTCCATTTTCCTCAACCATCAGCCCCAATCTGCCAGTGTTACGCAACCGATCTGGACTGTTTAGCGGCATCCCATGATAGACATGCCTTCATTAAAGCCATGCTGGACAAAGTGCAACAGTAAAGAGCAGTTGTTTGCACTGCCAGGCACTTTCACTCACTCACACACACACACCAAGCCCTCTTTCACACTACAGTGATTCTCCATTGTCAGCAACTCACGCACACAAACCGGGTCAACCTGTTAAAAATCCTGTATTTACATGTAGGAACTTTTCACTATCTGCAGCTTAATGCATGATAAAAAAGGGTTATAAATCGTCCATTGAATGCTTTTGTTCTTATGACAGCATTAAACTAGCATGCATTCTCTTTTTAACAGACCCATGCTAAAGCCCATGGGTTATATGGTACAGTACATGATCGATTTTTAAATTCTGGTTGCTTATTAAATGTTACAGTTCTTCAGTTTAAAGCCATCAAAGTGTGAGCAAGTGACTTATCTAGGGCAACTGTATCTTAAACATTGACCCATGGTCATGACCTTAATTCAGAGTCAGGGGAACAAAGTCCCCATGACAGGTTTTGCAGACAGATAAGCATTGCGTGAGAAGAAAAGGCACTATGCACACACAAAAACAACACAGAAAATTAAACATTCCCAGGGCGTTTCAAATGTTTTTATTAAACACTCAACATTTGGCATTGCAATCACATATTCATTACGACATTATGAGTGATGTTTTAAGACTATAAACTTCTTAGGAAAATATTGTGTGAATACATATATATATAAATATTAATTTACCCTGAATTACAAAACATCCTCACACACAAAAGAATACAGTATACTGTCATGTTATAAACATCCAGTGCATTAACTGGCAAAATACTACGGAAATTTTCACAGTTCATGAAAGTTCAAGTGGCTGAGATTCCTGCAGGTGAATGACAATTCAGTAAAAAGGTCTCCACTTGCACAATCAGTGAATGAATCTCATTACAACAAGTCGGGTCACATTCCACCACCAAACTCAATATACTGTAAGCTGCCAGTCAGAGATTTACAGATTTCCGTAAATCAGATTTACAGTACAGCCGCCACATTTACCCTTGTATGGTGAATTTCCGCAGTCATGAATCGCTACACGATTGACATTTGCAGAAATGTTGGTGACATTTTGTGGTCCAGTGTCTATTATTAATAGTGTATGAAGTCACGTTCAAACCGGGCAGGTTTCTCTTGGGCATCTGTGAATCCATGTGACGTAACAAACCTCGAGCCGTTGTGAAATCTGCGTGGGTACATGTTTCACCATCACAAACTCCCATTGGTGTGGAATCCTACTGGATTTCGCCGAACAGAGGTAAATGTGGCCGCTCCTTAATATTTAGTACTAGTACACTACTAAAAGTACCCCAAAAAAATCAGCTTAAGTTAATGGCAACACAACAAGAAATGTAAATACATATTTTGAATATTTCTAATATTTTAAGAATATTTTATTTCACACTACAGTATTTAGAATTTGACTTTTTTTGCATTATAGTAATGATAACTGTCACGTTGCATTGACTTGGCTTCATTCAAAATATAATTTGATATATATGATATATATATATATATAAAAAAAGAAACTTCTTTTGATTGTAAGGTGAAATAAGACCCCAAGTTTGTGAGATTCATCCACACATCAAGGTCTATATACTTGACCCGAAGTTAGTTTCTGAATCTCTCGGTGCGACTACGAGAGGATCTCTATATCAAATCACCATATAACTTGCACGCATTAATCTTACCCATCCAGAACCGTCGCTGAAAAGACTTTCAGCCACTTACTGTAGATCGGGCGCTGCTTTTCCCATCTGTAAATTAAGCAGAAGAGTTACTCTTACCTTCCTCGTCTTCTGTCTGCCTCAAACCCTCATCCTCACGCTAGCCTTGGCTCTCCGCTAGCCTTGGCTCTCCGCTAGCATTGGCTCTCCGCTAGCATTGGCTCTCCGCTAGCCCTCCTCCTGTCCAAAACAGACGCTAGACACACTGGTCCAGTGGAGGCTGTCCTGTTGTCAGTTCGTCTGTCTCGGCCTGAAGGCCTTTCTACTCTCATACACAACAACACGCGCTCAGGACAGCTGCACTCGCTTTCAGACTCAATGACGCACTAAACTTCATTATTACTAGAGCACAACTTTATTTCAACTGGTTTCTTTTTTCAATTGTCAAAATAGTTAAACAAGCTAGACTTGGGTCTTTACAGGTTTGACATGTTACATGCCCTCAGATCTGATAAAGTCTACTCTGTTTATCATTCAGAGATAAACAACACATGTACTCACAATATATAAAAATACACGTTACACTGTCTTCAAATCAAAAAAATTAAAAGCCCTCCAAATAATATACTCAAGGCCACAACATATTGCATACTCACAACATATCATTTTGAACTACTCTGGCTACAGTGTTTAATAACATAATTTTTTTTTTCACTCTCAAAAACGCTAAAAAAATAATAAAAAAAAAATAAAAAAAAACATTCACAAAGGATTGAGGGTGAGAGAAAAGCACAAAGAAACTCGGAGCGGGTGAAATGCAGCAGTAAGGAATGTACAGTACATACACTAACTAACACACGCTACTCTCGCGCGGCCAACGTTAAACACACACCGCTGCGGTAAGAGCTATAACTGGCAGATCTTGGCCCTCAGTAATCTTTCCTCTCATCTCTCCTCATCACCATCTAACTCTGGATCTGAAGCCTGTTGAACACACACACGGTAAAACATCACAAGTCATCATCCTGTGTTACACTTCAGTGGAGTCTGTGGCTGCGTCCGAATAGGCCTACTTTCATACTGTATAGTAGAAAACAACAGTCTGTAGAGCCCTGTGGATTCAGGCCACGGAATCACAGAATCCAGTCATTAAAACGGGATTTACTGTGGAACACGGAATGTCACGGAATGTGTCCAATTTTTGATAAATAAATAAAAAGGTCAGTACATATATAAATCAAATCGTGATATAAACTGTGTCAGTGAATATGAAACCACAAAAATACTATTTAAATATGAGTCCTGCATGTCTCTGTGTAAATTAATGATTTAATTTTAACACACACACTGAAGCACGCAGTGTTTCAGCCTGACACCTCACTATATGAATGCATGAACTTCATCTCCAGAGTCACTTCACGAGCATTTCACCATTTCATTTCATTTGAGAAAAACCATCATATAAACAAACACACAGAGACTCAGAGGTCTTTCCAGCAACCCGGCAAAATAAAAGTTCGGTTTAACTTGAAGAAATTGTGACAGGAATATATTACTGCTGTACAGTAGAATTTAGCTACGTCTCAATGTAATAATAATACTAAAACTAACAACAACAACAATAAATTAATACAACAAATTTTCTTCTATTTTCTAGTAAACAGTAAGGCTCTGTTGTGCAGCACTTTGTTTGACAAAAAAAGTGTGTTTTATCTCACATGATTAAAATATAAATTAAATTGTTTTATGCCGTAATTTGATTGACAGATAAATGATAAATAAATATTATTAAATAAATGATCATATTAATTATAAATGTTGTTGTTTTTATGAATTCAGTTAATTAGATCTGCTTTTAGATTATTAAAATGTAATTAAACCATTAAAAAATGGAATCCAGAAATCTTAAAACAGAAAACACAGAATTTGGTATAAATAAAAGTTTCATGATTTAAATTAATTAGACATTCATTTTTGATTACTAAAATTTCATATTTTGATCATATGAACACTTCAGAATCTCATCTGGACACTGGAGAGGATTTGAGAATGGAGGTCACATGACAATGGCAGATGAAGTACATCCGAATTTAATCCATACTACACACATTCATACGATATAGAACATACTTTTTTTAACAGCCGTGAAGTAAGTTTCAAACCGAATGTAGCACCTACTATACAGTATGTGATTTGGGACGCAGCGTGTGTCGGCGCTGAACTTACCACAGATAAGCTGATGTGTTAATATCTCCTGGAGTTATACCCGCCGCCTCCGCCGCCAGAGCCATATCCACCTGAACACAACAGTGCAGAGGCTCACGCTAAAACACTGGGATACATATGTATATATACACAGGTGGAACTCGAAAAATGTGAATATCGTGCAAAAGTTATAATTTTGATGATTATGGCTGACAGCTTATGAAAACCCCAAATTCAAAATCTTAGAAAATTAGAATATTACATAAAATCAATATAAAAAAAGGATTTTAAATACAGAAATGTCAGCCCTCTGAAAAGTATAATCATGCATATGTATATAGTTATACTAAATATATTAGTTTCAACTTTTAATTTGCATTACTGAAATGATGCATGAACGCAGCATTGGTCCAAACTGATAAACGCAAAATAACGAGTAGCGCAGTTTCGTTCCGCTTTCATTAGGTTTGCCATTTGATGTTGGGCACTGTCGTGGTTGCGCCTACGTTTGAAATAACGAGATTTTGGTCGGCAGGAAAAATGGCCCAACGAACCGTTCGGTTTGTAATGCGTACCGAACCGAAAGTTCAATACGTGTCTCGTTACACCCCTAATATATACGCTTTTTACCTCCGTAAGGTCCTGAGTTCCTTCCTCCGAAGTTGTTTCCCTTCATGGGGCCGTAGTTGGACTGTTGTCCTCCGTAATTCCCGAAATCATTGTAGTTTCCTCCTCCTCCTCCTCCTCCACTACTGCCACCAAAGTTACCTGAGATGAAGGTACAACAGCACAACTAATCTGAATAAGCCACAATGAAGATCATTTCAATGCATTTATTATTCTACTATATACATTTTTTATTCTAGGAGTGTTTTACTATTTTTTAATTATTCAGAAAAAATGCATTAAATCGATCAAAAGCGACAGTAAAGACTTGCATTACATTATTACAAAAAATAGTTAATAGCATAAATGCTGTTAAATTTCTATTCATCAAAAGAAACATTTAAAGTAGTAAAACATTTACTAACATTGATAGTAATATAATACGTTTCTTGAGCATCAGATCCTCATATTATGCTGATTTCTGAATGATCATGTGACACTGAAGACTGGAGTAATGATGCTGAAAATTCAGCTTTGATCACAGGAATAAATTACATTTTAACAGTATTAAAAAAAAGTTATTTTAAATTGTAATATTTCACAATATTACTGTTTTTACAGTATTTTTGATGCAGCCTTTGAGCGCAAACGAGACATCAAAAACATTAAAAATCTAACTCCAAACATTAGAACGGTAGTGTATTTTGTATCATTTGTTTCAATTAAATGATTCGTCGGTCCATGCCATTACTAAAAAAGCTTGTCGTTTGTCAGAATATGACATGTTGCTCCGCCTCTAAAGCGACTTCCATTTTAGGATGACATCACTGAGCCCTCTAGTTTAGCCCCTCCCCTCCAACCAAGTATTTGTCTTAGCTTTAACGATAATGTACCTCCAAAATTCCTGCCATCATTGTAGTTGTCATATCCTCCAAATCCTCCTCCGCCTTGGTTACCGTATCCAGGACCGCCACCGTACCCCCCACGACCCCCTCCGCCGCCAGCACCTCCTCCGTAGTTATTATTACCTGCCGTCACAAACACAGCACAAACCGGCACTTCAGTGATCATCCTCTCAGACTGGCTCTCGGGGAATCTGACTGGTTGATTGGGATTAGTTATTTGCACCACTCCTTCAGTGCTTATTGTTGTTGTTTTTTAGGACGTCTTCCTTTTCAAAAATTATTTGATGTCTTCTAATGAATGAATGAATGAAAACTTTATTGAACAACAACAATCAACACGAAGTGTTCAAAAGGATAAAAACACAAAAAAGCCCAAAGGCAATTCCATTGTGGTCCTTAAGATGGAAGATGAAACTTATTGGATAGTTGTCTTTGAACAGGTTGAGGATTTGTAATGTGAATATAAAATCATGTATATGCACATTAAATGAGACCAAAATCATCAGTATTAAAACAATAAAACACCTGAAATATTTCAGTTGGTGTGCAATGAATCTAAAACATATGAAAGTTTAATTTTTATCATTACATTATAGAAAATAATGAACTTTATCACAATATGCCAATTTTTTGAGAAGGACCTGTATATATATACATTCAGAGTTGCTAATGTTGGCAGCTCTATTATAACTTATTGGGAGCGATATACTTTGCTGTAGATTAAAAAATAAATGACACAAATATCATTTTTAATTACTTCTGTTTGTAAATAAAGCAGTATTTTTTCCTTTATAAGCGGCCTAAGGAAACATTGAAAGAAAAAAATAACCTTCCTGTTTTTGCTCATAATGAACAAATTTGTTTTTAATCCCTGATTATCAGAGATGTATAGTAACGAAGTACAACTACTTCACTACTGTACTTAAGTACTAAAAGTCTGTATCTGTACTCTACTAGAGTATTATTTTTTTCTCATACTTCCACTTTTACTTCAGTACATATTTTCGATGAGTTTAATACTTTTACATTTTTCACGTGCTGCATCGTTACTCGTTACAATTATAAAAATGTTACGAATCATTCCAAACCCACATTATCACTGCCAGAGCGGTAGATGGCTCTGTCACCAGGTTTGATTAAGCTGGCTTATCTACTTAACTACTTGCAATACTTAAGTACAATTTTTTTTGAATACTTTAGTACTTCTACTTAAGTGTGGTGCTAAAAGAGTACTTCAACTTCTACTCAAGTTACTTTTTTGATAGAGCACTTGTACTTTTACTCAAGTCTGGGTTTCGAGTACTTTATACATCTCTGCTGATTTTAGACAAATAACAAATACATTACAGCTTGAATACAGGTTTTAAAACAGCGCTACACGTTACAATTAAGTAAATTAAACTTATCATCATGAAATCACCAAATTGTTCAATTGTTCTTCTCACGAAACGAAACTCATTTCAAACACAAATTCGATAAGAACAGTGTGGAAATTTTTAGCTACCCTAACAGAACAGCGAAGCTAATGTTTTATGTTAGTTTAAGCTCAAACTAACCAAAGTAAAACCTTTAACGTTTAACTGAATCATTATATGAAGTGCAGCTAAACTCAACATGTATGTTGTGTCCGGCCGGGGGAGACGATTTAATCGGATAATTCGTTTTTTAAATATTTGTATTGATATAAAAATAGCCCAGGTGTTTCTAGTTTTCTCATTAGCCCTTTGTGTAGAAATACACCTTTGTGTTTTGTCAGTTGTTGTTTCTGGATTTGTTCCACTCTGTGTTCCTGTTTTTTGGTTATGTTCATATTTCGTGTTTTTGTTTCATTTAAGTTACCTGTTGCCTGGCTATTTGTTTAGCTCTTTTCACTTATTAAAACCCTTGCACTTTGAGCCAGTAGTTGCACTTCAGCCTGGCCTTTCCCTGATCCCGCCGGCATGTTTGTTACAAAAAGTCAGAAGTTTTGCTTTTTGATCATGTAAGTGTCATGATACTGTCCCCACCAAATCCGTTGTATCCGTCTCCTCCGTATCCACCCCGGCCTCCTCCGTACCCTCCTGTAAAAGACACAGGGTTCAGTGTGTTTAGCGCAGCGTTATTCACCCCTGAGGTTGTGCTCTACACACTCACACACAGGATCAGATGTACAGTATCACGTCATCTCACCTCTGCCAAAGTTGTCACCTCCGAAGTTTCCTCCTCTGTTCATGAAATTATCCCCACCTCCACCCCCACCTCCACCGCGATCTGAGAACGCATCCGACACGCCACATTATATATTAACAAAAACCACATGCAGTGTTTTGAATATTACAGTAACAATTTATCATGAACCTTTCAACATGTCTATTTCTATTAAACATGCTACTTACATCTCTGATTGGAGCCAGATTGCATCTCCTGCTTTGGAAGGGCTTTTCTTACTTCACAGTTATGAGAGTTGATTGTGTGATATTTTTGTGCTGATGAAAAAGGAAAACAAAATAATAATACAAAAGGCAAAACAGAGATCTGTTTGCTCAGCTACTGTATAAAACCTGCAAGAACAGGTATTTCTTCACGTAATATGGGTATTGACAGCTTGTTTGTAAACTTTTATACAGTTATGGCCAAAATTATCTACCTTCAAGTTCAATTAAACAATCAAAATATGAAGACAATATTTTAGGCTTTTTAAATAATTAAAAATGAAGAAAGAACAAAACACTAAAATTGGTTAAGGTATTTATCTGACGAAATTATGTGCCAAAAAAAAAAACTACCGCTACAGGTTTTATTTTACCATGCACAGAAACACAAAAAGATCTCGGGGAAAAGCTTACATTGACTACAACATAATCAGTTATATTTCCTTGATTCTCTCGGTTTTGCATGTGTTCATAATTACGGCAACACTTTAGAATAAGGTCTCATTTTACAACATTAGTTAACTAACAATGAGCAATACATTTGATACAGTATTTTTTTAATCTTTGTTTATGAAAACACAGTTGTTCATTGTCATATTCATGTTAGTTAATGGTGCATTAACTAATGTTAACAAATACAACTTTTGATTTTAATAATGCATTAGTACATTCTGAAATTAACATTAATAAATGCTGTAAAAGTGCAGTTCATTATTAGTTCATGTTAACTAATGAAACCTAATTGTTAAGTGTTTCCATAATTTTTTTATATGACAGCCTGGCCGAAAATTGTGTCACAAATAACACAATTATATCCAAGTACAACTACACAAGAACTTAAAAAAATCGCTAACACATTTTTAATAATATTTGAATAAAGAGTGAAGGCCGTACATCACTTTTGGCCACTACTGTACATCAATATGAAGATTTTATCTAAAAATAAATGTAATTTTTAGGGAACATGTTTATTTTAGTGTATTATTGAGTTTCAATTTTAACCACTTTTTTTTGCAATCACTTAAATAGTATTTTCCAAAAATTTTTGTATTTACTAGGGATGCACCGAAATGAAAATTCTTGGCCGAAACCGAAAAAGAGGAAACCAAGGCCGAAAACCGAAACACCGAAAGAAATTATGCCAATTATTAGTACCATGGCATTTATGGCTATGACTGTGTACTAACTTTACTAAAATCAAGGCACTGCAATTGCATAAATTAATATTAAAGTTTCAAAGAATAAATCAATTACAAATTATGTAAATATTTATTTAGCACATTGCAACAATACACAGTATAAAATAAAATTCAAACTAAAATGTTTAACTTGACCCCACTCATGTGTACATTAAATAACAATGTAAAGGCCTACTGGCCTGCAGAAAGGTTATAAAACATGTTCTCTCATAAAAACAAAGTGCATTCAGAACAAGTGCAAGATTAGGGGTGTCACGGTTCAGTACGTTTTGAATACAGCAAAAAGAAAGAAATTCCAGAGAAATTTTTTTTTTTTTAATTGAAACTAACATCATAAAGTATGATCATTTTTTACTTTGAGCAATGATGGAGCTATACTTGACTCTTCTTAGAGCATATAAAACAAAAAACAGCTCCTTAAAAAAAAAGGAAATGTAATATGTAGTAGTTATAAACAAAGGTTTATTTTTATTTCAGATTAACATTTGAGGGCAGCAATTCATAACGTCGAAATAAAACCGACGTAACGTTACTTGAAAGCATTGTAGCCTAACTTACTATTCCTGTCAAACTTCCATGGTAAACTACATACTACAGTAAACCCATGGTTACAGTGAGTGTTACTACAGTAAACCCATGGTTACAGTGAGTGTACTACAGTAAACCCATGGTTACAGTGAGTGTTACTACAGTAAACCCATGGTTACAGTGAGTGTACTACAGTAAACCCATGGTTACAGTGAGTGTACTACAGTAAACCCATGGTTACAGTGAGTGTACTACAGTAAACCCATGGTTACAGTGAGTGTACTACAGTAAACCCATGGTTACAGTGAGTGTACTACAGTAAACCCATGGTTACAGTGAGTGTTACTACAGTAAACCCATGGTTACAGTGAGTGTACTACAGTAAACCCATGGTTACAGTGAGTGTACTACAGTAAACCCATGGTTACAGTTAGTGTTACTACAGTAAACCCATGGTTACAGTGAGTGTACTACAGTAAACCCATGGTTACAGTGAGTGTACTACAGTAAACCCATGGTTACAGTGAGTGTACTACAGTAAACCCATGGTTACAGTGAGTGTACTACAGTAAACCCATGGTTACAGTTAGTGTTACTACAGTAAACCCATGGTTACAGTGAGTGTAATACAGTAAACCCATGTTTACAGTGAGTGTAATACAGTAAACCCATGGTTACAGTTAGTATTACTACAGTAAACCCATGGTTACAGTGAGTCTACTACAGTAAACCCATGGTTACAGTGAGTGTACTACAGTAAACCCATGGTTACAGTGAGTACTACAGTAAACCCATGGTTACAGTGAGTACTACAGTAAACCCACGGTTACAGTGAGTACTACAGTGAACCCACGGTTACAGTGAGTGTACTACAGTAAACCCATGGTTACAGTGAGTGTACTACAGTAAACCCATGGTTACAGTGAGTACTACAGTAAACCCATGGTTACAGTGAGTACTACAGTAAACCCACGGTTACAGTGAGTACTACAGTGAACCCACGGTTACAGTGAGTGTACTACAGTAAACCCATGGTTACAGTTAGTATTACTACAGTAAACCCATGGTTACAGTGAGTGTACTACAGTAAACCCATGGTTACAGTGAGTGTACTACAGTAAACCCATGGTTACAGTGAGTACTACAGTAAACCCATGGTTACAGTGAGTACTACAGTAAACCCACGGTTACAGTGAGTACTACAGTGAACCCACGGTTACAGTGAGTGTAATACAGTAAACCCATGGTTACAGTTAGTATTACTACAGTAAACCCATGGTTACAGTGAGTGTACTACAGTAAACCCATGGTTACAGTGAGTGTACTACAGTAAACCCATGGTTACAGTGAGTACTACAGTAAACCCATGGTTACAGTGAGTACTACAGTAAACCCATGGTTACAGTGAGTACTACAGTAAACCCACGGTTACAGTGAGTACTACAGTGAACCCACGGTTACAGTGAGTGTACTACAGTGAACCCACGGTTACAGTGAGTGTACTACAGTAAACCCACGGTTACAGTGAGTGTACTACAGTAAACCCACGGTTACAGCGAGTGTACTACAGTAAACCCACGGTTACAGTGAGTGTACTACAGTAAACCCATGGTTACAGTGAGTGTACTACAGTAAACCCATGGTTACAGTGAGTGTTACTACAGTAAACCCATGGTTACAGTGAGTGTACTACAGTAAACCCATGGTTACAGTGAGTGTACTACAGTAAACCCATGGTTACAGTTAGTGTTACTACAGTGAACCCACGGTTACAGTGAGTACTACAGTGAACCCACGGTTACAGTGAGTGTACTACAGTAAACCCACGGTTACAGCGAGTGTACTACAGTAAACCCACGGTTACAGCGAGTGTACTACAGTAAACCCACGGTTACAGTGAGTGTACTACAGTAAACCCATGGTTACAGTGAGTGTACTACAGTAAACCCATGGTTACAGTGAGTGTTACTACAGTAAACCCATGGTTACAGTGAGTGTACTACAGTAAACCCATGGTTACAGTGAGTGTACTACAGTAAACCCATGGTTACAGTTAGTGTTACTACAGTGAACCCATGGTTACAGTGAGTGTACTACAGTAAACCCATGGTTACAGTTAGTATTACTACAGTAAACCCATGGTTACAGTGAGTGTACTACAGTAAACCCATGGTTACAGTGAGTACTACAGTAAACCCATGGTTACAGTGAGTGTACTACAGTAAACCCACGGTTACAGTGAGTGTACTACAGTAAACCCATGGTTACAGTGAGTGTACTACAGTAAACCCATGGTTACAGTGAGTACTACAGTAAACCCACGGTTACAGTGAGTACTACAGTGAACCCATGGTTACAGTGAGTGTACTACAGTAAACCCATGGTTACAGTGAGTACTACAGTAAACCCACGGTTACAGTGAGTGTACTACAGTAAACCCATGGTTACAGTGAGTGTACTACAGTAAACCCATGGTTACAGTGAGTACTACAGTAAACCCACGGTTACAGTGAGTACTACAGTGAACCCACGGTTACAGTGAGTGTACTACAGTAAACCCATGGTTACAGTTAGTATTACTACAGTAAACCCATGGTTACAGTGAGTGTACTACAGTAAACCCATGGTTACAGTGAGTGTACTACAGTAAACCCACGGTTACAGTGAGTGTACTACAGTAAACCCATGGTGAATGTTGCTGATCTGTGGGCTCTTGATAGTTCATTCATGGCACAATGTTTCTTCCTGGTTTCCACGTCAGCGCTGTTTGATCCGTTAATAACGCAGATATGTGAATGCTTCTCACCAGATCTACTTCAGTGGCGAATTCAAATGCTGTCTTTACTGGATGTCTCAGCGCTGTGTAACAGTTTCGCTTGATCGAGATCGGCTCGCACTGCATTCAATGGTCCTGACTGATAAACGGTCCGTGAAACACACAATAACGAGTAGCGCAGTTTCGTTCCGCTTTCATTGGGTTTACCATTTGATGTTGGCCAATGTTGTCGTGGTCGCTTGCCACGCGCCTTTGAAACAACGGCATTATGGTTGGCAGGAAAAATGGTCCAACGAACCGGTTTCTGTTTGCGTCATCACAACATTTCACAATGCACTTTTGGGCCATTTTCGGGCGAAAATTTTCGGTGGCCGAATGCTCGGTGCATCCCTAGTATTTACATTGAATTACAAATATTCCATGTAATATATCATCTTATGGCAGTTCATATAAGCTGCATGATAATTAATAAACAATCATCAAAATGCTGTTTTAATAGTTTTAGATGGACTAATAAACTATTTATTCTGTGAGTCGGTCAGTGCGTGACTAGCAGATGAAAGTTAATGGTTTCCATCTAAACTCACCAACAATTTTATCCACAGTATCATGATCATCGAAGGTGACGAAGCAGAATCCTCTCTTTTTCCCAGTCGAACGCTCCTCCATTATGTCGATGGTCTCGATCTTCCCGAACGGCTCAAAGTACTCTCGGATGTGATACTCCTCTGTGTCTTCCTTGATTCCCCCCACAAAGATCTTCTTCACTGTCAGATGCGCTCCAGGTCTATTAGAGTCCTGGAAAATCCAAGTACATTCATTCATAGTAGTATCATGATTTCTGAAGGATCATGTGACACCGAAGACTGCAGTAATCAATCGCTAATTTAAATTCAGGTTTGCATCACAGAAATAAATTATATTCAAATAGAAAACCATTATTTTAAATTGTAATAATATTTCACAATATTATTTCTTTCAAAAACATTAAAAATAATGTTTCCAAACTTTTGACCGGTACTGTACAATTAAAGTTATTTAAAGATATCTTAAAGAGGTCATATGATGCTATTTAATGTTTTTCTTTTCCTTTAGTGTGTAATGTATCTGTTCCTGCATATATAAGATCTGTAAAGTTACAAAGCTCATAGTCTCCCACAAAGGGATTTATTCTAACATAAACACTGGTCCAGACCTGTCTAAAACCCTCAATCCAAGTCCATATTTACCAAACCTCAATGTGAAATACTAGCATAATGCTGGTCAAAGAGAGAAGACGAAGCTTCAGTGAATTGTAGTGTAGTCACTGTGTGTTTGCATGCGAAAACAAAACCCTTTAGTTTGGCCTTCTGAAAGCGGATGAAATCAGGAATCAGTGGTTAAGATTCACTGTTCTTAAGCAGTACAGCCCAAACGTTTGCTTGTCCACAGCACATTTTACAGTCTGAACCCGGGAGAGTGACCCCGGCTGTACACAAGTTGTGCAAGCGAAGTTGGTTCTGATCATCTGAATTTTCAGAATCGGGCTCGAACTGATATAATAATACAGACGACATTATTAACTGTGTGTTTACAGGTGCTTCAGAAGCTGAAGCCCACGATCATGGTAAGGGTCGTTATTTCTGACACGCTTGAGAAGTCTGGCCAATCAGAGCAGTCTGAGCTGTTCAGGGGGAGGGGCTTTGTAGAAATCAGAGTTTCAGACAGACTGAGAATAGAGGTGCTGCAATAATGTAGTGTGAAAAATAATGTGCCTTTTTAAAAATTTATTTAACCTTCAATTCAGACTTTCTATCTCAGAATTCTATACTTTTTCAAATGGATTTGTCAAATGAATTAACATGGACAAAATAAAATTAAAACACTTTTGAGAGTAATTAAAACTCAAAAAAGCCTCAAAAAGCCATAAAGAAACAACAACAAAAAATGTGTTAAGATTTTTTACAATACAATTCAGACTTTCTTTTCTCAGAGCTGTGAGTTTCTGGCTTTATTTCTGGCAAACATGGCAATTCAGAGTTTATATCTTGCAATTCTGAATTCTGAGTTAAACCCGTAACTGCGAGAAATAAAGTCTGAACTGTGAAATATAAACTCTATGATACTAACTCAAAATCACTAGAGATTAACTCTGAGGTGCAAGAAATAAAGTCAGAATTGTATTCAAAACTCACAATTCTGAGAAAGAAAGTCTAAATTGCAAGACATTCACTCATTGAGAGAAATAATGCACTCCATGTAGGGCTGTCGCGGTGAAGGAATTTCCCTAGCGGTAATTTTGAGTGGCTCAATATGCTGTATTATGGCCATTTATTTATATGTATTTGGTGCAATATAAAAGTGTAACGATGTGGTTAGCATGCACAAAAACTAGGACATTTTCCGTGACAAATGTAACCAAAAGTAAACGGCGTCTCTGCGCATCGAAAGGCTGTCACTCAGCGCGCATTACATTGTTACGGCAACTCATTTGAGCGAGTCATTAAACCGTTCATGAAAAGATAGATGTGATGAAACCAGGTGTTCATTATTGTTAACTTTGAGCTCCACTTTTCAAGGCTCCATGTGCAGCTCAATGTTATGAGTGAATGTAACCGTACCTCTCGGGAAACGGCCCGTTTGGGCTCAACGACGCGGCCGTCCACTTTGTGTGGCCGAGCTGCCATTGCAGCGTCAACCTCCACGCCACAGGAGTACGTCACGAAGCCGAAACCTCGCGAGCGCTTGTTTGCTGGATCTCTCATTACCTGAGGAAAGATCAAATCAATGATAATATCATCAATAACAGTGGTTTTGTTGCTGTTATTATTAGTGGGTGTAAGGGACTATCCCCACAAAACAGCCTTAGCTTTCTTCATTTAAAAATCTTATTTCACAAGTTTCAGAGAGTGATCATTTATATGAAAATCAGAAATGAAGAGTATAAATGTGATGTAATGACTTAAATTTGCTGTATTATTTTTGTTTTCAATTAATGATAGGAAAGACTGGAGGCGGCCGACACACACCAGCACAGATTCGGCTACATAAGGAGCTTAAAATGTCGTCTTGTTGTGAGCCAGAATCGACGAAGTACAGGCTCCAATTTGAAATTGTATCGCATAATGTTTTCTAAACTATTGTGATTAATTGTGAATCATCAATGATTGTATAAATTGTTGGGATTGATTGAGACTAGACTTTTTGAAGAACCTGGTAAGAAAGAATAATCAAATTCATATGTTAAAAAATGTATTTGCTGTATCTGGAATTTTTATTTCTAGAAGATATTCTCATTAAAATTGCACTGACATTAGGGCTGTGAAACGATTAATTGCGATTAATCGCATCCAAAATAAAAGTTTGTGTTTACATAATATTTTTTTGAATATACAGTATAAATACACACACATGCATGTTTTTTTTAAGAAATATTTGCATGTATATACTGTATATAGAGTTAATGTATATATAATGTATACTTTATAAAAATGTAAACATTTTATATATAAATAACACATTTTTCTTAAATATGTACATGTGTGTGCATTTATATATGCAAAATAATTATACACCATACACACACACATATATTATGTAAACAAACTTTTATTTTGGATGCGATTAATCACGATGAGTCGTTTCACAGCCCGAACTGACCAGTCAGTCTCTACATGGTGGTCTTCTGGCCTTGGCGCTGGCTTGGTGGCAGAGCTGCGGATCGTACCACACAAGTCTTGAACGTGACCATAGCACATAGTTATAGGCATCTAAAGATGGATATGCCCTCAGTTTCTCTCTAAGACCTTCGTTCATCTTCCGAACACAAATAAAGATATGTTTGATTAAATCTGAGAGCTGGATCACTCCTCCATAGGCTTCTAAGGGATCGAAACTTGTCGGCCCACAAAGTCAGTGAAGAAAATGTTTAAATAGTGTGGGCCTCTGACGTGAGTTCACGAGTGCGCGAGAACTTGGAAGATGGCGTTCTTCTTCTACTACTTCCTGTTGTCCTGACATACATGATCCTACAGCTCGCGTCTTCCTCCGCTTGTAGACAGAAAGTTTTCCGCTTCCGGCTATGTCAGGACAACAAGAAGTAGTAGAAGAAGAACGCCATCCTCCAAGTTCTCGCGCATGCGTCGTGGCGCACTCGTGAACTCGTGTCAGAGGCCCACACTGAAAAAAACGAATAGTTGAATAAAGTCGTTATTTTTGTTGTTTTTTGCGCACAAAAAGTATTCTCGTCACTTGATATACTTGTGTTTGAGCCACTGTAGTCACATGGACTATTTAAACATTTTCTTCACTGACTTTATGGGCCGACAAGTTTCGATCCCTTAATTTGTGTTCGGAAGATGAACGAAAGTCTTACGGGGTTGGAACAACATGAGGGAGAGTAATTACTGACAGAATTTACATTTTTGGGTGAACAATCCCTTTAAGATAAAATTGGATTTTCTCTAGTCATTGTTAAAAATCAAGCTAACAATACTTGCTAGCTAGTGTAAGTGAAGCGGCCAAGGGAATCGTTCTGCCTCCACCTAAGCTCCACCCACAAAAAACATCACAATGTGTACTAACAGAAAAGGGGTCTATATGCATTAATAACTCATACACGGAACAGTTGGATGCTTGATTCTGATTGGATGATAGACATTCTAAGTTGTTGATTCATTAAGCAGGTACGTAGATTAACTAAGAGGTTTGAATTTGTGAATATCAGCTGATTTTCAATAATTCAATGGTCCAATTGTTAATAAATATTTATTTAAAAAAAAAAAACATGTTACAGCAACTATGTTTCATTTCACCTATTTTTATGCAAACTTCTGAATATTGCATATCAAAAATAAAAAAAACGCTGTATGGAAATGCCAAGATCCACATACACAAATTTTAAAAATGAGCATGCAAAAAACTGAATTGACGCAGATATTTTGTTTATCTGATAAGAAGATATAGGCATTTAACTGTGATGGAAATGCATTTGCAGAATAAATTCGGCAATGTGCAAAAAAAAAAAAAGTCATGTGACTGCCTCAACAGATCATGTGATCAGAAAAACGGTGGAGAAAGGGGCCGAAGCTGTGAAGAGCAGAATTGGGACAGTTTTGCACACGTCACTTCTGTTGTGATCAGGAGAGCAAACATGGCGCTGGCCGTTTCAACTTTTTAATTTATTTCATTAAAGCTTTCTATTCTGTTTATATATATATATATACATATATATATATATTTTTTTTTCAATGAGTATACGTACAGACATATGTATATGTGCTTTTTGCGTTGTATGTAATTTGTACATCTTTGTAGCCTACTTATATTTTTGATATATAAAAAAAATAAAAAATAAACATGGCGCTGGCCACCTAAAAGGTATAAGAAGCAATAAAAGTCAAGAAATAAAGTAAGTTAAACGATTCAGTCAAACATAAGTCTGCAGGCTACAACGTTAAAGATAAATAGCCTAAATAATTTATATAAAGTTATGAAACTAAACTTTGCCCTCAGCCAAAACGTTTTGCCAGGGAACAAATGATAGATTAATGAAATCAAAGATTGCCCGTTAGATATAGCTTACACAAGAAAAATTATATCTCATATTAAACCACTAGACTAGAGACATCAGCCAGCGGCAAACGTCGCTAGATTATAGCAACTTCCATTTTTATTACTGATATTTTGCGTCCATTTCCCATCTTTGGATGGAAACATAGCTAATGATAATATGAGATGGTATTATGGTAATTCAGTGAATCATTACTATTCATATACCCTGGCATGATATTTCAAGATGCTTTGGAGATGAACCTGATACTTTTTTTTCTTCTTCCATTTTTTGTAATTGAAAAAATTGGGATTGCATTGAAAAGCATGTGATCTGATGGGCACTCACCACGCAGTCTGTGAGTTTGCCCCATTGCTCAAAGTGAGCTCGTAAACTGTCCTCTGTGGTCTCGAAACTCAGTCCACCAATAAACAGCTTCCTGAGCTGCTCCGGCTCCTTGCTGACTCGACCCTGCTCACATAAAACACAGTTACACATCAGACTTGTTATCTTCAATACACGTCATTAGACAGATACAACTGGCCCTTTATGATGCATAATGCTCTAAAGCTATTAAGTTAATTGTTTGAAGCTGATAATGACATGTGTTCACTGAATGTGTGGGTGTTTCTACTGGTGAGATAAGAGCATGGACTGTTTTTTTTTAATTTACAAAGAAGAAACAGCACTGCATTGAGTACATTAACAATAAATAAATAAAATAAAAAACTAGCTCCTCACCAATCCCTCCTAATTGGCTGAAAGAGTGACGTTGAAAGGTGGGCTCTTGTCAGTTTATCTTACTAAGGCTTGATTCATGAATATTAATTCGAGCACGTGATTGGACGCTCCAGAAAATTACCTCGCAACGTCATCGTAACCTTGTTAATATTCATTAGCCAACCCTAAGCCATAGTAAGATTCGTATTTCGGCCGGTGGCAGAAGGTTTCAATGGCATTGCATCTAAAGGAACAGAGTGGCAATGTGTGTAACGTTACACGACGATCAAAGATTACACGCGCATTCTTCCGAGATAAAGACTAAATTCAGGAGGAGACGGATGGAAATAAACCGGAGGAGGCGCGTCTAGAACATTCCTTGCCAACGAGTTCACGCGCCATTTTAGATTTCTTTTTCGTGTTTCCACCATATTGTTAGAGATAATATTACAATTAAATATTAAATTCTTGTATCTGTATTTCATACGGTCATGTTTGGAAAATAACAGGCTCAATATACTACTATATACAATTTATACAGACTATATACAACTATATAGTCGACAACCCCCTCCCTAACCAAAACATTAACAGCTAGTTAAAAATGTAACCACGAGGTCATGCCTGGCACGGGTTTGGTGTTTAAGACAGTTAATGTAACACCAAGAGTCTCGTGTTTCGTTTGAAAACAGTAATATATCCGTCTTAACAGTATGCTTTCAGTCTCTGCTCTCGGCCACAGACACACGGCTGGGTCAACATGACAGCAGCAGAATGCACCATTAACACCAAGCCACTATAATAAACTCACATAAGATATGTATTATTATGAATTCTCCACACTCCATATAATAACAGGAATATTGATAAATTGGTACCTCCATGCTGCAGCTTTTGCGCCCCCTCGGTCTCTGCACGCCACGCGGTGTAAAAGCGCTGGTGTAATGACACACTTCGACCATTGGAGGCGCTGTTGGAAACAGAACTGCGTGCGTCTTGCGGAAGAACATTGTAGCCAGAGCTACTTCTCTCTGTTTATGTATATGACGAGTCACGCAGGTACTGGGCTACTCCGCAGCGGTTGGTCTAAAATAGTCCCAATATAAAAACACTTATTTTAGGCGTATTGTAGGGATTGAGGATAAGAAAATAACACAGGTTGGAAGATGGATTCATTATATACATTTTGAACAAAAAAATTACTTTAACAATGGCTACTAAATTCTGTAAAAATATTGCCCATAGTTAATGTTCCCTAATGCATTAACTAATCTTAACAAATTAGACTTGGTTGTAAAGTGTTACCATTGTGTTGTTTCAATTTGTGCTGATCCTAATAAATATGTTATGCATTTAAATATATATATATTTCTATGTAGCGACTTTAGTTACAGAAAATAGTTTTTGACATGTCTATAAGGCAGTGGACACATGGCCTTAGAAAATATGATACAATATGATACCCACCATACTAATCATCTATCAGTAGTACGGATGCCAAATGTTGACCCTTATAATATATACTAATTAATATAATTTACTATGAAAGATATACCGATATTAGCAGTTGTTGGATGGATGGATTGGTTGATGGATGGATAAATGGATTGATTGGATGACGGATGAATGAATTGATGGCTGGATGCAGCAAACGATTGATTAAGGGATGGATGGATGGATTGATTGATGGATGGGTAGGTGGATGGATGGTTGGATGGATTGATTAATGGATTGATGGATGGATGGGTAGATGGATGGATGGATTGATGGAAGGGTGGATGGATGGGCGGATGGATGGATAGATGGATGAATGAGTGGATGGATTGATGGAAGGGTGGATGGATGGCTGGATGAGTGGATGGATTGATGGATGGGTGGTTGGATGGATGGATTGATGGATGGGTGGGTGGATGGATAGATAAATGGATGGATTGATTAATGGATTGAGGGCTTGATGGATCGGTGGATGTATGGAAGGGTGGATGGATGGATGGAATGGTGGATGGATGGATGGATGGATAAATGGATGGATGAGTGGATGGATTGATTAATAGATTGATGGATGGATGGATCGGTGGATGGATGGATGGAAGGGTGGGTGGATGGATGGAAGGTTGGATGGATGGATAGATGGATGGATGGGTGGATGGATTGATTAATGGTTTGGTGGATGGATGGATGGATTGATGAAAGGGTGGATGGATTGATGGAATGGTGGATGGATGGATGGATGGATAGATGGATGGATGAGTGGATGGATTGATGGATGGGTGGTTGGATGGATGGATTGATGGATGGGTGGGTGGATGGATAGATAAATGGATGGATTGATTAATGGATTGATGGATCGGTGGATGGATGGATGGAAGGGTGGATGGATGGATGGATTGATGGAATGGTGGATGGATGGGCGGATGGATGGATGAGTGGATGGATTGATTAATGGATTGATGGATGGATGGATCGGTGGATGGATGGATGGAAGGGTGGATGGATGGATGGAAGGGTGGATGGATGGATGGATTGATGGAATGGTGGATGGATGGGCGGATGGATGGATGGATAGATAGATGGATGGATTGATGGATGGGTGGTTGGATGGATGGATTGATGGATGGGTGGGTGGATGGATAGATAAATGGATGGATGAGTGGATGGATTGATTAATGGATTGATGGATGGATGGAAGGGTGGAAGGATGGATGGATCGGTGGATGGATGGATGGATGGACGGATGGATGGATTGATTGATTGATTGATGGAATGAATGACTGATTGATTGATTGATTGATTGATTGATCAATGAATGGTCAATCAAAGCCATCAAACCAAGTCTGTATGTTAAATCTGATCCTGAAAATATGATCAGTTGTAGGCTACTAGTGTCAATTTCCTGTTTGTAAAAAGTACACCGAATTAAAACAAATTCTAAATTAGTAGTATTAACATAAAATGATTTTAAAAATCTCAGGCAGTGTGTACTGTACAATTTATCTCAACGTCCGGTCTGGACACGGTCTTGTTGATGACAACACAACTGCACTGTAATTGAGATGATGCAAACGCCTGCAACATTGCGGTTGTGACTGTAAACAGGTCCAGGGTCCTTCTGTGGATGTGTGTGTGTACCAACACTGTTACTCATAGCCAATGGTTTAGAAATTACAGTAAATACAGTAAAACCCCCACCAAACAAAGAATTCCCTAAAAACCGAACTCTCACTCATCATTCCATTACATTTCCAGCTGGTGTAAAGGTGATTTTAATTCACAAAGTTCACAGAGAGTTACTTCATAACAACATTAACTACATGATCCACTAATGTTCCACAAACACAAAAGTATCACAATACTACTTGTTTCCATGTTGTATCTATTTATAAAAACTATAGCAGACTTAATCTTGTGAAAGGATGTGCCTGTGTTAGCTTTCTTTAAGATAAATGCTGCTTACTTTGATATTTTATATTAAGGCTTTCTCTGGAAAGCAATACCTCTTCACTAGCCTGGTTAAAACCAGACCATTCTCAGTTGTAACTGATGGTCTGGCAAAGCGTCATAGACAAATCATTTCCAGAGGGGCGTCACCAATGGACGTCACGGATGGACCTAAAACCAATCAGAGCGCTGAAGGAGATGACGTATGCAGAGCGGACGAGAAACATCTTATGTTTCTTAATATACAATAAAGACTATTGTTCTTTGCTCGGTTTTTAACAAAAAGGAAACGTTCAAATCGCTTAAAACAGACGCGATAGCTGATTCGAACGAGTGATGTTCGACGGCGGCAGCCATCTTTGTAATGTAGGCTACAAAATCTGCTTCAAAATCCCAGCGCTGTCGTCATCGTGTAAAGCCCGGCCCAACGTTTCTGATTGGTGCTCGATTTCGACGGATTGGAAATGGGCTTGAATGAGCTCTTTGCCAGACTAACTTTCAGAGCAAATCTAAATTTGCCGGAAGTTGTCTGGGTTTTCGTGAGGAAATGATACAATATGATGCTGTAATTAGCCTATTCTTAGAGAAGAGAAAGTGAGGGCCTACATATGCAATAACCATGTAATCACGCAGATACGTCCATGACATCATCCATCAATTAAACCAAAATGTTGTGTGGAGAAAGATGCAGTCAGGCTGTTTTTTTACACACGAGGTTAATCGTCAAAAGGCCATTAATAAAAATACAGCCCAGTGCGCCACCTGCTGGCCACGCGTTAGCATATTTAACTAATAACAAAAGTCATTTAACATGTAAGCAGCGTCCTACTTGTAGTTGAATAAACCGACGTAAATGGCCTTGGCAAAAAGCTCTGGTAGAAGCGTGAATGCAAGGGTGTGTGATGATTTACAGCAGTTTTATGAGATGGTTATAATGTGTGTCATCATTACCAATGTGACAAATGAAATACTAGCATAATAAAACAGCCACTCTCACTTCCAATATTAGAGCTCGTTTATTTATTGGCAGATGTCTGATTCAGATTTATTAGAGAAGCTTATTTTGTTACAGTTAAAAGGGGAGACGAAAGCAAGTCTCTCTCTCTCTCTCTCTCTCTCTCTCTCTCTCTCTCTCTCTCTCTCTCTCTCTCTCTCTCTCTCTCTCTCTCTCTCTCTCTCTCTCTCTCTCTCTCTCTGCAACACGCTGGGCTGGTAAACGCATGTTAGTTCCAGATCATTTGTTTCTTAATTAAACAGCTAAAAGCTCTTGGACAGAGTGGCATTATGTTCTGCTGAACACTGTGACCTTTAATGAGTCTCTCAGATCGTTTTATCTAATGTCTGTGGGTGATAATCTGATTTATTCTGATTGTAAACAGTCCATTCAGTGCTATAAAAGTGTCAGTATCACTCGAGCCGAGAGAAATGTAGCTCAGGGCTCCTGTTCTCCAGTAATAACGGTGTTTTAACAGCTGTATCCAGTTGTGAACACATACAGCGATATCTGAAGACTTCTCTCAGAGGTTATGAGACACGGTTTATCAGTCAAGAAGACGTTCAGTTTCCAATCAAGGCCTATAAGATCACGACAGCAACGTCATGCAGAAAAACTCACAGTGGCAGCAGCAGCTTCAGGATTCAAGCAGTCATTTCATAATATTTTTGTTTAATAATTCACTATTTTTAATAATACGAGAATAATCTGAAAATAAATGAAAGACGAACAATATAGGCTTCATGTAGCAAGCACAGAGTTGAATAACTAGGCTATTTAACAATGAAGTCACGATAGTCTTTTCTTCTTCTATCGTGTATCCGAGTGAAACCGGGAAGGGGAAGTTATTCTGATTCAAGATTATGAAGAACATGAATTAAATCAGAACTTCTTAAACTTTTGTGCAACCTTATGGATAGTTTCGTCTTTTTCAGTTTCGTTTTTTTTAATATTTTTTTTTCTGTGTTAATGCCAACTGCATACATTTTGGCACAGATGCATTTTTATTGGAATTATTTCACCGCCATTTCCTTTCATAAATCTAGTTTGCAGTAGATACATAAAATAGTTTCACTCAGGACTCAAAAATGTCCCAATTGAAACCCATTAAAACGGCAATCGCTAAACCCAGGGCCGTTTAACGATGAAATTATTAAATCTTTGTTAATAGAATTTTTCATTTTTGGTTATTATTTTTTACCAAATTGTGCCATTTTCTATAGGTTTGGACTATAAAGCAAATACTACCTTTATTCCTGTTTTTCTGCTTATGCATTATTTGGATATGTGTAATAAAATGTGTGTGTGTGTGTGTGTGTGTGTGTGTGTGTGTGTGTGTGTGTGTGTGTGTGTGTGTGTGTGTGTGTGTGTGTGTGTGTGTGTGTGTGTGTGTGTGTGTGTGCTTGGAATATTTGAGAGAGAAAAACTCAAACAAGATCTTACTGAAAGCTAATTTTTTGAGATATCAACCTCAAATTTGGAACACAACTTTAGATTTATGGATTTTTTTTAGCAGTTTTAGAGTTCAATTTTATTATTAGAACTTTATTATTCAAATTTATCATTGAAAATAGAAAGTTCATAAAAAAATAACAGTTTGATGCAACCATTGACATCAATTATTAATGTGAAGAGGGTTGAGGGTTGAAGAGCTTCAGCAGCAAAGGCTCGTACATCGTCCAGTGGAAGCGGAGTGGCCATAGATCGAAACGGCGATATGAACAGGGCAGTTTCGGCAACAGGAGCTTGTCCAGGACCAACAGCTTTGAAGAGTTTATGTGCCAGGTCAAGTTCCCATCGAGACTTCAGATGTCCTTATGGAGGCTTCACCGGTGAACAAGAGCTCGACGGGTGAGACTGATATAAGGCTGGAGAGTGTAAAGTGTACAGATAGAGAGTTTGCTATTTCATGCGTAAGACTGCTTAAAGTTTTTAATATGGTTATGTAAAATGTAAAATGTAGAGTAAAAATGTACAGTAAAATGTAAGTTATGTCATTATATCTTTGCTTAATTTGACGTCAGAGATGTTTCTAATTTTTCAATTGTTTTTCTTCATGTCTTGCTTACAGGATTGGTGGATCACTGACTGCCCACCTGAAGTCCACACTGAACCTCGATTCCACGCCGTCCCAACAAATGTCTGGGCTCTAGGAGTGATGTTGTACGAGATGGTGAACGAATGTCGTCCTTTTCACAATGCAATGGAAATCACAGAAGCCAAAGTCACATTTCAGAACTCCAACTTATCCAAAGGTGAGTGAATAATATTGATAACATTGATAAACACACACATAAAGCAGAGGCTCTGTACAGAAACAGTTAAAGGTGAAGTATGTAAGATTTTTTATGTTAAAATACATTCTCTTCTCCCAATTTAGTGTTCATCGATTACTTTTAGTATGTCATTTATGGGGTTATCTCCCCCAAAAGTGTAAACATTGAGCCTCCCTATCTCTCTCCAGCTCAACCTATAGTGTGTGTTTGGGGGCGTGGCAAGAATTCAGTTCTGTGGTAAATCAGCTCTAAAAAAAACCTTCATGAGTTCACAATGTTCATATATAATCTTTGTATTGGATAGGAAATAACACACTTGCTGTCGTTGGTGGCGGGTTTAGCTCGAGACGTGACCCGAAGCCTGAAGTCCAACCCCAACCTGACAGGAACTCAAGCCGCCACACCAGAGATCTCAGAGCCGGTCCCCGTCTGAGCAAGAACATGAGAGACTGCAAGAAACAACTCATCAAGTCATCACTGTTCCTCCGTTTTCAGCATTTGAATGCTTGGTTTTGAGTATTTCTGTTACTTATTTACATCTACAATCATTGCTCCAGTCTACAAACCACCTAAGATAAGTCGCATGCCGTATTTATGTCAGAATTTGCTGACTTTCTCTCAGTGTTGACCCTGAAGTTCCACAGAATTCATATTGTCAGGGATTTCAACATTCATGTGGACCAAAGTGACTCTATAACGGCTAAGGAATTTTTGTATCAGTCTACTTGACTGTTTTAGTTTCTTGCAATTGGTAACTGTCCCGACTCACTGCAAAGGCCATACTCTGAATCTTGTGATTATAAATGGCTCATTAATCGCAGTTTTCCTCTGTTGACCTCGGCTCGGCTTGTTCGATCACTCAGCTTTCTTTAAGTGGTAATAAAAGGCAAACAAAGTCAGGTGTGGGTCATTTATGTGTTTATACATATAAATGTCTATAACTCCAAAATGAAATGAGATATTTTCACCAAATTTGACACACACATGTATGGGCTCACTCTGAGGACACATAAAAAATGGTGGGATTGTGCCTCTTGTTGGCGCTATAGAACAAAACATAAAATTGCAATTGACTTCAATACAGTATTGTGATATAAAATGCTATACTTTACACATTAGCATATAGTTACGAAACTTGGTATGAGTCATCGGCACCATGCCTTGAAGGTACTCAGAAAGTTTCAGGGCAGCGCCACCGTGTATTAAAAAAGTGTATAACAAAATGTCCGAAAATGCTAATAACTTTTGAATAAATCTGCCTATTGTAATACCACTGGTCTTATGCCATTGTCACCTCACTCTGACCACATCACATCAATTTTGTAACTAGGCCACCTATTGGTCGAAAGTGATAATCCATTAAATACTTTTAGTTAATGTATATGATTTTTCAGCCATTTTGCCGAAATTTACCTTTACATGTCTTTAATTGCTCCTTGCTGCAGTTGGTCTGACACTCCCAGCCATGTTGGCATGTCTTGTTGTCTTTCTTTCTTTCTTTCTTTCTTTCTTTCTTTGCGCTTGGCCCGATAATGGCTGCAACTATATACTGTTGCTGTTCTTCTGATGTTATGTTCTTTTGCCTCTGCTTTTCCTCCTGAGTGTGTGGTGACATTTGTGGGGACTCTCCATAGACTTAATGGTTTTTATACTGTACAAACTGTATATTCTATCTCCTTACACTAACCCTACCCCTAAACCTACCCATCACAGGAGACATTCTGCATTTTTACATTAGCAAAAAAACTCATTCTGTATGATTTATAAGCTTGTTTACCCATGGGGACATCTATTTAGGTCCCCACTGTGACACGAGTCCCCATGAGTCTGTGTGCATTCAGGTTGAAGTCCCCACCGGGATTAGAAAAACATGAACACACACACACACACACACACACTGTAGCTGGGCTGCTCGTGTCTTGTTCAGTATCTGAGCTGTGCAGATGTAGTATGATTGATGTGTTGAGTGTGGCTTCTCACTGAGATCTTCCACTCAGCTGTTGATCATACACCTTTCTGTTAGAGTTTAGAGCCGACAGTCGCCTGACAATGGATGTATCAAATCCCACACACACACACACACACACACACACACACACACACACACACACACACACACACACACACACACACACACACACACACACACACACACACACACACACACACACTCTTGAGGTCTTGAAGGCCCTGAGCTGCTGACTGAACGTGTTTTGTAACCTGTGAAATAATTGCCTGAACGAGGACCCGTAAAACGGAGAGAGGGGCTTTAACAAGAGGGGTGATTCGCTTTTCATAACATTTATGCTGAAATAATCACAATAACACTATCTGCAAGTGAAAAATCAATAAATTAAAAGGAATCAAAAATAAAAACTGACAGAGTCCAAGCGACAGAAATCTGAGTGATGCCAGGCTCGACCCCGCCTCGTGACGTCACTCACGGCTCAGACACACTGCGTGATCTTCTCTGGGTTTCAGGACAGCACTTAAGGCAATAATTAACCAACGTTTTATATCCTCTTAAAAATAAGTGAATTATGTAACGCTGGCTCTGTGTGGCAGCAGCTGCGGTCAGCAAGTCTTCTGAATAAATCTCCGGACAGGGAGGAGGATCTGCTGATGGACCCGAAAACCCCATAGCGAACCTTCATTTTCATTTTTTTCATTTTTTTTTTTTTAAATTTTGTCTGGTTTCAATATCCCAACCTGTTTTAAAAGAAATAGTGAGGTGTTTTGTGTAAAAATTGCTGATTATCAGCACATGCATTATTCAAGCATTCTACAGTAGCCTATATATACTGAACATTCAGCTTTGATCACAGGAATCAATTACATTTCACAATACATTCGCATAGAAAGCAGCTGTTTTAAATTGTACTGTGATGCGCCGATCACAGATTATAGTGCATAAACGAAGAGAGGCTTATAGAAAGAGCCTCCAGCTCTCAGATAAACTCTCATTATGACCAGTAGGTGGAGCTGTAGGCCGAGCTCATCTGACAGATATCGTTTTAATGCGCAACCATGATCCAAAAAACAATAGGTGGTTATTATGTTCCTAAAACAGGCTCACAAACATTACTCCCCTGTCAGAAAGCAGCTCTGAAAACCTCATAAGCACTGAGGATAAAAACTGCATGTCTGTATCCAAGAATTGGAAGAGTGTGGTTAAATGAACCCTTCCATATTTTGATAAAAGGTATAGTTTACCTTTCAGAGTACAGCCCTTAAAATGACATATTTGTAGCTTTTTACTCCTAAAATATGCATATTAATACATTAGAGTACAAATAAGGTAGCTACTACTCTGAACATTTTTGTGATAAAAAAAAAATGTAGTGACAAGCTGTTAGACCCAGAAAGGTATGCCATTTTTACACTTTTTTTCTCTCTGGGTAGCAAAATCTAAAATGTAAGATAATACTGCATATGGATTCCCGCTAACAGCCAGTGATTTACCCGACACCACATCATGATTTGCGCATGCACCCGCAGTGTTGTGTTTGAAGCATCCTGTAGATGGCGCGCGTATCCACGAAAAGCTCCGTGCATCATGGAGAATCATTGACCATTTATGACACAACAATAATGCATCAGCGGTCAGTATAGACATTTTTCCTTATTGACGACGTGGTGTAGGCCTATTTATTCACTTCCCTTTCCATAGAAGATAATAGTTTCCAATTCCAACTTTACTCTCTTAACTCAATAGCCTTCCTCTTTTAAATCATCTCAAGATATATTTTGGTGTCAGATTGTCTGATAAAGCGAAAGTTTACCGGGTCATTGACAAAAAAGTGCTAGTAGCCTATTTCCATACACCTTAAATACAAAATAATGAGTTATTGATGATAGTAATCTTATACCCTAATCATTCTTGTGGAATACCTGATCTGAGAAAAATATCTTTTTTTACAGGTTAGGCTATAAGTAAATGCCATTTCCCACAACATATTTAAACTATAAAACGTAAAAGTTTGAGCTAAATGAAGAAATTATTAGACAAAACAATTAATCAAAATGGACAACGTTATATGCAAAAAATATTGTTTTGCTAAACAGAACATGTAATTGATTAAATTAATACAATTATTTTAAAAATGATACAATATTCCCAATCTGGAAATCTTGAGAACACAAGTTGACTCTTGTCTGAAAGTCATTGTGGTTTTATTTTTCACATGTTAACCAAATGCTATTTCAAAAATATTATAATATTGGAATTTGAATCGTTATGAGCATTCAGCTCTTACTAATATAGGTCTTGTGACAACTTTCCTGCAACTTCTGACATTATCTCAAACCGGCTTCAGCAAAGCATGTTATTCAATATTTGTTTGTTTATTTTTGCTATGCCATGATAAGATAAAAATACAGAACAGCAAGAGAAGCCTGAGTCATTTTTTTCTCAAGAATTTGAGAATCAAGCATTTAAATTGTACTTTTATTGTGATAAGATATATAGAACTATTAAAAAACGCCTATTTCAGTGATTTTTTGCGCATCCTGAAATCAAGAATGCATTGACACGAGTCACACGGCCATAATCCTCCATCTCTCAACGATGTGTTAACTTCTAGTTGGACTAATTTTCTGTGCGCAGTGGAGCCTGTGAGCTGTAGTCTGCTCTGAACACACACACACACACACACACACACACACACACACACACACACACACACACACACACACACACACACACACACACACATACACACACACACACACACACACACACACACACACACACACACACACACACACACACACACACACACACACACACACACACACACACACACTTGTGCATTTGATAAGCATTTGTTGGAGTGACAGTGACATCATCACAGTTCCGCGTGACCCGTCCTGATCAAAGGGCCACTGTGTGTCCGGCGGGCGCGTCCCAAATTGCAGCCTAATCATTCCACATGGAAGAAGTGCCCTAGTGACGTCATCACCGGGCGCTGCTGACCTTGCCCTGTCCCGCGCGGATCGAGGGGAAGCCCGACCGGCCCACACGGACATACGCAAGTGGAAACCAGAAGGAAATGGAGAATTGCAGAAAGGGAACCAAAGAGTCCATATAAGTAGCGTTTAGCAGCCTCTCTCACGAGCGCAGGAGCCAGAGCCTCGGTCGGGCTGGGCCACAAGCTCTCTCCCAGGAATTGAGGAAAAGCACAGTCCCGCGCATCTGTTTCCTCAGACAGCACATAGAGGAAGCGGGGCGTAAATCTCACACAACAAAAATAGAATCAGGGCCGTTATTCAGAATGATCTGGGAGACTTGCTCCCCCCTTTTTTTTCAGGGCTGGCACACATTTACACTGGCATCCCTACAACAGGCCATATCTGATATGCTTTTTAAAATAAATACCTTATGGGGGCGAGGCTGGCTGGGATCTCACTCTTCATTGGAAAAAATAAAATAAATAAATAAATAAATAATTTATATATATATATATATATATATATATATATATATATATATATATATATATATATATATATATATATATATTCTCACTATATATAAATATACTAGGCCTATATATATATTTATATAGGCTATATACACACATATTTGTATTTTTCTTTATAGTCACATATTTAAGTCAACAACATAACTATTTAAAATTCAAACTTTATTGCACAAGAAAAAAAGGTTGTTACATAAACTCTGCAGGACAGTGCCCTCCTAGACCAACGCTCCCCAACCCGGCACTATGGGGTAAGTTGTCACAATAATACCTACAATTTATTGACACTGATTTGAGAAGACTACATTTTTTTATACTAAAACAGGTTATACTATCTAAGTAAATAAATACATACCATCTCCAACACCATTTAGATTACTATCATGGCTTCAAAGTTAAAGGCTAAGTGAAGAAATTATTAAACAAAACATTTTATCAAAATGGATAACATAATAGGCTAAAATGTAAAAAATATTGTTTTGCTAATATTTTTGCTATTAATTACAGAAACTGTAATTAATTATAGGCATAAATTATATCTGATAAAAAATATAGGCCTACAACATTCCCCATGGAAATCTTGTGAACAAAGTTTGATTTCATCATAGTTGACTCTTTTCTGAATGTATTGTATATTCACATGTTAACCAAATGCTATCACAAAAATATTATAATATTAGAATTTGCCTCATATATGAGAGTTTTGTGTTTGAAACGTTCAAAACTGCGTTCAGCTCTTACAATTATAGATCTTGTGCCAACTTTCCTGAGTGACATATTATATCAAACTGGCTTTGGCAAATCATGATATTCAATATTTGTTTGTTTACTTTTGCTCTGCCAAGAGATGAAAATTTAGCACAGCAAGAAGAGCCTGCCATGTAATCTGTCGAAAACGAGTGCTCGGCTGCTACCAAATGTATATTAGCCTACACTCTATTGATACAAATAAAATGTGAATTATCCATTGAAATATGATAAGTGCCATCTGGCCAAACAGTGGGTATTAAATCACACATCTGAATAGCTCGGAGAGCTTATGGAAATTCCCCGAATCTCGTAAACAGCTCTGCATGGTGTTTCTCCGAGGCCAAGAGCCCACAGCGATGAGCTCCACACGAATCCTTCAGCTGCCGTCGGTGTTAACAGCCGTGTGGAGAGAGTTTAGCATGAAGGAACAGACCGTTGGCTAAATACTGGACTGCTCACACACACACACGCACGCACGCACGCACGCACGCACACGCACGCACGCGCACGCACACGCACACGCACACGCACACACACACACACACACACACACACACACACACACACACACACACACACAGACACACACACACACACACACACACAGCACGCGCACGCATGCACGCACGCACACACACACACACACACACACACACACCTAGTGAGCTGCCTTGTCTAAGTGTCTGCCTTCAAAGGATCATCATAACTGAAATATGGCACCTAAAGTGACTGATGTGGAAAGCTTTAAGGGCAGAAACTGTCTCCCACACTAAATAGCTTTCCTTTCTACTCAAAAGAGACTCAAGAGACAGTTAATTCCAATAGAATTTGATGTTAGCATGTCACTAAGCTAATTTAATTCTCCATTTAAAAGCATAAAAACAACAGTCATTTTAATTAGCGTTACAGTCTTGGGGCACCATTGACTTCCATAGTATGAAGAAACAAAATACTATGAAAGTCAAAGGGGTCCATCAACTGTTTGGTTACAAGCATTCTTCACATTTGTACAGGTTTGGAACAACCTGAGGGCAAGCAAATGATGAACTATCCCTTTGATGCTATTTGGGCATATGAAACAAGATTTATGGGACAGTTCATGTCAAATTTTGTTGCTTGGTTTTTGTAATACTGTATTTTATTTGAATGTGAGTTTCCCAATCACGTAGAAAGGACTCGGTCTTGAATTCCCAAAATAGTTGCCCGGAGACGTTGCAAATATGTCCACCAAATGAAATGACTTTCTTGAAAAGGGACTTTGGCCAAAATGAGGCATCTTGAGCAGTGGTTCTCCACCAGGGGCCCAGTGGGGAGTTTCAGGGGACCGCAGGATGATTTAAAGAGGCCTTCTACAAAGTCTTGATATTGTTTTTGGGCTTTACTGGAAAAATGCTTTACTTTGAAAACCAGTGTTTCATTTTTCTCATGTTTCATTTCCCCCCCCCCCCCCTATTTAACATTGTTGAAGCTCCTCTCTTCCCAGTCTAACGCTCTGTTTAGTTCCCTTTTCTGTGAAGCTCCTCCTGCGCAGTGTGCTCTGATTGGTCGGCTGAATCGGTGTGTTGTGATTGGTCAACTGGGTAGGCAGCTCACTAGCTTTTGTAACAGATATAATGTTTCCCCTGACTTATATAAACACTTTCTCTGTCCAAGAAACAAATTATTAGGGGTTCAAACCCTATTGTAATTGTT
Source organism: Meda fulgida (assembly GCA_030578275.1). Lineage (NCBI taxonomy): Eukaryota > Metazoa > Chordata > Actinopteri > Cypriniformes > Leuciscidae > Meda > Meda fulgida. Next base: position 36,522,228 of record CM060624.1, read on the forward strand.
CAAATTAAAAGTAAAAGTGATCGGGCAGACCAAACCGTAAATCATAGAGACTTGAAACTTTGAGGACTGGTCGTACTCACACCGTCTACAGCGTCACCAAGGCTCCCCCCGATTGGCCTGACGGGGGCGCTACAGCGGTCAAAAGTGCGAAATCGCTCATGACTCCTAAACCGTTAGGCGTAGGCTCAGGTGTCTTATATCGTTAGAATCCTTGACAAAACATTAGATGGTCTGAATTTCCGGGTGTTTGGGATTTTACCCCCAAAATAAACTGGTCCTATAGGTTTTTGGCCCGATCGGAACCAGTGCAGCAATATTCTGATTGTCAAAAATTATTAAAACATTTTTTACATTTCTATTCACGGTCTCCAAGGACAGCCAAAACGTTCGAAGTGGGGGGAGCCACTTTTACTAAAATGGCTATATCTTGTGAAAAGAATTAGTATACAGTATGTAAGAGCTCATTCTCGTGTAAAAAGAGCATGCGGCAACTGGCCACTTGGTGGCGCTATAACATGGAAAAAACATTAAAACTGCAGTAACAACTAATAATAATTATAAATATAATATCTATGTAACCCTAAGTCTGATTGACTTCAAAAACCAACTTTGGCGAACTAGTCCTAGGTTTTTGGCTCTACCTCAATAACTGTTAAAAAGCTTTTAAACCATATATTTTCCATGGTAAATTGCCTGTATTGGCCTCAAGAAGGTCACACACTTGATAATTAAAACATAATACGTTTTTACGTATGTGCTTAAAGGACTTAAAGCGCCTGAACACCGCAGCTATATTTCCTATATATATTTTTTCGCTCAAATCTATATAAATCAGCCAGTCTAAAAAAGTTCCATGCAATGAATGTCCGCATGTGACGATAAAGCCAGTATAGGTTTCAGATCTCAAGGCCCTTCTTTGTTTCTTTATAAAACAATAGCCTTATAGATTCACTGCCAAGAGGAATGACATAATTCTGAATAAAAACCAAGTAGATTTTATATGCTCTGTTGATGTTTTGGAGTGCATCAAGCCTTCTCAGATAATGAGCTCGCGCCATGGGCCGTGAACACAGAGACGCACTACAGCAAAGCCTCTTCTCTGGGATTAATACATGCTACAGACTGACGAAGACGTGATTAATAACTGTGGAAGAAAATGTTGAACAAACAGAAATGTGGTCCTAAAAATGATAATGTAGCCATAGCTAGAGGGTCGTCCTTTTCAGAGGCAGGACGCACAGTTTGCTGTTGAAGATAGTGGCGTGTGGAGATGGAGCGGCACTATTGATGTTTGTGAAGGGGACATCAATACTGCTCTGTAATAAAGCTCTGTTGACTGCAGGGAGCCTGAGTCGCGTTTCCTCGCCCCCGGTCCACACACGCACCCTTCCATCGTCCCTGCTCTCAGATGTAATTACTTTGCTTGGCTATCCATTTAGGAAGTCTTTGTCAAGTAAAATCATCTCTGACTGTGATGAGCAAGTAGGGCTGTGTACGTTAATCTCCGGGGTGTTATGGGTCATTCCTTTCATGCAAAACATTTTTATTTCCCCATACATAGTATGTGTTCATGGATAACACTCAATCTTAACAGATAGAAATCATATTAGTTAGTTTTCTTTTATCAAAATGAAGCAAATATGGGATGGACTGTAATTTCATTACTGATTGGATGTTTTTCATTTTTGCCCTATAGTTTCTAAAGTAAAAATACTAGGCTAATTTAGTCCTATCAAGAAATATCCCAGGTGTTTCTTCCTCACATCTTTAATTGGATTTCAAACTAAACATGTTTCATTGCCAATACTGAGTCTCATTCTCAAATAACTTAGTGGCATATAAGGGTTTTCCATACAACCTCACTTCTCTTTCCTGCTCCTCTCACTGGCTGTGTTCGAAATCGCCCCTCATGCACTATTCCCTACAGTAGTCCACTAATTTATTCCACTAATATATTCCACTAATATATTCCACTTGAAGAAAAAGTGGTGAGTGAATTCGGACACTGCTTGAAGTTTAACAATTATTTGAATCTTGGCAAACTGGCAGCTCCAGTAGTAATGAAAAGATTTATCTTGAACTCTGTCATGAAAGTTAGCATGTATAAACCATTAAACAATTTAATAAACAATTAAAAAGGAACTTATACCAGCATGATTTTATGCTGTAGCCAAATTGGACCAGCGGTTTGGAAAATGGATGGATGGATGATTTAGCTGCGGGCGCAGGAATTCAGATGCAGGAATTCATTCAGCACGACCCTCACAGTGTGTTACAGGTGCATTGTGGGATTGAGTGCACTCGATAATGTCCACTATGGTTTCGCCACTACACCACTACAAATGGCTGTTCACTCTAACAGTTCCCTTTTTAAGGGTAAAGGGGGCGATTTCGGACACAGCCAATGCTTTCCTTCGTGCAAAGCAGTGATATTTGATTAAATTAAAGTGTGTCTAATGCAAGATGTCCTACCTGCCTGTCAACATGTGTATTTCTATACCTCAGTACACCTGTTCGCGCAGACATCACACGTCATCAGAGCGTTCATGCTATGCAGAGTTAGACAGGCGTCAGTCAGAAACAGCAGCAGCCTTTAACAGTTCCTCCTGAACCAAAACAACCAGCTTATGCTGCATTCACACCATAACTACTGTAATCTGGAAGAGATGAAAACCAGTGATGTTGTAGACGCACGGGGAGGGAGGGATCTTATGCTTTCAAAGCTAACTTGGTATTGCTAGCCTCTCTGAAAATCACCTATCCTACCTTTAAATTCCTTCCCAAGTGTGCCGCACAAGTCCTGAAAAGTGAAGCCAAAGCATTTTGATCGCCCCCTGGTGGCTGGCTGCAGTATAGGTCATTAAACCCACCCTCTCCATGTAATCGAATGGGAAGATAGCCAAACTAACTAGCGTTTATCATGCTGACATACGTATTAGTTATTTGATGCTATAAAAGTGGAATGTAATGTCATGATTGACAGCTGTGCTAGCGAATTAGTCTGCAGGAGTAGGAGTGTGGGCGTGATCTTAATACTGCGGCTCCACTACTGATGTTCTTAAATCAGTCCAATAGTGAGACAGAATGTCAAAGGCGGGTGACGTCATTGACCAGGAAACTATAAAGCACTCCTGAATCATAACAGCGCCAGCTTCTGTGCCTTCAGCAAGCACTCTGTGTGAATCATTGTCTGAAAGTGTTTTTGTCTGTTCTTAGAATTCTCTAGGCAGGAGTTTTTCACATGAAACTATTTATATTATGGCGAGCGAACAGCACTAAAGAAAGTGTGTCCCTGCACTCGTTATCTCACGGGTGGGGATACACACCAATTATGTATTGTTTGTTTGGGAATGCAGCATGCCCATTCAGTTCTCGAGGGAGCTGACTGTGAGCATTGTGAGCATTTAAAATTAAGAACGCTGCGCTCCCACCGATCGCGAGGAGGGCAGTTAGGTTCGCGCTCCCCACGGCTCGGGTTCCGCTTCTGTAGAGGCAGAGCTGCGACTTCTGACGTGGGGATCTCAGATGGATCTGACAGCGGGGTTTGAGACGGGCCCAGCCCTTTCTCAGTCTTCACCTGTCAGATCCAGTGCCTCAGTTCAGGGTTCGGAAGCACACATTGCAGTTACTTCCGCCCAGGTTGAGGCCCTGGTACTGCAACTATCCAGTTCTGAGGTGCTGGATGTTGTTAGTCACTCGTTGTCACTAGACTCGTCACTTCAGTCTCCTGCATGTGAGGAGCTTGTTGAGGTGTTTACTCGTGCTATAGAAAAAATTAAGCATTGAGTGGCCAGGGGAAAATCAGGAGTCAAGCCAGAAAAGCAAGATTGATGAACGCTTTTTGACTTCCCGCATGCAGCCTCCATGCTGGTGCTTGCCGTACTTTCCAGACCTCCACACTGAAGTGGCGAAGTCCTGGGAAAGACCGGTTTCATACCGTGTGTTTAGTCCCCAGGTTTCTACCTATTCTAATATTCATGGGTCTAGACAGCACGGTTATGGGGCGATGCCCAGGGCTGAAGAAACCCTTGTGTGCCATCTCTCTCCTCAGTCTGCATTGTCCTTCAAAGCACCGGCATTACTCACTAAGCCACTCAGAAATATATTGGCTTTGGTGGGTAAAGCTTATTCGGCGGCAGGTCAGGCCGCGGCATGCCTGCACACTATGTCCTGCAGGCATACCATGCCGACCTATTAAAAGATATGAGTGAGAGTGAGGAGGTCACCCCGAGGTGGTGGAGCACCTGTGGGAGAACTTTGTTCGTGCCGAGGTCAACCTGTTCGCATCCAAGTAGACAACACAATGTCCACTTTGAATCTCACTCAGCCATCCAGCCCTTCTGGGGTTGGACGCTATAATGCAGACGTGGCCGATGTCACATCTGTAAGTATTTCCCCCGATTGCTTCCAGGAGTTTTGGAAAGGACTTGTCAGGATGGGGTCAGTTTACTGTAGCCTACTAGTAGCCCTGTTCTGGCTGGCCCGGGCGGACCTAGTGTCACTCTTCAATGGGTTTCCTCTGGAGATTCCGATCAGGAGGGACCTACTCTCTCAGGCCAGTGGGTTGATCTTTCCTGCAGGAGAGCTTCTCCCCAGGGTTATCTCCCTCCACAATGAAGGTGTACATGGTGGCACTAGGTGCTTACCACGTCCCTTTGAGTGGAGTATCTTTGGGGAGAAACCCGTTAATACCCCTTTTCCTTTGTGGCACTTTGAGGCTGAGGCCAGAGTTTTGGGTCACCCAGGAAGGGGTGTCCTGCATCTTAGCAGAGAATGAGCAAGTGAATGGTCGAGGCTATCTCGCTTGCTTACGAGTCGGCTGGTCAGCCTTCACCATTAACCTTACGAGCTCACTCGACTAGGAGTATGGCTGCTTCTAAAGCTCTATTGTCAGGAGTCTCCTTACAAGACAAATATGATTTGGAGGGCTGGTCCTCACCGCACACACGCAGGTGCTTTCGTCCGAATGTGCGCACTGACTTCACACGGACGGATACTTGCTCTTATGGCGACGTGGGTATTAGCATTCACACAGCGTTTCGACGCAGATCGAGTTCCCTTGAAAGGGAACGTCGTGGTTACGTATATATGTAACCCTAGTTCCCTGAAGACGGAATGAGACGCTGCGTCGCACCGCCATACTCCCGGCATGCCCGTGATCGACTTGCTTCAGCCTATTAGAACCTGGCGCTGTTTTGATTCAGGGGTGTTTTATAGTTTCCTGGTCGATGACGTCACCCGTCTATGACGTTCCGTCTCGCCATTGGACTGATTCCATACGTGCTTCATGACGCAATCACGCAGGGGCGTTCCCACAGCGTTTCGCTGCAGCGTCTCGTTCCTTCTTCAGGGAACTAGAGTTACACACGTAACCGAGACGTTTACCTGTTCGGCGTGATGAAGTTTAATTACCCGATGACAACGTCTGTACTGTAGTCCCACCTTTTTCAAAACAATTGATAAAATTCTGATTTGTTTCTGAATTTTAGCATACAAAAATACGCCCTGTCATCCCTGCAGCACTCTATGACATCATCCTCCAGAAAATTACATAATTTGATTTAAATATATCCTACTTTCTTACAGCACAATTGCAACACAAGCATATTCATTTTGTGAATGTTACAGAGTTCGAAAGGCACTAGATAATAGGAAAGGCCCCCATAAAAGCTGGCAGAGTCACACTGAGGTCCCCAGGCTCATCCTGAAAATGACCTGATCCCACCTCACTCCCTTAATACCTGTACAAGCACAACAAATGAGTAGGAAAGTGCTGTCCTGACAGTTTGTGGCTGTTGAACCAGGAGAGGAGAGCTGGGCAGGGCAGGTGTTTCCCACGTCCCCTGGGAGAAAGCAACTACACCTGCCGGCTGCAGGCCATGTGATGGATCGATGGAAGAGGAACTGACTCAGCGCTCTAGCTCTGCACAGGACCTGATTGAAACACTCTGTCATCACACAAACAATAACAGACATTCATCTTTTAGCATCGGCAGGGGAGGCTGCAGCCTCGTGCTTGTGCAGGACTGATGAGGGCAGTAAAGGGAAGGAGACGGGTTGCTTTAGGAAATGGTTCTGTGGACCCGCACCGTGCCAAACAGCCTCTTCAGCAAAGCTTCTTTATAAAGCACAAACACCTTCCTAATATCTACACAGGAGGACGGAGAACAGCCTTACACCATCCCACTGACACTTACAGAGTCATCAGACAAACTTCATTAGTCATCTGCATCACATTCAGATCATCTCTCCAAACACAGCGATATGTACGCTGTAAACCTGCTGAAGGTTTATTATGTGCAAACACAATATTCATCCATTGTTAAGACTAGCTCTCAAATCACACAGAGCAGTCGGCAGGTTTTGAGTCAAAAGTCCAAACGCTCATGTTGGTTTCAAACATCTAAAAACCCTGTTTTGAATTATTGCAGTATTCAAATATTTTTTTTTTGTACTGTCAAATAGATTCATTATCGGTTAACTAACATTAAAGTTTGTGTTTATATATATATATATATATATATATATACAGTAGTGGTCAGAATGAATGGCACCCCTGGTAAATATGATCAAAAATGGCTGTAAAAAATAAATCTGCATTGTTTATCCTTTTGACTTTCATTAAAAAATCTAACCTTTCATTGAAGTAAAATATTGGAAAGTGGGGGGAAATCAAATTATGAAATAAATGTTTTTCTCCAAAACACGTTTGCCACAATTATTGGCACCCTCTTATTAAATACGTTTTGCAATCTCTTTTTTCCAAGATAACAGCTCTGAGTCTTCTCCTGTAATGCCTGATGAGTTTGGAGAACAGCTGACAGGAGATCAGAGACCATTCCTCCATACAGAGTCTCTCCAGATCCTGCAGATTCACAGATCCGTGTTGGTGCTTCTTCTCTTCAGTTCACTCCACTCATCAGGTCAGGGGACTGGGATGGTCATGGCAGAAGCTTCATTTTGTTCTCCGTAACTCATTTTTGTGTTGATTTTGATGATTGTTTTGGATCGTTGTCCTGATGGAAGATCCAACTCAAGTAATCTCTGCAATTCTCCATCCAGCCTGTTCTCACGTAAATGCGTCTCTATAGCACGCATTGTATACTATCGTAATTCAGTATATTGTAATTATACACGAAAATGAGTTTTTACGTGCATATGATACGTAGTTTTCGCGTGCATTTGATATGCAGTTCATTTGCGTATAATACACACGCACCCCACACCACTAATTCTATGGGTTTACTCATTGTGATGGATGATTAAGGATATTTGGACTTTGTGTTTCCTCATATTTAAACTCATGTGAAACAAGAAGTCATAGCTAGACAATTTCATGTTCCTAGTCACCCTGTTGTGCTAAAAAGGTAAAAAGGTAAATATTAATGGGAATATACTTCAGAGATATTTTACTCGTAAAATATTCTAGGGGTGCCAAAAATTGTTGCTAACGTGTTTTGGAGAAAAACATTTATTTCATAATGTGACCCCCCACACACACTTTCAATTATTTTTACTTCAATGAAAGGTTTTCATTTTTTGAATAAAATATCAAAAGGATAAACAATGCAGATTTATTTTTTACAGCCATATTTACCAGGGGTGCCATTAATATATTATAATGTATAATATATCTATATCTATATCTATATATATATAAATATAAAAATATATACACACATATATTATATAAACAAACTTTTATGTTAGGTGCGATAAATCGATTTGGCAGCACAGTTTATTTTATTTTATAATGGTTTAATTTAGCTGAAAAACCCTTAAATAGTCCATAGGCTAATACATTATATATATAATTTTGGCAAACTGGTACTCTTCTCAAACCAGTGACAAAGCATTCTCCCATTGAGAGTCATTTTGTGTGACAACATGTCCTGCTAGCATGTTCTCACAAAAGGTCAACATGTTTTCAAGGAAGCCTTTTTCCAAAAAACGTTTTTGACTTTGGTGAAAGTGTTATATAGCTTTATAACCAATCATTTAAACTATGTGGCTATACAGATAGTGACTTTCAAAAATACCTTCATTAAATTATTCACTGGAGTAAAATTCACAAGTAGCCCCGCGTCTTCAGTAATCATATTCATTCTATGTGGGTCTATAAGAAAGGGATAAAGAGACCGCATTTCACATGAGATTTAAATATGATAATTGAATGTGATAATATGAAAATGATTAAGCTGTAATTATAATCTTTTAATTAGACAACCCTGAAAGGTGATAGCAATTAAAATGGCGTGTGTTTTGTTGAAGTGCAGTTGATCAGTAGAGGGCAGCCTGATCACACCGGCTCCAATAAACATGCACTGCATCTCCACAGTTACACAAGTTTACCATTGCACATGAAATTAAGAATCAATTTTTTATTCACGAAAGTCTTATTGTAGAGGTTCGCTTGCAATAGCAGACATGAGGAAACACACATCGGTCTGAACAGAGTCGTAGAGTCTGAGTGTCTGACAGTAATAGATGGACTCCAATATTACGCTCAAAAACCTTTGAGGCTTATTGAAAATGGGAAGCTAATCTTATCTAAAAGTAACACGCTTTGAAGGCGTTATGAAAAGCTGCTTTGTGTGCATCGCCGCCACCCCACACACTCATAAATCTTCAGGTGAAATAATTGTTTACAGTTGGAATTAATGTAACACGCATTCCTCAGCAACTAATAAATTAGAGACGCTCTCATTAGCATCTGAATTGATTTCCCCCCTAATTCTCATCCAGCACACAACACATGTGACTGGGTCGCGCTCAACTTTCTCTGCCCGCTTGCTTTCTGGATTCCCAAGCAACTACAGAGAAAGAAGAAGAAGTGCAGGTTTAAAAGAAAAGAAAAGAAACATGGACCATAAAGCCAAAGCTTGTCATTGGTATGCAAAAAAAGAGGGTCGCTGGTTATTTATTCTTTGTTGTGAACATTATAATTTATAGCTTCAGTAGTGTATGGTTTGCAGTAATATATGCCCTCTCTGTTCAGGAGTTCTGGTGCAGGGAATAGTCTGAGTAGCTGAATAGTCTGTCATTATTTACTCACTTGTATGTTGTTCCAAATTTGCAACTGTCTTTCCAAACAACAAATGCATAAAATCCCAGAATCTGTCAACAGTGCCATTGGACACATGAATATGACTGAATCTGATACACACCAGGAGCGCATCAATTCTCATTTTGTCACCGATTGCAACAGTTTGAAAAAGTTCACCTTCATTGTATAGAAAAGAGAAGCTTAATGTTTTGTTTCATTGAAAAATTAACAGATTTAGAAAGACAAAATAACAGTGGAAATGACCTTTAATGGTCACATACTGATATTGGTGTTTAACATTTTAAATTTTCATTAGAAAAAAATATTTAATCAAACATTTTAGTCGTGTCCCCGGGTTTTCACTCAGTCCTGTTACCCTGACACATCCCCCCCTCTGAAAAACTTGGAATATTCCACAAGACACATTTTCAACAGGAAGTTGCATCATCTGGATCGTCTGAAGGCAATGGGAAAACCACAAGTCATCACAATTTAATTTCTGTATATTTGATGAAATTGTAACTATGACTGAGAAGGTCAATCTTAACATACTGTACTGTTACCTAAATTATTTCTTAGATTTCATTAATTTATTTTAAAAATATTAACTTTTGGTAAGTCACTTGAACTGGCTACGTGTCCTTATGCTATTAGCATGTATGTTATGTGGCCATATGTCATGTATTTGATAACTTTTTGCTTAAAAACTCAGTCCTGTAACTTATATGAAAAATAACAGAGTGAGTTAAAGTAACAGGAGGGAGTAGAGTCCTCTGTTTTGCTGATTTAATACTGTAAATATTAGTTGATATAATACTATTCACCTGAATTATGAGTTTTAAAGTTGCAATTACTGATATTGTAGACATTACCATTAGTTTTACCATGTGAACACCAAACGTCCAGGAAGCCAGTCCACTACGAAGTGACTTAAACGTTTTGTCTTTGTCTTTCTAATATTTTGAAGAAGATGGAGAAACCCCTACTGTACAGGTGCCAGAAACACACACCCATGGCATGTTGCACGGGAAAGACGCACCGCAACTCTCTCTTTTCTCCCTTTTTTGTCTTAACTTCCCTCTTTCTCCCTCCCTCTCTTCTTCTCTCTCTCCTTTTTCTCTTTGCACCTCCTTCGCTGTGAAGTACTACCAGCACATAGTGCATTACTGCAACACAGAAAGAATGTGCACACATAGTCAAGTACACACTTTCTCATACACACACACTCTCTCTCATACACACACACTCTCTCTCATACACACACAGTCATGTACACTTTCTCATACACACACAGTCATGTACACTCTCTCTCATACACACTCATACACACACAGTCATGTACACTCTCTCTCATACACACTCATACACACACAGTCATGTACACTCTCTCTCATACACACACAGTCATGTACACTCTCTCTCATACACACACAGTCATGTACACTCTCTCTCATACACACTCATACACACACAGTCATGTACACTCTCTCTCATACACACACAGTCATGTACACTCTCTCTCATACACACACAGTCATGTACACTCTCTCTCATACACACTCATACACACACAGTCATGTACACAGTTTCTCATACACACACAGTCATATACACTCTCTCATACACACACAGTCATGTACACTCTCTCTCATACACACACAGTCATGTACACACTTTCTCATACACACTCATACACACACAGTCATGTACACAGTTTCTCATACACACACAGTCATGTACACTCTCTCATACACACACAGTCATGTACACTCTCTCTCATACACACACAGTCATGTACACTCTCTCATACACACACAGTCATGTACACTCTCTCTCATACACACTCATATAGACACTCATTCCTGTTACTATTTATTTATTTATTTATTTTTAAAATAATGTTAAACCACTGTTTTTATCAGTTTTGTTTGGTCCATCATTTATACAATTGTTTAATAAATTAAATTATTAAAACAATTATAAACTTGAGGCTTTGGTCTTCTTTAAATGAAAAAAATTGGCTTTTTATTAAAATACACCTTGCCTTAATATATAGTGATATATAGTCACAAATATCAATTATTTGAACATTTAACCAACAATTTCTTTAAAATAAACATTTTCTTGTGGGGAAAACAAAGGAATTAATAGACATGCTTTTCGATGAGTTTCGGTAACAGAACTGAGAAAACATGCATCCATCTTCTGCTTAGAAACCTTGTAAAAAATTAAATAAAGTTTTCTGAGATAGTTAAATATGTGTAGTATTAGATTCAGTGTTGAAAAAAAATATTAAAAAAAGTTTGAAGAGTTACAACAAGCAAATGTCACCCAATCGGTGGAATGGCTCCGCTTGTGTATCTCCACCACAGATATTTAGGAGGATGTGCACCCTCTAATATTTATAGTTTTTTTATGAATAATTCTTAAACTATGCTTCCTCATCTGAAGATGTGGTTATGGCCTTGGTTTGTTGTGTTGATTTCAACCAGGATGAACCTGTTTGTAGGATTAGATTAGTTCTTAAAGAAGCAGTAAAGAGGGGTTTATCCTGTCGTGTGTGTGTGTGTGTGTGTGTGTGTGTGTGTGTGTGTGTGTGTGTGTCTTATCTTATCTTGTCCTGCTGCTTATCTGTTCAGTGTACAGCAGCAGGCCTGCTCAGATCCCAGAGCCCAAACCTCCACCCAGGAACAAGAGAGACATTCAAACACTCACACATTCAGTTAGCTGTCCAAATTAGGGCGTAGCCTTGAATTAATTGAGCTGTTTAGTCCAAAATTTATGAAGAGACACGATCACTTTATATGTTGAATGTATTGAATTTAAGCTTTTATCCACATAAAAATATTGATCAGCGAACATAAACAGAAGCGTAACTGAACCTGCTTGACACACGAGAATGAACCTCATTGGTTCTTGCAGAAGCTTAAAGTGATGCGTAACACGAGAATGAACCTCATTGGTTCTTGCAGAAGCTTAAAGTGATGCGTAACACGAGAATGAACCTCATTGGTTCTTTGCACGTCAAGCGAACATGCTTGAGCTTCCGCTCACCACAGCTGATGTGTGCGTTGATGAATGTTTATATCATGTGATTGTGTCTATTCAGAAAATGTGGACTAAACCGCTCGATTCATTCGAATTAGTTTTATGATCTCTTTATGAACTTTTTGAAGCGTCAAAGTGTCACTTGCGTAGCCGTCAACATCTCTCGTATTTCATCAAAAAGATCTTCATTTGTGATCCGAAGATGAATGAAAGTCTTACGGGTTTGGAAAGACATGAGTGTGATTAATCAATGACAGAATTTTCCTTCAATTCAGGCACACACACAAATCGCTGTAAAATCCTCTAATTCTACACTAAACACCAGCAAACAGCTCCACATTAACCTCTGACCCTGTATCACTGCAGTCTAATAGTCTCTCTCTCTGTGTGTGTGTGTGTGTGTGTGTGTGTGTGGGTGGGTGGGTGGGTCTGTTTCCGCGGCCGAGGCCGTGATGACAGATTTACAGGATGTTGTGGACGGTATTGGTCAGCACTTCGCTGTATTGAGGATGCATGTGACACATATGACTCCCGTGGTGTCGCAGAGTGATGACATCCTCCTCTTAATGAGCATTGTTAGCGTAGCATGAGCAGAGCCGCGGCGAATCATAAATCAGCCGCTGAGACCGCAGCTCTCACACAGGAAGGATTCCCTAATGAACAGCCTCTCTCCTCTTTCATGAGAGATCTTTGAAAGCACACAGACCCTCAGCAGTCCTGGACACACACTCTAGTCCTGGTGCCCGCTGGTCTGGGAATGACATGCGCTTGAACACAACACTGAACACACACGCAGGGCTCTGAAGATCTGAAGCTGCTGGTCTGAGGGGTGATTTGTTGAGTGTCGTCGTGGTTAAAGGTGAATGCTGTGTGTGTGTGT
>CM060624.1:36542701-36572701 GCA_030578275.1 Meda fulgida
ATTGAATGAGTCACATTTGAAGTCATTGTAAAATAGCTGATATACGGTATAACCGTATACGATAAACTGTGTCTGCGCATAATGTGAATTTTTCATTTATGCAGATGCTTTGGCAATCATAAACAGCCTAATGCTAAGGCAATAGCTACATCCATAACTGCATATTGTCTGAGTAGGTAGGCTACAACATCTGATGAAGACTGAACTTCGTGACCTTTAAAAGTATGTTTTATAAGTACAGAATGTATGTGTGTGTGTGTGTGTCGAGTGGTAAGCCAACACGAAGAATACCAGAATTCAGTCTAAAGGCCCGTTCACATCAAGGACAATAACTATAAAGATAACCATAAAAATAGTTCTCACTAATCCTCTAATATTATAGTTATCTTTATAGTTATCGTTGTTGGTGTGAACGGGCCTTCAATCGCCTTGAATCCAACAACAGAAATACGTGCATCTCAGGAGAAACATTGACTCTTTCCACACCTAATATTAACAATCATCAACAAAAAACTGAACAAAACTTAGCCTATACACACTGTGAATACAAGGGAACTAATTAGACGACAGGTAAATGTAATTGACTTATGAGAAACCAAGGAAACTAACAAGAAACCAAAACTCATGAACAAAAACACAATGAAACTAAACATAACTCTGACAGTATGAATGAAATCCAGACGTCCTATAGGCTACATCCCCCATGGTGTCATTGTCATGTGACCTACAACGTCAGTTGTGTAAAAAGTGCCCTTTCCAATAATGTCAAAGTAAAAAAAGTTACTTTAATCGTAAAAAGTTACTTAAATCATTCAGCTTTAGAAGTAGACCAACACTTATTTTGATGTGTTGACTAACATACTAATGCACACGCAAAATATTTGATTGTACTTTATTCAATATTACGAGTTAATTTATTTTAAATGTACTAAATTGAAAAATGTTCTATTTTCTGGATCTGAATCAACTTTCCAATCAACCAATCCGATTTGAGGGACAAGTTTACAGTTTATGTCAAGTCTTCGAACCAGGGTGAGGTACTTAAACATCAGTGTTATTCACCTATCATTACCCTCTGATTTTACGGAAAGGTTATGGGTAGGTTTAGGTTTAGGGGTAGGGATTGGGCAAGGAATACATTTTGGGACAGGAATGTTGATCCAGGAACATGTCTTACTTGGCAAAATCACGGTGACCACATGGCCCTCATGTTACATCTGTATGGGGCATGTTGTCACAATTCACATTCTTTGGGGGTAAATAAAAAAAGTATACACTGTACTAATGAAACAGGGCCACATATTTACACAGTACTAGATGTGTGAAATGAATGTGGGGAAAATACTTTTCTACAGTGGCTGAGAGAGCTCACCGCACTGCAACTACAAAAAACTCAGCAAATTATGAAAAGGTGCTGCAAATACTCACAATACAACCAAATACAGATAATACTACAATAGAAATGTTTCAAGGGGACTCCAACAAGTGACGAACCTGGCTGAACATGCTCATTGTTCAATGTCTACTCGTCTCGATGACTTGAAAGGTACGTTTTCTGTTTATTTGAACATCCTGATCATATGTGCGTTGTGAGTATTTGTAGCACGTGTTGTCAAACTGATTTCCTGGTGTTTTTCTATTTGCATGTGTTTTCTTCAGCTGCGGCGCATTGAGCTCTCTCGGCCACCGTACTTTTTCCATTTAGTGTCTATGTACTTTAACTACTATGTACTAAGATTTAAATGAATCATTTGACACAATGCACTTATTGTATACATGTATGTTTTTTACCCTGTACTTATATTTAAAAAAAAACAAACAAGCAAAGTAATGTAATTACAATGTAATTACAGCTGCAATAATTATTTTGTAATCTATAATGACACTGTTGACCTTCTCTTCCCTGTTAACCCGTAAACCGACACACACACCAGACCTGTGCTGACCTCTCCTGTATCAGCTCAATATCAGCTCAAGTGCTTTACAAAACAAGTACATTGTACCTAACAATTATTATTTTTAATGTAAGCAATTAGTAGTTAAAAAACACCCAATATAAAGTGTTAAAAATATTTTTGCCCACATTAATTTCACACGTCTAGTATAAATATGTGACCTTGTTTCATTAATATAGTGTATACATGTTTATTTACCCTGAAATAATGGAAGTAAATGGTGACAATATGCAAGCTGTATTTTATAATTAATATTCTAAGTGCTGTGTTTTGGTGGTTGGCTCATCAATACAGCCATCATCATCATCATCTCCCATACCCCCTGTTCATGACAACAGGGCCCTGCTCCCAACTTGTAGAGGGGCCCAAACTCAAACCCTCACTCGACTCGACACGCACCGCGCTGGAGCCAATACACACGAGGACACCCCTAATGAGCTCCGGGTGCGAACGCACTCGCGTGTAGCGTTTAGCTGACGTGCTTGCCATGGATGCGCCAAGTGTGAGGTCCTGTGTGTATGTTTGTGTGCGTTTCTTGTTGTGTTTAGGAGGTGAGAGTGGGGTGTGCCTCTGTCAAAGGGGCCAAAGGTGAGATGATTTAGAGGCTTGGGAGGAAGTTCATTTCTCTTGATCACCGAGTGCAACCTGCAGCCTTAATGGCGGCTGTAATTAATTCTGCTGATGCTAATCACCAGGGCTGGTCCTCACAATTATCAGCCAGCCACAGATGGGGCGCGGTGCAGACATGAAAAATTAGGAAAATGAATCTGTAATGGGGTGGCAGATCTAATCTACATCAGAAAAAACAAAGTTAGGAAGAGCGAAGAGCCGCCGGAGATCAGGCGAAAACCCACCGCACAAGACAAGCCCCTGACAGAGCTGAAAAATGTGAGTGTGTCCAAGGTGTTTGGTAATTGCTGGGCCATTGGATTCCTCCATTGTTTCATTTATCACAGGGAGACGGGAAGGGGGTGAGGGGGTGTTTGTGTCCACCGCCGTACGCCGGAGAGTCACTAGAAGGTTAATCAGGTCCTGGTGCTGTGCTGTGTGGCCTTCATAATCAACTCAGCCCAAGGAGACTGCCTTGATCAAGCAAAAGAGATTGTCGGATTCGGCACTTACATATGCTTAATATCACGCTTGTGGTCATTGGCATTTGATCGGCACATTTATGCACACGCAATCCAATGAGAATGGCTGGTCGGAGGACAGACCCTCCCGAAGGAGGTTTACGCTGCCAACGTCAAACAGCATTACGCCAAATACAACTGATTAATTGAAATCATGGAGGGGCAATTTTTCATGCCGTGGCCTCAGTCGAGCGGTTGGGGCTCATCCTCGTTGCCGTTTGCAGGGCTTTAATTACTCGTCTACCCGTTCTGCTTTCAATAAGTGCAGCCGTAGTGCAAGCTCCCACAGAAATTCAGAGGGTTAAAACACACAATCACTCATCATCACCGCTCAGAGATCCGGGAAGCTCCGCGATAGACTCAGCTCTCGGCCAGCAGTGATGCGGTTTAAGTGTATTATGGATGAGGTTTGTAATTACTTGTGCTATATTTTCAACTTCCAATAACCACATGCAATCAAGTAAAGGGGAAGAGGTTATTTCACCATCAAATAAGGCAAGCAACCAGATTGATTTCGTGCACGGACGCAGACAGATGTGCAGTAGAGTAATCATATACACTCGAAATCGGCGAAGGCTTTGAAAGAACCTGTTTGGATCGACTCACTTGTTGTTTTTAGGCAACTTTCACACTAGAGCGTTTGGTGTGGACTTCAGTCTGTTTCCAATCGAAGATTGGTGCATTTGCTTGGTGTGAAAACTAAGTTCAAAAAGTCTTTTGAGGCAAAGAAGTGAAGGTTTGGTTGGTTAGCACGGTAGATAACACATCTGCACCGGTGTGGGTACAACAAGCATCTTTTGACAATGTATTCTGACAACACATAAATCACAACTATATTCTCATGCTTTACCAGATCGAGTCTGGGTTTTTGAAGGGCTCATGGGGACCCACCGCTCTGCACATGTTGTATGTCTCCCATATTTAACACACCAGATTCAGATTATCTGCTCATTAGGAGTGTGTCAGATAAGAGTGTGGGGGAATATGTAAAGCGGTGGGTCTCCAGGACCAGGATTGAAAACCACTGTTCTAGCCAATCAGCATTGTTAGCTTGTCAGGATATAATTTTCCTTTGTCTTCAGAGTGATTAGTGTCATAGCATACCTGGATCAGGTGAAGGAAGTGCCCATGAGCAGATGGGGCGTCATGTGCCAGCCTAGCAGCAGCCATTGCGATACATGGGGATGGTTAGCTCTCTCTAGGTATTATAGACCTCCTTGGTCTGAGGTATATTCTATATGGACTCGTATGAATGGTATGAAATGTGGTATGAAAATGCAACTGCTATTGGTGACACATTTAGGACGAGCAAATAGCAGCTTAGAGCAGACAAAAACCCAGCAAAATGTGGCTCTGGCATTAAAAGTGCTTTCTCACTGCCAGTTTAGTTTGAAACGGAGCACGGTTTGCATGAAAAATGAATGTGAAAGCTGTCATGCGGACTGTGGAGTGCACCCCAGCACTGAGACTACCTGTAGGAGGTGATCTGAGTATGGTTGGACTGGAACTGTGGCACAATTGGCATGAATGTGAAAGAAACCTAGACTTGCTAGGGAAGTAAAGTAACGTGCGTACATTTTAACCAGTAATGACGTCATTAGTTCAACAAAACACATGTAGGGGATGTCAGTGGTGATGAATTACCTTGGATATGCGCAGGAGTGAGAATGCAGTAACATCATGCTGAGTTAGTGCAAACAGAATGGCTGATTCAAAAGAGCCTGATTGCATGCATTCATGTGATGTGTTGCCCTACAAATAAAGCTTATCCGTCAGTTTGACTGGATGAGCTGTCAATTTTCCTTCATGATTTATTTTTAGACATCATGAGAATAACGTTACACTTGGTATTTTAACGTGACATAACAAGAATATCTATGGCAATAGCTCTTTTCAGTCACTGCTTCATGGTTATTTTCTTTTTTCCCTTTGCAATCCGCTGTAAAAGTTTGAAAAAGGACAACACTTTTGTGGTCTGTTCTCCCGAATTTAATTTGTGATATATTCACTGGAATGCACAAAGAATCTCTTGGTTTTCTCCTCAAATCCTCACGCCTCTTTCCAGGTCTGTTTTCACAGGTAAATACAATTTATAATCTGTCAAAATGACGGAAATCACTTTGAAATAGTATCACGTAATGCTGAAGTTAATGAACATTTTTGATTAAGGCAACATGTTACATAATATAGATATTACTACAGTGATATTTAACCCGTCTGTTGTTTCTGTGGAAAGAATTGGTCTGTTGAAAATACCTTGTTGATGCTTTTACACTTTTAAATTTCCTTTTAATGTTCGATGGTAGATTAATGTTATCTCATTGTGACATTTTTTTTAATGTATTATGTTCATAGAGCGAGCCTTTTCACTGATTGTTTACAGCTTAACGGAAGTTACACCCATAATTCGTGCAAAGCGTCATGGGGCGTAGGAATAAGGTCGATACAGTAGACCAGATCCGTGCCCGATCCTGTTCCTGGAGATCTACCTCTCTGCAGAGTTCAGCTCCAACCCTGATCCAACACTCCTGTCTGTAACTATGCGGTTCTATAGATATGCAAATGAGCCCCGCCTCCACTCACTCACTATAATTTTTTCACTCACTATTGACGATCACACGTTGATCTGATTGGTTACAAGGTAGTTTGTGAGAAACACTTGTGAGTTGGCAGAAACATCGGCGATTTCAAACGTGAAGTTTTAAGGAGAAAATACTCTATGTTTATAATATAATATGTTTTTAAATTATTACCATCATGTCGTCGTTATAGATCAACAAAAGCAACAATCCCATGCAGCAAAAACCTCTGAGACTGGTCTGGTTCTCACATCCCTGATTCAGACCCTGTAGTGAAACTGAGATATAAACATTGCATTTCATTACACTTATTCATTTAGCAGACACTTTTATCCAAAGTGACTTATACATGAGCAATATAACAACTAATTTATCTTAAGGAGGAAATAACAGAAGTACAATACAAAGTTTCAAACATTGTTCAGGGGTGCGTTTCCCGTACAACGACATAACTCGCTGCTTCACTATCATAGTACGATGCATCGTTGAAGAAATCAACTAGCTAGTCACGACTGTTTCCAAAAACCATATTGTCGCAAATTGGTCGTTCAACCACTTTGGTTTATGACGTCATGCTTGTGGTCGAGTTATAACTTCTTCTAATGAATCTGTTTGAGATCGAATTAACACTAGATGTTTTGCTATAAATTACGGACATGGCATCTGAGGACTATTTCTCAGTTTTCTCAGTTCTTTTGCTTTATTTCCAGATTCAATCATAGGCTCATTCTTACACACTAAAGCACGTTCGCACATGCGCAGTCTTCAAAAATGGTGCTTTAAATCTCTTGACAAACTAAAAGACTTAAATGACATTTGTATGTCTTCTAAATAAAGGATGCAGATTGTACTGAATGTCAGTTTGCTTGTTTTGCTCAAGATAAGGATTTATTGAGTCCACACGTCATGAAACAAGAAACTCTGCTTCGTTCCAACCACACAACTCTGCGATGCTGTTTGCGAATGTTCGTTAGAATGATGGTTTCGAGAAACACCGACTCATTGAACTATGCTGAGAACGACAGAACTTGCGACCATAGTTGGCTAACGATGCTTTTGGGAAATGCACCTTAGAATAGTACGAGCTACAAAAGGGAGGGATTTAACGGCCGTGGCACACCAAGCTAACAGTCCACTGTCAGGGCAACGTCAGGCCATTGTCTATTGAGCTAGTTTCTGTTTCTGGCCGTCGATCCAGGAAAGTGTGCAATTTTGGTTTTAATTGATTTGACAGCTGCATTTTACACTATAGTAAACAATATTCTTATGAAGCATTTAAGATTGTGGGCAGGGATTTGAGGAAATGCTCTTAATTTGTTTGCCTTGTTTCTTTCTGGGAGAACTTTTTCTGTGGAATTTTCCATCCTCTTCTGCTTTAATAAAATGCGGGGTTCCTCAAGGATCGATATTGAGTCCAGTCTTATTTTCCATCAACATGCTTTCTTTTGCTGATATTTGTCAGAAACGTAATGTATATTATCATCTTTATGTTGATGACACTCAGCTTTATCTCTTTATAAAGGTGGGGAATAATTTGGCTCTACAGTCCTTTTTGGTTGATTGGATGGCAGCCAATTTTCTCCACCTGAATGAATCAAAGACTGAAGTGATAGTGTTTGGCTCTCAGAGTCCAACCAAACATATAATTAATCAATTAGGCCTCTTTTAATCCAAGTTATATAATCAAGCAAGGAGTCTTGGTGTTATTTTTGATGCTGAGTTGAAGTTTGAGAAGCATATAAATTGAAACCTTTTTTTTTTGTCTTTTAAGGATTTGGAAGTACTTATGCATGCTTTTATTACGTCCAGATTAGACTATTTTTACTCACTGTATTATAGGGTTTCTCATGCCTCAATTTCATGCCTGCAGTTGGTTCAAAATGCTGCTGCTTTTGACTGGGACTAAGTCTCGTCTATAATCAAAAGGATATAGGGCATTTTCTGATGATTTTATGGTAGAGCTTACCTCTCCATATTAGATCCTCTGCCGCTCTTGATGCGTTTAAATCTAATTTAAAGACTCACTTGCATTCGACTGTACTTGGTGTAATTTTGTATTTGTCTAATACTTGGTTTTATAATCCTAGATTGTATGAATGTGTTAGATCTTGGTGTGTAAAACACTTTGGCGAACATTTTTAAATGTGTATTAGAAATAAATGTGATTGAGTGATAGTTTTGGTGGTGTTTTCCACACGTCTGCTCTAGTTGGGCTCACGTCGGCAGCAGTTCGCCTGATTGAGCATGTTGAATCGCCGTCAGGCTGTTGGTGAAAGCGATCGCTCTGATTGGCTGTTCAGTTTAGTGAACGAATGAGTGCACGAGAATAAAAGTAAAAGTGATGAAAGTGAGTCTAATTTCGCGTCATCTTACCTGAGTATTATGCAAAATAATTTTTCATAACAACATGAGCTGCCTGGAGTGATCAACATGAGTGATATTCAAAATGGTAAGCTAGCGCTGCTTTGGTTTTATGGTTTGCAGTCTTGCTGTCAGTTTCCCTTTCTGAAAGACGAATATAGACTATTGAGACCTGGATTCTGGATCATTAGAGGTTTGATTGAAAGTCCATCCAGAAAAGCATTGCAATTGTCCAGTTTAGAAATTACAAGGACAAGAAGTTGTTCTGCATGCTCAGTTAGGAAGGGCCTAATCATGTTGTGTAATGGAAACCTCCATGACCATGTCATTGCAATGTGGTCAGCTGGTCATCAAAGACAGTAAACCACAAAAAAACAATATTTTTGGCTGATTGGATCAACTATTTTGATCACTGTTGATGATCCTAGCTGGATGGTGAAATTGTATGGCTGGGAAGACAAGAAGCTCTGTTTTAGCAATTCGCCACTTTTTCCATAAACACCACATGGTGATAGTTACAAAATGGAAAAACACTCTTTGCTGAATAATTAAAGATTGGCGATGTGACTGTGCTTTGTGTACTAATAAAGATTTGATGAGTTGAATAATCAGCAGCCGCTTGGCCAGATGCCCACTAGGGGAACAGAGTCAATCAATGACTCTACCTTGATTACTCTGCTTAAGACTAAGGTTTTCCAGTAGTCATCAGAGGTCAATGGCTCACCGCCCGATAACGACACTCAGGGGACGCTGGCCGAACTATGGGTGAGAATCAACGCATTATAACAAATGGGCTATGGGTGAACTCTCATTGTTCTCATTGCCCTGGCAACACAGTCACATGACCTCAGCCCAGGTGTTCCAACATTAAGGATTTTACAGCATGGAGATCCAACTCATGGTGGGATTTCACTGCATCTCCAATGTCTCAGTCTCTAGTACACGAAGAACAAAATATATTTTGTTAGTTTTTTTTTTAAACAATAGTATACAACATATAAAGTATTTAAATGTGATGCTATTGTAATGTGATGAATAGAAAATACGGTAACATTTTAGTTTAGGGTCCAATCCTCTCTATTAACTAGTTGCTTATCAGCTTATTATTTGGACATTAGCTGTTTTATTCATACTAATAAATCATATATTAATGTCTTATTCTGCATGATTCTACATCCCTTAATCCTATCCAATACATAAACTTAACAACTACCTTACTAACCTTGCCACTGTCACCTTGGCGTTTGGCTTGCTTAGTTGGGGACATTTAAATATTCAACAATATTATTGATTTGCCTTACTTAATGTGGATGATGATGCAATTTTCTTCAAGAAACAAACTTTGATGTATTATTTTCTTGTTATCACTGTGAAGCTGCTTTGATACAATCTGTATTGTAAAAAGCACTATATAAATAAAGATGACTTGCCTTTGACTAACTATTAATAAGCAGCAATTAGGAGTTTATTGAGGCAGAAGATAATAGTTAGTTAAGAGTGAGAATTGGACCCAAATCTAAAGCGTTTATTTGAAACAGAAATCTTTTGTAACATTATAAATGTTTAATGTCACTTTTGATCAATGTAATGCATCCTTGCTGAATAAAAGTATTAATAGGCATAGCTATAATTTAATGTACTGAATTTAGTATATTGTTATAAAGTCAATCTTTATTATTATTACCATTTAAACATAAAATGAACAAGGAATACAAAAACATGAATGCATTGCTATGATATATAAATATGCTGTATACATAATCATAATCATAATACAAAAAAAAAAATAAAAAAAAAAAAAAAATATATATATATATATATATATATATATATATATATATATATATATATATATATATATATATATATATATATATATATATATATATATATACACATAATGTCATTTTTAAAAGGAATTGTTCCCATGGAATTTAGTACAATGTTTTTGAAAAATATGAATCTATATAATTTAAGTTATCTTCATTTCAAGATTCAACTTCATGTTCACCTCCAAACTCTATGATTAATCCAAATGTTTTGTTTAGGGTAAATTCATTAGATTCACACATTCATAATCTCAGGACATTATATGCTAATGTATTTCACTGTTTTTTGAAGAAAATTGCCCAGAGGTCATTAGTCTGATAGTGGGGCTATAAAATGTTTCTTTGCCATTGATCGTTTCTCCTCTACTCCTGACTGTCCATATTTGCATTTTTATTGAATTAAGAGAGCAGTGGAGCGAGAGAGGGAGACGGTGAAGACCTGTGCAAAGAGGAGAAACCTGCTACTGTACATTCAGTGGGAGTTAATTGAATGTATTCAGATGTGATGGATAGAATAGCTCTAGTCTCTCCCGGTACATTCACTGTGACACTTCAGAATCTATCTCTATCTGCTCTGTCTGTCCCTGCGTCCTCCCACTCCCTTTCAATTAAAACCGCTCTGGCCTTTGTGAGGAGACACTGAAGAGGAATCAGGGAGCACATTTATTACTCCCTATCATTACCCCATTGAAACAGGGTCTCGGCACCTTATCGACCATTAGGATTAATCTGAGCTGTGTTCCTATACTCTGTCAAGAGTCACTCATGAGGGACCTTGTACCGTCCTGCTCTGAGCTGACCTCCTCCTCTTTATAGTTGATCTGTGACACTGTTTCTGTTATTGAATCACAAACACATGATTCTGGGTTGTGTGAGTGTGAATTGACAATAATATACTTATTTATCCACAAAAACACTGGAGCGAGGAGCAGAACAGAAAACCATGCTATGCGTCAACGACAACCGACAAACACAACTGACATCTAAGAGACCAAAAAATACATATGGCAAACAAAGGAAACTAAACTAGACACAGGTGCAAATCATAGGAAACCAAAATAACAGGGACATAATCAATAGGAAAAAGAAACAAAACAGGGACTAAAGGAAACAGAACAGAATTTCAAAATAAAAGTCCACATAACAGAACAAAACTGCTAAATGGTGCACCAAAAAAATTTTCCTGAAATGGAAAAAAACTAGTAAAGCTAGTTAAATTTCAAATATATAGAAATCTACAGAAAAGTAAAGTAAAAAATTACAATAGAATCAAGAATTTCAAACTTGAAATGCTACAAAAAAAGTTAGCAGTGAGTAGACCGCATATCTTGTTATTTTAACAATGTGTGCTGAAGATTAGTAGTTGATCTAGTTACAAATAATTACCTTGCATCTGTGCTGGTAATAAAGCACAAATTGCAGGTGGAAGTATACCAATCTGAATTTGGTTAATGTCTGCCATTTGCACAGGCTCATCTCATTTGGTTTGAAACTACATTTGTCATTTGTTGATGTTGCCATGGAGCATCACTAATTTGTATGTGAGGTAAATATTTACTAATAAATGTATTAAGGCTAAGCACACATTAAACCCATAAATATTAGATCCAAATGTTTAAATCCAAGGAATCACAATGTGATTGCATTGCTCCTCATACAATGATTGTGCTTGTGCAATTTCAAAGGTGCACACAGGTATACTAGTAGGAAGGAAATGCTTGGTGAAGCCACTTAGCTTCGTAGCCACGTAGTAAAATTGCAGTCAACTTACTCTTTTGAAAGCATGAAACATAAAGGAACTATTAAATTATATATATATATGTATATATATATATATATATATATGTATATATATTAATTATATAATTTGAGAAGAAGAAACATTAAGTTAGTAAACAATGAGACATTTAAAATAATGATGATGCCATATTTGGTCACTCTACAATGCTACTTATTGGGAAAAAAGTAGTTCGTTATTTCAAATGCTATTCTGAAAAGTTATAACTATTGAATATGGCAATATTTTTCAAATATATAACTAATATATAAATATCTAATGTAATGGATGCAATGTAATGAAATATATATGTTTTCCTTTATTTAATCCTAAAGATGGACTTATTAAAATTGGACATTAGTAGCTAAGCAAGCACAATGTGGCTAAATCAAAACTGGGCAGTTTATTGTTGCACACTACTGAGTGCCACATAGTAGTAGCCTTTTGCTCCAGCATCGTAGTGTGAAGCGTCTCTAAGTGTCCTGTAAGGGTAATTGGATTTGTTACTTATTTACTGTAAGAAATGAGTGTTACTGAGTCTCCTTCCTCCGGCTGAGGCTACGTTTGTATGGATTTTCCCCGATCGAAAGTACGCTCCGGGGAATTCTGGAAAGAGTTTACAGGGACCAGGTCCGCCTATTTCTTACAGCCCCGTGGTGGCCGGGCAGAGTATGGTTCCCCGATCTAGTGTCTCTCCTCGACTGGCCTCCACTGGAGTTACCCGTCAGAAGGGACCTTCTGTCCCAAACAGGGGGATCGATTGTTCACACCCGTCCAGAACTGTGGAACCTGTGGGCTTGATTTCTGAGGGGGCCCAGCTCATAGGGACAGGTCTCTCACCTGAGGTTGTGGACACCATTCTACATTCCTGAGCTCCCTCCACGAGGAAACTTTATGTCTTGAAGTGGAGAGTTTTCACTTCATGGTGTAGTGACCATCAGTTGGACCCAGTTAACTGCCCGGTTGGTACAGTGCTGGAGTTCCTGCAGGAGCAGTTCACTGCAGGTCTATCCCCGTCCACTTTGAAGGTTTATGTGGCGGCCATAGGTGCTTACCACATTCCTTTGGGTGAAATGTCTTTGGGTAAAGATCCGTTGGTATCTCGTTTCCTCCTGGTACTCTGAGGCTGAGGCCTGCAGCTCGTACCAAGGTGCCGACATGGGATCTGGCCATTGTCCTTCAAGGCCTGTCCCTAGCTCCCTTCGAGCCACTGGAGGAGGTTCAGACTAAGTTCCTGATCCCAAAAGCTTTGTTCCTCCTCGCTATCATGTCTCTTAAAAGGATAGGAGATTTGCAAGCACTGTCAGTTGCACCCTCGTGCTTGGAATTTGCACCTGGCATGGTTAAAGCGTTCCTTCATCCTAGACCAGGTTATGTTCCAAAGGTCCCCACTAATGTGGCCAGATCTATTATGCTGCAGGCCTTTTGTCCTCCTCCCTTCCAGAACTCGGACCAGGAAAAGAATAATCTGCTAAGCCAGGGCACCAGATGCCTCTGTCCACAGAGCTGCCCTGTGGCGTAAATCTGAACAGTTGTTCGTATGTTTTGGGCCCCCTAACAAAGGGTCCCCTGCATCTAAGGAGACAATGAGCAAGTGGGTGGTTGAGGCTATCTCACTTGCTTACAAATCGGTCGGACAGCCTTGACCAATGGCTGTCCGTTCCCATTCTACAAGGAGTATGGTGGCCTCCAAGGCCCTTATAACAGGAGTTGCTCTCCAAGATGTTTTGTGGTGAGGGTGGTCCTCACCGCACACATTTGTAAGGTTCTACTCTTTGAACTTGGACTCTACACCAGGGTTCCAGGTGCTCTCGTCCAGACACTTGTCGCTATGGTGGCGTTAGTTTAGACGTTCCCTTAGCGTCAATCGACACAGCGTGAGTTACGACTGTAACAATGGTTCCCTGAAGAGGGAACGAGACGCTGAGGCTGAGGATGAGAACGAGAGGGAACGAGACGCTGTGTCACCTTGCCATATCTTCTACGTGCCTGTCAGCGACAAATTCAGACTTTTACGAAGCTAGCGCCGCTCTGTTTTGGGCAGGCTTTCTAGTTTCCTGGTTCATGACGTCACCCGCCTCTGTCGTTCCGGTTCACCATTGGACTGATTTTACATGTGCTTCAATACTTCATCACGCAAAGCGTTCCCTTAGCGTCAATTGACGCAGCGTCTCTTTCCCTCTTCAGGGAACCGAGGTTACAGGCGTAACCGTGGCGTTTTATTTTATTAATATTACATTATTTAAAAGTACAGTTACAAAAAATACTTGTCTTTGCATGTCTTTACATGCAAAGTGTCTAGAGTGTCTTTACATGATTATTTTTTTCAAGAAGGAAACTACCAGTCAATCTGACATTTCCAGTATCTTGTAATGTACAAACCAAATCACAATAATAGAAACATCTCTCGGATCTCTTGTCCTTTAAATGAGCACATATTTTCTGGGCCGGAGGAGCATTAATTCTCTTCACTGGATAAGGTCCAGATTTGGCCTGAAGGTGAAAATGGTCATATTGTCTTTTGATGATGAGTTCAGTCTTAAACTTTCAGCCTCCCTTCGCTTCCCACGAATAACCTGTCTCCTGCAGATTAGTTATGCAAAACACGCCAATGTGATTGGCCCTGATCTAAAAGTGTTACTAATTAAAAATCAATCTGAGCGCTATTAGCACACATAGTCATGTGCCAAGGTTGTAGTTTCCAGTATGGGTGCTGTAATGAGTTCAGAGTGACGTCAGGCAAAGCCAGATGATCACTCAAGCTCAACTTTATCGCTGATAGTTTGTGTATACCTGCTGAATTTGTAGTCTGCCTCAATTGATCTACTTGCCCTGAACTGGAAAGAGCAACGAAATGAATTTGACTTTTCATTGGGTGCGAGGGGGTCCATAGATAACTATTAGAGGCATATTTGGGGCTCCATAGATAACTATTAGAGGCCTATTTGTTGGCCTGGATGTGCGGGCAACTGAGGGGCCACAGGAGCAGGAAGGCATTAGTCTGCTTTAAGCTGAGTGTTGCTGGATACGGAGGTGATAAATGTTGGTGAACTCTCAGTTGCACCAGGGGAATAGCTGCATATACAGACACACACTCTGGAACTTATTAAACTCACACAGGCATATTTCACACTGGTTCCGGAAAAATCAGCCCAATTACAGAGGTGTTACCGGAGCCAAAACCCAGCCTGCTCTGTAGGGGAGCTCGCAGAGCCTCTCGCGTTTAACAGAGTCCATCTGACGGGGGACTGGAGAGCGTCTGTATGAGAGCTAGTGGCTCAAACTGTAGTGAGCTGCCCCTGAAGCATGTTAAGATGCCTCATAATAGCCAGAATTTTGGGCCAAAAATAATAGCAATATGATAGTGCTCGGAATAAAAGCAAGGCAATTTAATAATTATTTCTTTCTTATTAACTTCCCAATATTGACAGGATAGACAATATAGACAGGATTTATAGCACTAATGCAGTACAATTAAAAGTCTGCAAAATGTCTCCATTAAGTGCTATAAATCCTGTCTATATTGTCTATCCTGTCAATATTGGGAAGTTAAAGAGAGAGAGAGAGAGAGACTATATATGTGTATCCATTATATAGCTATAAAGTATATAGTCATATATATATATATATATATATATATATATATATATATATATATATATGATAAAATACATAATGTTTACACATATAGTCTCTCTCTCTCTCTCTCTCTCTCGCTATATATATATATATATATATATATATATATATATATAGATTGTATAGTATATAACATAGTTTGATCACGTTAATATGTCACCTCATAGACTAAATGAATTGAATTTACTGGCAAGCAATTCTTCGTCTACAGTACATGATGAGTGCAAAATAAATTATAAATTATTGTGCTGCAATTGGCTTCTATAATGAAAAGTTAGAAAGTTGGGGCAAAATGAATTTTCCCACTGATAATTATGACATTGTGGTGGTATTTACGTGTACTTATTTCATAAATGCAATCATTACAGCATGACATTATCTCTGAATCACTGAACAAGCTCAGTGAAGCTTTCTATCCATTACCTTGTAAAAATGAAGTACACTTAATTGTATTGAATTTGTGCTTTAAAATCTTAGTATATTTAAGTATAAATAAAAAAAAACTCTGCAGATACTATAATAATAATAATTGTTTGACTGTTGAAGTGTGTGTAAGCAGAGACAATTTATATAGAGACATGTCACTTCCTCAATCCTCAGTTCAACTATATAGGGAAAACCCGTAACGCCAAAGATGGCGGTTGTATGCACATGTCCCGCCCCTCCCGCTGGAAAGCCAATCGTCTGCTTTTAACAGTCAAGCCAGGAAACATTTAAGCCTATCGCCTGGTTCCACTGACGCATGAGCACAGTTGAGGTTTGCGACAGCGGAGACGAGAACCCTTGCGTATGCGTAGTAAAAGTATAACCTGTGGGGAAAAAGGCGTTTTAAACCTTATTTTGGGGCAAAGTCATCAAACTTGTTTAGCGATTTTTATCAAATTTTACTGCTGTTTCTATACATGCAGTTTTTATGTCCCGGTGACCAGTGAAAGTGCAGTTCTGACTCTCTGCCCATTCATTTAGATAGGAGCCTGGTCTTGTTAGTCCGAAATAACTGCCAGGAGGCGTTGCCAAGGTGGCATTACTTGCCTAAAAGGACTTTGGTGTAAGTGACCATTAAGAGTTGTGGTCTATTAAATAGTGTTTCCAGTGATTTTATGAGGTTCCTTGTAGAAGACAGCTGCCTACATGGACAGCAGTATTGAAGTATTTGGAACAGAGCCACTGTGTGTTCATGTGTGACTACTGACAAGTGTGTGTGTACGCTATGCATTCATGTACAACAGAGTGTTACTGACAGAGAGAGTGCTGGGAATAAGGGAGAAATATCACTCTCGCTGGATCATGTGTGATGTTGTATCTCAAGGAGAGCTCAATGACAGGGCTGTCGATGTATTCCCCATCTGAGAGTATTTTTAGAGCTGCCATCATGGCCCTCATGCATATTTCAATAGATCCTTTTGTATATTAGGAGCGAGCGCACACAGACGAGAGTGAGCGCGGGCACAACATGACTGCAAGAAATATGGGCTTGATTCTTCTATCTGACAGAGCCCTCAGCCGCTCGGCAGATACGTCCACTTTGACTTTCAATTGATAGTGGAAGAACTTCATTGATTGCATTAGAAGACAAAAACAAAGGGATGACATTGACCCCAGCAGCACAGGGCCCAGTGTCTCCATCACGCTCCAATTTGCACAGACTGGTCTCAACCTGAATTAATTAATGCACACACACACACACACGCACGCACACAACGCATGCACGCACACATGCACACACACACACACACACACACACACTCTCTCTCTCTCCTTCTGTGTCGATCGCTCTCTTTGTCTCCTGCTTCTTTCAGTGTTTCTTGGATGAAGTTCATGTTTAGGTGTTAATGCTGCTGCGGTGTCCAGCGAGAGGACATAATGATTTCTGATAGGAGTCGTGGGTGGCCGGTTCTGCAGATATATCACCACTCAGCCGTACATTATCTCATATAATGCTTAAATTTCCCCCATCTGATTAAATCAAAGTTT
Organism: Meda fulgida; assembly: GCA_030578275.1. NCBI lineage: Eukaryota > Metazoa > Chordata > Actinopteri > Cypriniformes > Leuciscidae > Meda > Meda fulgida. The sequence goes on from CM060624.1 coordinate 36,559,946, forward strand.
ATGAAGCTGTCACTGCGCCGCTGATGATGGAGCCATAATTTAGCAGTAATGCTTGTATGTGATGGCATCAGTGCTCACACTGCCTGTCGTGGATGATTTCGGCCCCACATCTGAGCCTGCCACTACTGTATCCTGTTTCTGTTCTAGTTTTGTTCATTATGTTTTTAAAGGTGCAGTGTGTTTCTGCTCCATTAGCGGCACCAAAAAGAATATAGATGCAAAAGTAATTTCCCCCATTCAATTTCTCCATAATCTTCAATAAAGATTAAAAACCATGAGCTCCATATGATTCCCTTGATTTGAAAATCAGGGGAAAAAAGACAATGATACGAGACAGTCATCATGTTTTATAGTGGAATGAAGGAACATCCCATGAAGCATCGCAAAACAGATTGCTAATCTAATAAATATTTTGGTACAATATACCACTACTGATTTAAAGTCATTAGTACATACAAACACTATATTTTTAATTAATTTCAGAATATTATACAAAAACTCAGTCATGGCAACTCTCTAGTTTTTGCATATTAATGGATATGACGATGTAAATGCATTTGGTCTTAGCGTAATAGATCTGCTATACTGTACATGCTGCTGTAGAGCAAACAAAAGGAGACTTGCTAATGTGAAGACAAAGACAGACATGCTGCTGCTGTTTCACAAGTACATACATAATGCACTATAGCAGATCTAGACAAGTGGTGCTGGGGGAGGTGGAGGGTTCAGAGGAACCGGGTTACAGTGAGCACTCAACCAGAGTATTTAAATATTGAATCAGCTTGTGCCATGTAGTATGAACTTTCAATTATTTGTTTGATCTTTTTCTTTTGTAGAATTCTGTAATCTGATACGAGTATGACTGTCAGGGGATCTGAACAGAGGACTCAAACGCAGAGGTAAGGTGATCAGAGTAAGGTGAAGGTAAGGTGAAGTGAGGGATCTCCAGAGCTGTCCGTAATGCTCATTGGACACACAGGCCCGAGAAGACCACCTCGGAAGCAGCAGCCAGCTTGGACGGGGAACGAGGCGAGAGAGAGAACAGCCAGGAAACGATCAGCTGTCACTCCTCGTCTAAGCGTCCTGGGCACAGTGGTGAACAAGGTAAGACATGAAACACAACCAGATCCACATGAGACAAAACCTCAAACGATCTACTGACAAACAGGGGCAGACACAGCAGAGAATATAAAGGAAAATGGAACAAACGACAGGTGTGGGAATTCAGCGTGTGTTTCGTGCGCAGAATCAGCACTGATAGCCCAGGTCACCAGCTGCAGAAAATGACGGGACAAACACAGACAACAGGGAGAAGCCGATGATGCACCCTGAACCCTGACAATGACATGACATACATGAAAAGTTTGGAGTCACAAACTTTTTTTTTTGTTGCGGCTGAAAGAACTTAATACTTTTATTCAGCATTGATGCATTAAATTAATTCCAAAAATTTAACGATATTTACTATATTGCAAAATAATTATTTTGAACTTTCTATTAATCAAAGAATCCTGAAAAAAATTATAATGGTTTCCACAAAAATATGAAGCAGCACAACTGTTTTCAACATTTATAATAATCAGAAATGTTTTAGTTTTTATCAGAGTATCTGAGGCACGATCTGTACAGGCTCCACCCTCTTCTGGAAAGCTGGGCGGGGAGAAGCAACAGCTCATTTGCATTTAAAGATACATGCATGAAAACAGCATGTTTTTGATTCAACTCAAAAATAAATGACCTGTGGGATATTTTGAGCTGAAACTTCACAGACACATTCTGGGGACATTGAGACTTATATAACATCTTGTAAAAAGGGGCATAAAAGCCTGTTTAATAAAATAAAAGTGGTATAAAAGGGGTAAAAGTGTCTTTAATTCTGAAAAACAGGTAACCTGCCTAAAATTCCTTGGCAATGTGAGGATCTTGGCTCCATTGGAAATCTATCAGGATCATGGATTGGCCTAAAACTTTCAAGGTTCTTTAATGAGGGAGATGGGGGTGTCGCCATGGCGATGTAGAGGGGCATCCAATTTCCATTATTGACTGTTGCAGACACTGTGTGTGTGTGTCCTGTCCTGTGTGTGTGTAAATTGGCTCCAGTGGGGATTGTAGGTTGAGATCCTCCAGCAGTAAATCGCAGCACCGGAACATTTCCTCCTCTTTGGCGCCAGCCTTTCTCTCTCTCCTTTTCTATCTCACATTGTTGTGCTAATCAACAGCTAATTTTGTCTGGCGTCTCTGTCGCAATGCTAATGTGAAGTTCAGTACTTAAGTATCTTTGTGACGGTTTCCACAAAACATAACATTTACAGAATGTAAAGCACATGCAAGTATTTGCACATTTGTATTTGTTATACTTATGTCTCTCTATCCTCATCCCTCTTTCTCTCTCTCTCTCTCTCTCTCTCCTCGTCCCTCTCTCTCTCTCGTCCCTCTCTCTCTCTCTGGAAATACAGACAATGCTTGCTGACCTCACATAATTGGATAGATGTTACCATGGCAACTCTCAAGTTCCAGGTGGGAGTTTTAATGATTGGAGCAGGGATGGGTTTTGAATTCATGTGTCTGTTTTAATGTTCTTGTATTTGACATTTTGGGAAGCTTTGAGAGGCAATTTAGCAAAGAGAGGATTGGTATTATTATAGAATAGCATACTCTTACTATTGCTATCAAATATCCAGAACAACCAATTACATTTGCAAAATGTACACAGAGCTGTGAACAATTCTATATGCCACAATACAATGCGCCCATTGCATTTAGACAATTAAAGCTTTGATTTTGTTTCCTTGAAGTTTGAAATTTAATTTAAACTTTAACTTGTTATTTGAGTTCACTTCAAAAGTGTTATACAATTGATTATGGTATTTAGTATCATGGCTTATGTCAGAGTTTACCATCTTCTGATACCATCACATTATAATGGTACCAGCACAATACTCTAAGGTTATAGTTCCTTTCTTCTCTTTGAGCGGCTTTTGCACTGGAGGAACGTTTCATAGTTCCTATAACTATTGGCAGAAGTACACGCTTTTTGGCGTGTTCACACCACAGGAACTGGGAACGATTTTAGTAATAGGAACGCCTTTTGGGGGAGCTAAATTAGCCTCAGACGTCATGCCCATAATACATAAGGCACACTTAACTGGAATGCGTCTGATTAACTGAATTCTACAGGGTTTCCGGGAGTCGTGTGTTGCATTCTTTAAAGGTCCGCCCGGAAACAAGATGCCATGATGCCAAACCCCCTCATGGAAGAAGAACGCCATCGTGTTTACAACTGTGACAATGAGCGCTTATCAAGATCAACTGAACGCTGGATTTTCAAAAGTATATGAAGTATGTAAAGTTGGCGGCATAGACTCCTTAAAATATTACATTTTCACGCCCCTAAACATGACGTGGATCAAAATGAACTGTAATTGGTTCCTTTACATGTCAGTCAGACGACCTCTGGTTGGTCGTTGGCCAATGAAAACTGCTATGGAGTCCAGACCTTCTGCCGTCAGTCTGAAGTCTGTCTACGCAAAACTATGTCCAACCCAGCACAATAGGAACTACCAGTGACGTAACTGTACGTTGAAAGGCCGAACTCATGCGAAACACCAGCACACACCATTTAATACAGTTAATAGCATATTGACTCCCTGAACATGGAAAACAGCAATAGATGAACCGGACGAATCGAAGAACGAACTGATGTGACGTCATTTCAAACAAAACCAGGCAAAAACAAATTGGTCCATGGCTATGATGTAATAGGTACACGGAGGCTCCGCCTTCTTTCACGTGGAAATCCTTTCCACTTCAATTGTCCGGTTCAGTCCCTCATGGTCTGTCAGTGAAAACATAAAACACACTGGAGGAGCTGCTTTACAGTAGAACATTTAAGTTGTACTTCTGATGAAACGAGACACAGACACTGTTTTTCATGTTTATTATGGTAAAGCTGCTTGATATTAAGCAATCTATTGTATAAAGTGCTATATAAATAAAAGTGATGGGACTTTACTTGAGTGCCGAATTGCAGAGCTCGTGCAAATATATCAACGTAGCTATGACCAGATGCTTTTCTTATGCTTTATTTAAAAAAATGCTTGCTGTTTTCTCAATTTTAGAGTGTTTATTTTGTTATTGAGAGGAAAGCGCACAGCACGTATTTACATTTTCATCTAAATTTCACAGAAACTTTGATCCGAAGTGAATGATGTAGATGTGTTGTTAGCATGTTTCGGTTTGAGTCAGTTCTCTGTCAGTATTACCGATATCATGCAGGACGTAAGTGAGGGCTTACATCCCCTAGAGTTCCTACTGCCAGTCCGAATGCAACCAAGAAAATGTCCCTAGTTGCAAAATTTAGTTTTCGAGGACCATCCTGCTGGCTAGTTCCTATAAGTCAGTTCCAATGACTATCCGGTGCAAAAACACTTTTGGTCTGAGGTCCTTCCCTCCCTGTTTAAAGGAGAACTCCGGTCAATTTTAACGTTGAGCTCATTTTTTTGTACATTTGGAGTGCTGTCAGTACAGACAAAAACGACAAAAATCGGTGTTGTGTTATCCTCTTTTTAAAATTCGCACCCTGTTGACTTCAATGGGGCAAGTTCGAACCTGCTTTTGGCCTCTTAACATCCTTGAATTGTCATTACAAGTGCACAGCTATGTGAGTGGTGTTATTAAGAGTGACCACGGTCAATCTGACTGCAGTAGATGTGAAAGATATTAATAATAATGATGTTAATTCAGCCAGCTCACATACCTGTATTTACTTCCTGTTTTCGGTCAAAGTCCACAGTAGTCGATTGTTGAGTTCGCTCGCGCGATCATTGGTAACATGTTAAGAGGCCAAAAGCAGGTTTAGAACTTGCCCCATTGAAGTCAACAGGGTGCGAATTTTAAAAAGAGGATAACACTGTGTAGGCAACACCGATTTTTGTCGTTTTTGTCTGTACTGACAGCACTCCAAATGTACAAAAAAATTAGCTCAATGTTAAAATTGACCGGAGTTCTCCTTTAATGATCGCGATACCCACACCAGGATACATAATATCCTAGATTGGACAAGAATCTCTCCAAATCAATATTCTTTATTGTTCCAGTTACTGCCACGGCGACAGCAGTTTAATTTAAGACATTAGCATATTAAAAAGTGTTTCAAATGAATAATTACTCTCCAAGATATATGCTCCCAGGTTCTAATGTCCAATTACAGAATAAAATAAAAACACAGAACTTGCAATTAGTTTAATTGGATTGCAGCATCACCGAGGACTAAAACAAAGAGAGCAACAGTGTGATTTATGGTGTCACAATTAAATTACTTCAGTTATAAAGATGTCATGTTCACCGCCTGAGGTCTTCGAATCTCTCTCTAGCTTGGATCATATATTACTACACATTCAGCCAGTATCACCTTAAATACACAGTTATCTACATTTCTCTTGACTCCTTCCACCATTTTGTACTAAAAAAAAATGTTGTCATTGTGCATTCTGGCATTGCCTTTCTTTGGGAAAAAGAAGTATATTTCAGCATACCTGTACTTATTTCGGAAATAATGCACTTTAAAAAGAATATACAGTAACATTACTTCAATGGTCCAATTTGCACCTACATGTCAACTAACTCTTATTAGAGTATAATTAGACTGTCTGCTTAATATCTGATAACACTTTATTGTGATGGTCCCCAACAGACATTATACTGACTATGAGTAACTCTGCAACTATATGTCAACTTAATCTACTAACACTTTTGGGAACACTTCCCTTGAATCCTGATGTACTCGTTACATCATAAGAAGAATGGCATCTACGCGAATTTTAGTGTCTTTGTTTATCCTGAGGTTTTCCCGCAGCCTACCGGATCCAGGCCGTATCCAGATCTGACTAGGACCTTCGCCTGAACCCAATGACAACGCAGTGCTGAAGTGCCAACTAGCCTCTCCCTATGGAGGATCCCTTTCCCACTCTACAGATCCAGCGTTGTGGGGAATTCGGTTCGCGTACCTAGCTAAAGTGATAAGATCAAATTGATCAAAATTTATAGGCAAGACAAGTAGTTTGTTTAGGCATGGTTTGTAGGGAATTACAAACCTGCGCACATATACTCAAACGCACATAACTATAGAATAAATTCTTAATGCGCATGTGAACGGCATCAGCGTTTATCACAGGTTCATTTTAAAGTCTGTTTAGAGAGAACGGTGTCGTCTTAGCGGCCCCTAATTTAATAACAAATGATCATTTCAACAGAAGTGAATCAATCAAAACTAACTTTAGCTGGAAATAACGTTATTCAGGAACCGCTATAAAGCCAAAACAATCTGTTTACCTCTGTAAAGCTGCTTTGAAACAATCTACGTTGTTAAAAGCGCTATATAATGAAGATGACTTGGCTTGACTTGACTAACACTAACCTAACAGTGTACCAAGAGTCTACTAATACTCTAATGACTGGTAGTTGACCTGTAGTTGCAAAGTCAGTATGTCTAAAATGGACCATTGAAATTAAGTGTAGCCGAATATACTGAATGTATTATTTTCAGAGACTGCAATGCAAATAAAGTATACATGCAGTGCTTTCTTATAGTATCTTACAAGACAGTGTAACTTGGGTTTGGAGCGGCTGACTCTCTTAGAGTCACGCAAGACCAGACTACAACAGAACCAAAGCGTGGCACATAAAAGCCTTGTCTCGACTTTCATCTGGTAATGTGATTCAAATGTGTTTTCCTGGTGTTTAGTTGAACGGTGACAAGGTAGGTCAAACTCATGAATGTGCACATATTCAGACACATGCAAGACCAATCACAGAAGGAATTAGTTTGTCCTTGAGTGCGCTAGACAAACAATATGCAAAACAAAATCCAATGAAATTGGTATGAAAAAGTAATGTTAAGTGACCTCAGAAACATGTCATTGTAACGGATTGTTCTATGCTGATTGGGTCTTGACATCGTCACAATCCTACAAATGGAAGCATAAAGATGCAAATCGTTTCCATTCATTGAAATGCATTGTATTCAAGCCCAGCAATCTGAGAATAAAACGTGATTCATCTGATTGTTGTAATAGTATTGAACCATTTTTAGATATGACAAATGTGACTGCAGTCGGCTTCATTATGTTTCCAGATATTTCCATTTCTTCATCTACTAATACTATTATGAGAGAGCATAATAACTTTCACTATTAAAAACAACAAACTCTGAAACCTGACTCGTCTTGTAAAGGCTTTGATCGTGTAATGAATCAAAAGCCAGTCTCAAACTCATCACACTCTTTGGAAAGCCATTATTAAGTCTGAAGAGGAGATTACTTTAATATACTGATATTAGAATGGTTTCTAAGATCTTTTTACAATGTCTTTCTCAAAGCAAATTTATGATGGTTCTGTAGATAGATAGATAGATAGATAGATAGATAGATAGATAGATAGATAGATAACTGAAATAAATGAAAAGAAACCTATTGAGGATTTGTTGCTTTTTCCTGTTGTTACAAACTCGTTTTGAACCGTGACCTCAAAACCGAGATCCATCTATCCATCCATCCATCCATCCATCCATCCATCCATCCATCCATCCATCCATCCATCCATCCATCCATCCATCCATCCATCCATCCTTCCATCCATAATATACTATTTCAGGAGCTGTTAGTTGGTATAAGTGCACAAGGCTGTTTCAAATGTGTTCACCCTCAATGCTCCACTGTGTGTGTGTGTGTGTGTGTGTGTGTGTGTACGGTCGTGCCGGCTGTCTGGCACTGATGTATGACTGTGTGTGAGTCTCGTCAGGGCAAGATCAGGTTATGTCAGAGTTGGCGCAGCGCGTTTACTCTCTGAAATGCTGGGCGCCCCTTGCATTTACTCCTGCTGCCAATCATCTGCTATCTGAGCCCGCATCCACTCTGGATGGAGGAAGGTCAACCGGTGGGATTGTGTTAGCAAAGACAAACTCAGCTTCACTGCACGACTTCTGGTGGCTACAGCGGCCAAAAACTGGGTTTGGTTGGACATACACACATAATCACATAAAAAAACAGGAAGGGACCAATAATCATCCCCTTCAAGCGACAGCGTGTTTTCCACAGCGTTTCAACTCAAGCTTCTGCTGCCGGTGCAATACATCCACTACATTTAAAGGAATTACCTAAGCAAGAAGCTAAGAATACATATCAAGAACTGAGACTAAACCTCAACCCCATCCATGAGGTAAGTATAAAAAGAAGAAACCAAAAAAAGCTTTAGTCGTTTAAAATGTTACTGAATTACACTGAAGACAAAAACAACCAAATATAGTTGACATTCATGTCTGTTTTATAATGACACTACACCTTTATGAGCATTTCATAAAGTTTTCCTTCATAGACTACAGCTGGGATCATGTATATTTGTAGGCATAAACTCAGAAACGAGTCCCATCGTCCTGAAGTCAATGTTTTCAAGAGTCAAGTTTTTTTTTAATGGGTTTTTGAAGCCTGACATAAGGTCTGAGGTTCACACAAGCACAATATATTTTAACTTTTTATTCTATGGCATAAATCACATCAATAATACCCTGTTGTGATTTTTACTTGTCTTGAAAAAGGCGGTTGTCTAAAAAAGTATCCTCACTACTCACTAGTCAACTTTCACAGCCTCATTGTATGTAATCACACTTTCGCAAAATATTCTAACTCAAAATTTCCAACACGTAAGTTTTAAATAAAGAATAAATATGGTGAAGACGCTGAAGTGGGACCATGGTGTAGTTCGTGTACAGGCTACATGCAGCTTTTTACTTCTGGTGATTGTATTTTTACTTCAAAAATCCAAAAAGTCGTGATCATTTGTAAAGAACAAAACTTGTAAGGATGGTTGGTCATAGAGCCAATTTTCTGCAATAATCCAAAAGCCAGTGGAAAAAATACTATTGCATTTCTCTCGAGGGCACCAGGGTGATGATAACTGATCTGCAGCACTCTGAATATTGACACATTTGAAAAGCTTTGGGGAGAGAAAAAAAAGAGTTTTCTGAATCAATGTCTTCAAAACATACTATTTGCAAGTACATCAATTCCAATGCACTGGCCCACACATTGAAAGCATGCTTCCAGGTAAAAAAGACTTGCTTAAAGATAGCCAATCAGGGCTGTGTTTCCCGAAAGCATCGTTAGCCAATGGTTGCAAGTTCTGTCATTATCAGCATAGTTCAATGAGTCGCTGTTTGACGAAACACTAGTTCTAGTTCTAAGTGAATGTTTAGGCCACACTTTAGATTAGGGTCCAATTTTCACTGCAAACTAACTATTAACTATGACTTTTTCCTCAATAAACTCCTCATTAATAGTTAGTAAGGTAGTTGTTAAGTTTAGGTATTGACCAGGATTAAGGGATGTAGAATAATGGTGATGCAGAATAAGAGATTACTATGTCTTAGGCAATTTCCTAGTGATATGCATGCTAATAAGCAACTAGTAAATAGTGAGAATTGGACCCTAAACTAAAGTGTTACCAATGTTTACATGGTATTTATTCCATAAAGTATTAACAGATGGTAGTGAGCTACAATGATTCATGTCTAGTTGTATAGAAAAGTTCTTTGGAGTAAGTCCCGTCCTTAGTCCAAATCCTGAGGGATGCATATTGGGCTGATCCTTCCTGAATATGAAGATATTGTCATGCAAAATATAGCATTAATATGTTCTTTATAAACAGCCAATATCCTAGTAATGTGCATGCTAATAAGCAACAAGTTAATATTGAGAATTTAACATTTTATTATTGAGAAAGGCCGGGATGGTGATGGATGTACAGGGACTGGTGGTGGCGGGGAGGATGGAGGGGAACGTCAGCGTCATCACCTGTGGAAGTAAAACGGAGAGTTCAGTGTATACTCCAGGTGTCAAGCATTGATTGGCCAGACCTATTAGTATAAATGAATGACATGGCATTAGAGTCTTCCTGGTAGAACATCCACTAAAAGCTTCACTTCCAACAAACGGTCTCAAACAGCATCGCAGAGTTGTGTGGTTGGAACGACAGCTCTCGAGCTGTGGTTAGAAGCAGAGTTTCTAGTTTGCATGACATGTGGACAATAAATCCTTATCTTGAGAAAAATAAGCAAGCTGACATTCAGTACAATCTGTATCTTTTACATCGTTGCATCATACTCTGGTAGTGAAGCAGCGAGTTACAGCGTTGTATACAGGAAACTCAACCTAGGAAAGAGCTTGGAGGATTGGGAAATACATACCAGTTTTGTGTGCAATACACATCCGATGGTTGACATCTGCGATTTTAGGCATTTGCAAGCCTGTTCAGAGTTTGGTGCCTTGGATGCTTGTGCAGCTCTTGGTGAAACAGCACATTAAGTTCCCTTTAGGTCACACTTTAGATTAGGGTCCAATTCTCACTATTAACTTACAACTTTTGCATCAATAAACTCCCAATTACTGCTTATTAATAGTTGGTAAGGTAGTTGTTAAGTTTAGGTATTAGGTATTTTGGTGTAAAACAGCACATTAAGTTCCCTAATTGTTTTCTCTCTACAATAAGGTCTCTAACACTAAAGTTTCTTTGGAAGGAAAAAGGATGACTTTCACCATATTATCAAATCGTCTCTAGACTAACCCTGAAAAATGCGATTTTTCTCCAGTTCTCATATCTGAGACTGGGACCTCAACGGGACCGGGCTTGTGTCAGCTGTGTGTGTGTGTGTGTGTGTGTGTGTGTGTTGTGCCACTGCAGCAGGAAGCAGGGCTGTTCTAGATGCCTGCATTGTCATGTGACACATTCCCATTGAAGCAGTGCTGTGTTGTGAGGCCTGTTATTTTTACCCAGCGTGCACCTGGACCTGCTCTAGCCTGCCTTTCCTCCATCGCACAGCACCCTCAGGTGTTTTTTAAACCCTGTCATCTTCATTCTCTCTGCCTCTCATTGCCGTTCCCTCGACGCACCATTGCAGCAGCTGCAGACGCCTTTAATTGGTGAGTTTGGGGGAGTTCGCAGCGTCTGATGGCTGTGTATTATCTCTCTTTCTTCTACTATCGGCTCCTAAAAAATCATTTGTAAACTCCCGGGTGTAATTACTGAGAGCCATGATTAATTGTCCCATAAAATTAGCCTTGGTCTCGCTTTCATTTTTACTGCGTGGAATATTAATTAATGTTAACTCTCTCCACCCCCTCCTCTCGTACCCCGACTCTATCGCGCTCTCTCTTCTCTTAAGCACATCTTTTGAATATTCAACGTCGCAGTGAAAAATAGCCAGGAGCTAAAGCAGTGCATTAGCATGTCAGTGCTCTCAAATCACCCAAAATACAGATCCTGAATTAAAAGATGAGCTTAGGGTCATAAATAACCTCTCAGAGGTCAGCGGACAAAAGTAAGCAGCTACTTATGTAAATATCATCTCCTGTGGAAGCCGAGAGGCATGTGGAAATATGCAAAGAGGAGACGCGGTTTCTGTTGACACGTCCAGCGCTTGTCCTGCTCGAACGCACCGGTTTATTTAACCCGACTGATAAACGGCAGCTGGAATGAATCTCATAAAGTCGTATTCTGCATAGTGCCGTAGCCTAATGTGCGCATCGCAATGTCACCTTGAGTGAAGCGTCTTCCCAAAAGAATACATTTGTGTAATAATATGGTAATTCACACTTAGATCTGAATCTTATTAATATTTTAATCTTACTGTAAGCATACAGCAGATCCATCTGCAGCCATTCCCTGAAAAATGGATGTATTTATTGAATGTAAAATCAATTTTGGCAAATATTGTGCTTCATTGTATAGGGCAATAGTGTAAATACTTTTGTTTTTTACCAATGTTCTTGATTCCCTTTGACTGTACGCTTAATAAACAAACTCCAGAAACGAGTTCATACAGCCAATACAATAGAGTTACAGAAGACAATTGGTTGCTTTGTGTTATTTGAAAAATTTCAATTTAATTTACTCAATTTAATTTAAATGTTTGCACTATATGTGGCAATATTGTATGTAATAGTCAGTGTTGGGAATAACGGCGTTTAAAAGAACGGCGTTAGGTAACGACGTTAGTTTTTCAGTAACGGGGTAATCTAACTAATTACTTTTCCCGTCGTTACAACGGCGTTAACGTTACTGGACGTTAAATGTGGTGCGTTACCACGGGCGTCAGTTTGGTTTGAAATGTGCTGGGGACAGAGACACATTCGGAAGTGCATTTTCAGAAATGCTGGTACAAACTTGTCAAACTGTGCAGCCTCTCTGTTCAACCAGATCGATCCGCAAATGTTATGAGTTTAGTGGTTTAGTGGTAGATCATTAACCTAGCGTCTCAGAGGTTACGGATTCGAATCCACACTTGTATAGTTTTTTTTTCTCTCTCATCAAAACTAATTAAGTTCAGCAGGGACACGTTTGTGTGCATTTTATTTTGTGCTTTCACCAGAACGAATAGTCTCCGCAACGGCGATGGATTGAAGCACGCGTCCGAGTGAAGACTGTGCGTGACCGCGCGAGCCACAAGAGAACAACTATCCATGCAACTGATAGCAGCGGGAACGAGCGCTCAGCTTGATTTCAAAAACAACACATTTTAGCGCTAGATCTCTTATTTAATAGCGAACTAAATGAATGCTCTGCTAACTGGAGATGTTTTATTTAGTTTTATTAACATCCATGCCTCAATGTTTCAAAAAGTGGTGGGTACAAAATGACTCATGACGAAATCTGGTGGGGACGTGTACCCACCGAAATCGACGCCTATGTGCGTTACTATTATAGACA
>CM060624.1:36577701-36612701 GCA_030578275.1 Meda fulgida
TTGAGTTGATTGAAATATATATATTTTTTTTACAATAAAGGAGACTGATTTAATCAACAAATATTATGTTTTCTGAACAGTTATCTACATTGATTTGACAAAAGATAAAAATGTCTGGAAACACTTTACAAGGTTCATTAGTTAATGTATTAACTAACATGAACTAACAATGAGCAATACATTTGTTACAGTATTTATTATATCTTTGTTAATGTTAGTTAATAAAAATCCAGCTGTTCATTGTTTGTTCACGTTAGTTCACAGTGCATTAACTAATGTTAACAAATACAAACTTTGATTTTAATAATGTATTAGTAAATGTTGAAAGTAATTTCAACAAGATTAATACAGAAGAAGGATCGTTCATTTTTAGTAAATGCTAGTTAACTAATGTTAACTACTGAACTTTGTTACCAAATTTGTGATAAAGCATGAAAATATTTTTTTTTACAGTGAGGTTTGTAAATGGGAAGACATGTAGAGGATCCGTGTGTGTGCAGATCGCAACAGCTGTGTTTTTAAGGTCAGTCAGGTGAGGATGCTGAGGCTTTGGGAACTCAGGTGTCACACAGGTGCTGTAATCTACTCGCTGTCTTACACATGATCCATGAGCAACAAATGAGCCGTGCAAACATCCACCTTCAGCGTGAGCTTTCCTCGTGATCACACCTCAACATCAGATTCAGAGCTGAAGCCACAGAGTCAGGGCAGTTTGACCAGTCAATCCAATCTGCTACTAATGCAACATTTTAAGTTTAATAACCAAATCTCAAAGGAGAATATATGTGCTGTCAGAGAACATACAAATGCAGACACGTCGATGGCCAATAATTGTTTCCTTTGTGGCTTTGTTGCATTTCCTTTTAAATTCGTATGTTTCACGGTAGCCTAATAATCCAACAACACAAATACAATAAACTCTGATCAATGGATGCAAGGAAAGACATATGAGGACTCTGTCACCGAAGGGAAGTCACCGATTTATCTCTTTAATGCCTCCTGGCAGGGCTCTGGCTCTAAAGAGAGCGGGTGACTGAAGATTGCCCAGCGCAGAGGACGGGATCGCACCTACACAGCTTTTACTTTAAACAATTTAGAGCAATAACACTATTACTGCATGTCTCTCAACCTTACGGATGCTTTTCATTTAGTGTAATGAGATGGATTATCTGCAGAGATTGTGAGTGTATGTGGGAGGAAGTGAGGTCACATAGCAGAGAGACTGTTTGACACAAACGCTTACGGGACAGGAAACCTGTTCTGAGTTAGTGTGTGCTCAGCATGATAAAACTGAATTTGCCCACTGAGCAAAATGATGTCCAAAAGACGTCTTTGTCACAAAAGTCGGACGTTGAAAAGACGTCCACTGAGGAGCCAGAATGAACGTTTTTATGACGTCTTATTTTGACGTGTTCTGGACGTCCGATATAGACGTTCATGGACCCTCTTCGTACAAGGTTAAAAACTATTTCAAATGAGGCCATTGTGGACATATTTTCAACTTCATTTATGGTCTCATTTAGACAATTTATACTGTTTCTGGACCAAATAAACACTCAGGATGCATTAAATTATAACTCATGTTTATTTCAATGTAATTTCCTTACATTGTTTAGATGAGGTTTAGATGATGATGTTTCATTTTAAGTCACCATTGTGGTGATCAGTGTTTGCTTTAGTTGGGCTCTTGGTCCCAGTTCTTCTTACTTTAGCTTTTCTTTGCCTGTTGTAACTGTGAGTTTATAAAACACCATTGTTGTGGCAGAGAAAGACAAGAAAAAGTACAATCGGCTGTCATCAGCCCTGTGTTGATGACGACAGAATCAACACAAAGCCAGCAATTAACATTGTTTAAACTTTAGTCTTCATATCTGGTATTAATAACCATCAATCTTGTGGAACTGTGTTATTTGATCCAGTACCATTAAAATGATCACTTATTTGAAGGTGATGTTTACAAAATATTTTGAGGGTGTATATCACAGTCACACACAGACATAAAGTTTTTGGATATGACTCTCAACAACGGTGACAACCAAAACAAAAAAGCCAGAGTGCCTGAAGAATAAGACTAAGCCCGTGTGATGAAAGTAGAGTGACAACTAACCAAGGTGGAGCCGGAGGGATAAGGGAACCCGGTGGAGCCGGTGGAGCCGGAGGGACGAGGAAACCCGTTGTGGAGCCGGAGGGGCGAGGGAACCCCTTGTGGAGCCGGAGGGACGAGGGAACCCCTTGTGGAGCCGGAAGGACGAGGAAACCCGTTGTGGAGCCGGAGGGACGAGGGAACCCGTTGTGGAGCCGGAGGGTCGAGGGAACCCCTTGTGGAGCCGGAAGGACGAGGAAACCCGTTGTGGAGCCGGAGGGACGAGGGAACCCGGTGGAGCCAGAGAGACGAGGGAACCCCTTGTGGAGCCGGAAGGACGAGGGAACCCGGTGGAGCCGGAGGGACGAGGAAACCCGTTGTGGAGCCGGAGGCACGAAGGAACCCCTTGTGGAGCCGGAGGGACGAGGGAACCCGGTGGAGCCGGAGGGACGAGGGAACCCGGTGGAGCCGGAGGGACGAGGGAACCCGGTGGATCCGAAGGGACGAGGGAACCCGGTGGAGCCGGAGGGACGAGGGATCCCGGTGGCTCCATTTTTAAGAGGCATATAATGCCCATAGAATGAAGAGGGTAAATAGAAATTAAAATAAAGGTGAATAAACAAGGTTTGTAGCTCATCACATTGCTAAATACTAAACAATCTGTAGTTGCCTTGACGATAATTTTTAAATTCAATAGATTTTCTGTTATTCATGAATTAAAGTATTTAATTTGTCAGCTGTTATTAATAAAAAAAATATAAATACAAGGACAGCGATTTCGGATATTAAAATCCGACACCGTCTTCAACAAATTTTATACTAATTAACACCATTGCAGTCGATAATGAATATCAAACCAAGTGTTTGTTTCTTTCAAGAGAGTACGCTTATCAGGCTAAACAAAATAGGTTTTAATTGCATAAGCAGTAGATTTGACAGCTAATGCCTGTGTGAACCTGAGAGGAACGGACTATTTACATCCACTAAAATCACTGCCAGATGATTAAAAGTCATTGAACAAAAATAATAAAAACAGTGAAGTGAATGAAAAGTTCCTGCAGTATTTGAGTCCAGATACAGACACATGCTTTGATGTTTTGTTATCTAATTTAATGGTATTCAGACATTTTGTAACTGAATTGCAAGTCAATCAATCTGTCAAGATGGCCATTGTAAATCTAAACCTGCAGAGTCTACAGTAATTCACTACTAATTTAATGTCATAGAGCAGCATAGTATTATAACACTGGTGAGTGCGCACGCAGGGGAGACAATGCATCTAATTGGAAGTGGGGAAGTAAGCACTATTACAGCTTTGAATGTCAGTGTGGCATTAGCTCTCTCTCTCTGTGTGTGTGTGTGTGTGTGTGTGTGTGTGTGAGAGAGAGAGAGCTGAGCGAGCAGACGTATGCTCAGTGTGCTGCAGGCTTGTAAATCTGCATCTTTGCTCTCCAGTGAGAAAATGCACCAATCAGAGCCTGGACTCTTTCCACTCGGACACGCCCACTTCACAATTACCCCTCCCCCAACTAGACACTACTCACCCTGCAGAGAGCCACCACACACACAGCTCAACAACACACACATCTGCAACCCATTAACACACTCATAATGAACAGACTCACATGAGGGTCCGGGAACCTGATCATTGCTTCACACACACACACACACACACACACACACACACACACACACACACACACACACACACACACACACACACACACACACACACACACACACACACACACACACACACACACACACACACACACACAAAAGTAAGTATGTATACTGTGCACAAAGTGTGTAATGTAGATAGAATAACCTGATGACTTTTCATCTTAATAAGCAATTTCATTATTATATTGTCTTTGAAATATGGTTACAGCTGAATATACTGACAGGCAGTTATGGTAAACTAAAACATACTTTAATGTAATTTCTCCTTAAATGTGTATGTCATATATTTAAATATATTCATAATTACACATTTATAATGATGCCGTTACTATTTAATACATTTAATATATATATATATATATATATAAACATTAAAATAATGCTATATCAAACAACTTAGTTGAAATTAAAATCAAACAGTTAGTCAATACCAAGCGTATAAAATAAACATACCTGGTTCCACGTTCACAAATAATACATTTAAAATAAATAATACGTTTTTTTTTACTAATGCAAGGGATGTGACAGTATTCTAGCATAATTTAAAGGCTAATTGTTGCATAATACTCTTGCTAAAAACAGTAATTTTCACATTGTGCAAGTCGTTTATTCTGAAAATAGTCACTCACTCTTATTTCCAACACTAACTCCCATCCAGCGTCCACATGCCCAACACTAAGATGAAGCTGACCAACATTTCTCTTCTCCTTTTCTGTATTTCTTTCGCTCACTGGCTCTCTGTTTGCTCAGTGGTGTAAAGTTTGTGGCACAGAGCGCTCAGTCTGAGTGTCGGTCAGATAATGAGCTCCATAAAGCCATCAGACCGGTGGGATTAATGTGGGCATCATGTGTCCGTCGTAACTCACCCAGACCCCTCGAAGTAGAGTTATAAGAAATGCTTTTCTCCCACATTGATCAGGGGGAACCACAGAAATATTAGAGTGTTAAAAACCTGGTAAATGCCTGCCATAACTCTCTCTCTCTCTCTGTGTCTCTTTGGGGCTTGGCCAAGTTCTGCTTGCTTTATGAAGCCTGCCAGGTTAAATTCTCCAGGAATAATGTCTGCTACTGAAATCCGCTTCACGACTTACACTTCAATTCATAAAATATAAGATGTAATGAGATTGAAGTGAAAATCCATGTGGTCAGTGTGGTCTGTCTATAGGTGATTTTGGAACGGCATACTAGCACTATTTGATGTATGTATGCATACTGTGCACAAAATTCACTTTTTCTTTATGAATGGAACTCTCAGTAAAAAAAAAAAAAAAAAAAAAAAAAAACTATGAAATTTCATTAACTGAAAAAAAAGTTTAATATACCAAATAACTAAAATCTGTTTTTACTATTATGGATGGACTACATTTATATAGCGCTTTCACAGACCCAAAAATATAATAGGATGTTCAGGCTGTCAGTCCAAATCCCAAAAAATTGGTGCATATCTGATTGAAATCCAATCATATTTAGCAAGTGTGAATGAAAATCAAAAAATCTAAATCAAAAGATTTTGGGTGTAATCTTCACGCTGTTTCACATACTGTTTTTTTTAATAGTTTGTGAAACCGTATACACTACACTACATAGTATGTTAGCAGCATTACTTTCATTCTGACCAGACCCATTTATAGAACTGCGGGCATTTCTACACTCCTAGTAGTAAATAAATGGGCATCACGATTGCAGCGTTTTATTAGCTTAACATTACCATAAATATGAAGTCCAAATTTTAATCAAAATTCAAATCTGATTTCGTTGGGTTCAAATAGTCGGTGTCTCCGACCGGCTTCCTTTTGACAAATGAACGCGACAGACAGTGGATAATAATTTGACAGGTGACAAATGTGTGGTTGTGATAGCATCTGAAAGCCGGGCTACCTGAAATATGACTTATTCTGATAAAATAATTCACCCAGGATATTGAATGTTATATTAAAGACCTTAACAATTGGATAAGAGCAGCTTCCATAAACTCTCTGCAGTTTGAGGGGCCGCCGGAGAGAAATATGGCCTGTTTTAGGTTATTTGCTTTGTCTTTTGCTGAATTGTTGTCAGTTGTTCATGATGATCTGATATGCTTTCAGCACAAATATTATACAGTCAGTATTCATTTTGAAGAGCGTCCTTACATCTGCCAAATATTCACAACTATAAGCCGATGTTTTAATAACAGAACACTTTGATAATCCTCCAAGCTATTTGATACAGCTCAGCGAAGAAAAACAAATGCAGAACTATTTTATTCCGACACTAATCGCATGTATTACATCTGATACAACTGGACCGAATCCAGAAAAACCAAACAAAAGTAAAGCACACACTCGTGTGTGTAGCAGCAGACTGAAGTCATTGACCTCGGTCCTCTCCTCACACGCGGGGCTTGTTGCGTGTGTAATGTGTTCGTGTTACTCCGGTCTAATGCTGTGGTATGCTGTGTTTAATCAAGGCTGTGTATTTTCTGTGGCCCGATGTTTAAAATGAGAGCCGTCCTGTTTGTATGGATTGTATGCTGATGTGGCGGGATAATTCAAGATTACAGAGAGATTTACTAAGATATTGCTCCAGGCAATTAGTCCATCATAAAGAACTCGCTCCATGTTCGCTGCTTTCCTCAAACATTCAACCCATTAACCCTTGTGTTACTCAAAAACACCTTGCTAGTACCGGTTTGGACCCCAGTTTGTCTTCAGAACTGCCTTAGATCTTAATGGCACAGATTCAACAAAGTGCTGGAAACATTACTCAGAGATTCTGGTCCATATTGACATAATGTCTTCACACAGTTGCACATTATCCATGATTTGAATCTCCAGTTCCTCCATGTCCCAAAGCTGATCTACTGGACTGAGATCTGGTGACTGGAGGCCGTTTGAGTTTCGTGACTCACTGTCATGATCAAGAGACCAGTTGGAGATGATTTGAGCTTTGTGTCGTGTGTGTTATCCTGCTGGATCCATCAGAAGATGATACACTGTGGTCATGAAGGGATGGAGATGGTCAGCAACAATAAATTATGCTCAGTTGGTACTAAGAGGCACAAAGAGTGCCAAGAAAATATATAAAAAACCATTACAGCACCAGCAGCCTGAACCGCTGATACAAGACTCGATGATCATGCTTTCATGCGTTTACACCAAAATCTGACCCGACCATCTGCATGTTGCAGCAGAAACTGAGACTCAGACCAGGCAACGCTTTTCATTCTTCTATTGTCCAGTTTCATTGAGCTTCTGTGAATTTTAGACTCAGTTTCTGTTCTTATCTGACAAGAGTGTCACTGGTGTGTGTCTTCTGCTGCTGAAGCTCTTCTGCTTCAAGGTTTGGTGTGTTGTGCGTTCAGAGATGCTCTTCTGCTTCAAGGTTTAGTGTGTTGTGTGTTCAGAGATGCTCTTCTGCTTCAAGGTTTGGTGTGTTGTGCGTTCAGAGATGCTCTTCTGCTTCAAGGTTTGGTGTGTTGTGTGTTCAGAGATGCTCTTCTGCTTCAAGGTTTGGTGTGTTGTGCGTTCAGAGATGATCTTCTGCTTCAAGGTTTGGTGTGTTGTGCGTTCAGAGATGCTCTTCTGCTTCAAGGTTTGGTGTGTTGTGTGTTCAGAGATGCTCTTCTGCTTCAAGGTTTGGTGTGTTGTGTGTTCAGAGATGCTCTTCTGCTTCAAGGTTTGGTGTGTTGTGTTCAGAGATGCTCTTCTGCTTCAAGGTTTGGTGTGTTGTGTGTTCAGAGATTCTCTTCTGCTTCAAGGTTTGGTGTGTTGTGTGTTCAGAGATGCTCTTCTGCTTCAAGGTTTGATGTGTTGTGTGTTCAGAGATGCTCTTCTGCTTCAAGGTTTGATGTGTTGTGTGTTCAGAGATGCTCTTCTGCTTCAAGGTTTGATGTGTTGTGTGTTCAGAGATGCTCTTCTGCTTCAAGGTTTGGTGTGTTGTGCGTTCAGAGATGATCTTCTGCTTCAAGGTTTGGTGTTGTGTGTTCAGAGATGATCTTCTGCTTCAAGGTTTGGTGTTGTGTGTTCAGAGATGCTCTTCTGCTTCAAGGTTTGATGTGTTGTGTGTTCAGAGATGCTCTTCTGCTTCAAGGTTTGGTGTGTTGTGTGTTCAGAGATGCTCTTCTGCTTCAAGGTTTGGTGTGTTGTGTGTTCAGAGATGATCTTCTGCTTCAAGGTTTGGTGTTGTGTGTTCAGAGATGATCTTCTGCTTCAAGGTTTGGTGTTGTGTGTTCAGAGATGCTCTTCTGCTTCAAGGTTTGATGTGTTGAGTGTTCAGAGATGCTCTTCTGCTTCAAGGTTTGATGTGTTGTGTGTTCAGAGATGCTCTTCTGCTTCAAGGTTTGGTGTGTTGTGTGTTCAGAGATGATCTTCTGCTTCAAGGTTTGATGTGTTGTGTTCAGAGATGCTCTTCTGCTTCAAGGTTTGATGTGTTGTGTGTTCAGAGATGCTCTTCTGCTTCAAGGTTTGGTGTGTTGTGTGTTCAGAGATGCTCTTCTGCTTCAAGGTTTGATGTGTTGTGTGTTCAGAGATGCTCTTCTGCTTCAAGGTTTGGTGTGTTGTGTGTTCAGAGATGATCTTCTGCTTCAAGGTTTGATGTGTTGTGTTCAGAGATGCTCTTCTGCTTCAAGGTTTGATGTGTTGTGTGTTCAGAGATGCTCTTCTGCTCTTCTGCAGACCTCAGTTGTATCGAGCGCTTACTTGAGTTACTGTTGTCTTTCTATCAGCTGAACCAGTCTGGTCATTTTCCTCTGACCTCAACAAAGCATTTTCTCCCACAGAACCGACACTCACTGGATATTTCCTCTTTTTCTGATCATTCTCTGTAAACCCTAGAGGTAGTGTGAAAATCCCAGTAGATCAGCAGTTTCTGAAACACTCAGACCAGTTCCTCTGACCATGGCAAGTTTAAAGTCACTTAAATCACGTTTATTCTCCATTCTGGTGCTTAGTGTAAACCTCTGCAGATTGTCTTGCCTAATGCATTGAGTTGCTGCCATGCATGTGAATGGCTGATTAGATACATGCATTAGCAATCACATCCTAAAGTGGCCGGTGAGTGTACATATGACACATACAAATAATGAGTGAAGAGGAAAACTGCATTTAAGGTACTTCATTTTTCAATTAAAGTTTATTTGTATAGCGCTTTCCAGAATACATACTGTTTTACAGAAAAGCTTATTGTAAAGATGAGTGTATCAAAGTAATGTCTGGAGTGAAGTGATATCCAGCCATAATCATGTATTTGCAATACTTAGTCAACATCACCGTCCTTCGGATGAGACGTTAAACCGAGGTCCTGACTCTCTGTGGTCATTAAAAATCCCAGGATCCTGGCCAAATTCGCCCCTTGGCCTCTGTCCATCATGGCCTTCTAATCATCCCCATATACTGATTGGCTTCATCACTGTCTCCTCTCCACCAGTAAGATGGTGTATGGTGGGTGTACTGGCGCAATATGGCTGCCGTCGCATCATCCAGGTGGATGCTGCACACTGGTGGTGGTTGAGGAGATCCCCCCCCCCCCCTTCCATGTAAAGCGCTTTGAGGTCCCAGAAAAAGCGCTATGTAAATGTAACAAATTAATTAATTAAATTATAATTAATTAAATTAATTATTAATTATCATGTATTGTTAAAGCAGCACTATGCAACTTTTCTACCTTAACCGAACAGCTTCGGAGTCATTGGAATGGTTATTTACTTTTTTCTGGTTGAATGGTGGTCGTCTCGCACCCCCCTATCGCATGTGAGCGGAAAAAACACACTTGCAACTTTGAGCAAGCGGGCCGCCGGCCGCAGCATCAGGAAGTGTCGCGTGATATCAGGTCTCGCGATGTAACTAATTACTTTACTGCAAAAAAGATCTGATAAAATTAGCATCAAACAGAAATAACCCAGCGCCGTATACATGTGGTGCTCAAGGCGCACATACAATACAGACTGCCGACAGTTCAACAGGGCGCGCACAGGTAAAAAAGTTGCATAGTTCTGCTTTAAATTGTGAATTTAACATCTGATTAATTACAAAGAGAAGCTTTAAGACCCAGGCAATGTAGTTAACAGGGCCATGCTGAACCTTGACAACTAGTTAAATACAGCCTTCCATCACATCTCACAATATTCTCTCAAACACATGCAGTATTCATCACAGAGGAGCAAGGGGAAATCCTCGTACACAAACCCACCAGTAACGTGTGAAGCGCACCCATGTGTTTGACTAACTTTGAGGTGATTGGGGCTGGAGAAGTGCCAGGGCTTTATGGGATACAGCACTTGATTTATGTGTGATGTGAAGCTGCTCGGGGCTGGAATGATTTGCTTGTTTTGATTGGCTGCAGCTGGGAATTCCAGCCAGCCGAAACATATCGATACCAAAGAGCTCGCTCTGACCCTGTTGCTCTGTGGTTCACGTTTTCTGCACATGTCAGAAGTGTGTGAATGTGTGAATTAATCTGTTTGAACAAAACAGCTGTATGTGATGAGTTTGCATTTCTCTGACTGTTTGCAAATGCAAACAAGATACAATAAAAGCATCGCAAGATGAAAACAAAAAATGTTGATTACTATCACATACGCAAAATTCAAATGAGCTCCTCTGCGCTGCTTTGTGTTTTGTGTTCTGCATTGATTTACCACTCCAGGATTTATGCAAGCAAGGAAACAAGAAGACCAAACCCATAATTTACAAGATAAAACCAAACGGCCTTATTTGCATTAGATACCCCTCCTGCCAAACACACACACACACACACACACACACACACACAAATGCAGACATGCTTTATAATTTATGCAGGTTGTATTGCTATGTATAAGGTTACTCTCCTCTCTTTTTTATTGGTCTTATTCACATGTCCAAGATCACTGTACAGTATCATGTATACTGCCTGACAAATTGGGCTGAAGAACAGATTTCTGTGGACTGTTTTTTTGACTCATTTCAGACATGATGTAAAAATGTTTAAACTTTCTTCAGTCTGATCAAATAGCAAGTAAAGAAGCAGAATCCCTTGTGAAAACGAGTACATTTTATACTTCACACAGAAATAATATACTTTAAAAGAATATGAACTGAATGTAATATTTTCTGACAGTTAATTGCAATTAATTTGCAATCAAAAGTTAAAACAAAAATGAAATGGAATTAGTTGGAATTAGTCTTTATATGTAATTTCATAATATCTTCTAATGTCTTTGAAATATGGTTAAAGTGTACAGCTGAATGTACTGACAAGCATTTATGGTAAACTAAAAATGATATGTTTGCACTGTTTGCATGTTTGAACTGATTTAACAAAGCAATATATATTAAAATCTGCAGTGTCATTGTTTTGTCTCAAGATTCACACCAGTAATGTTTTTTTTTTCTAAGGCAGATCTATAAAAAGCTACTTAAATGTCTTAATGGAACTAAGGCCTAATCCTGGCTTAATCTAAGCCCTGTCTGTGAAACCAGGCCTAAGTGTGTTAAGAAACATGATAGAGTACTCTTTTTAAGTACAATTAAGTTGCCTTTTCTTTCATTAATATGAAATTATCTTCAAGAACGGTTTGTTTAAAACATACATTTTGAGTACATTGCAAGTGGACGTTCAATAGAATTACATGCACTTCTTTTTTTCCCCTTGAAGGATCAAAAGCAGAAAAAATGTTGGTTGATCTTACTTCCTGTTCATTCGTCAAGTTGAGCGCAATGCATTGTGGTACGCAGCATTCCATGCAATGCGCTCTGTTTTATACTGCACCATTTTGGCAATGCAGTAGATCATCCAGATATTACATTCAGAAAATGTGCTTACTCCACACCAGGGCGAACAACTGAAACATTAGCCTTCCTCATTGATGAGGTCCTCTGTGCTGTAGCCGACTCATCGGGCCTGTGGAAGAGTCCCACCCGTAAAATGTTTTAGGACCTGTGATTTTGCTGGACATGATAAACACATGCATACATAGTATATAGTATTCTACACTAGCTACATTTACAGACACCAAAATAACCTGTCTATAATCGGATTGAATCCTGAATTGGAATCCTTTATTCAAACACTTCAATCGATCCAACTGAGCTTGATCAAAATGAAATTCTGATCGTTTGAAATAGGTGGTGTTATACTTTCGCCTGGCATCACGAGCCTCTGATGATTATACACGGGCTCTTCCCAAACAGACGAGGCATTCATACTTGACGTGCTCGCCACTGTACAATTCTTTGAAATGACAGGGGTGACTCAGAGTAAAGGTCCTTACACACTAAGTCCGAATTTTTCATATGCGTTTCTTCGTATTCATCATCCTAGAGATTCGTCACACACAGAAAAAGTCCCTGGATGACCTACTACCTCTGGCTAGATACTGAAGTGTGCATACGATGGTCACTTTACTATCCCATGAGGCCACAAGAGAAGAGTTATGAATGACATCGAAGCGACGCAATTGACGCTGGTAGGTCACATGATAATGACAACATGTAATCTGGACGTACTATTCATACTGCATACACTCATACTATATTGAACAGTTGTGAAGATAGTCAAGATAGTATGTTTGTTTGTACAGCCAATATTTGTTTTTATTACACTTTATTACACGAAGAATTGTGCAAAACCTAGTAAACCTTTATTATTACTTGTGACATTAGAATAAAATATATGGAGAATGTGTATAAAACTAAATTAAACAACCACCTTTTAAACATTTGCATTTAGTTTCATGAACATTTATCTTAAACATGGACCTTTATTTTCATTAAAAGGCTTATTTCTGCTATTGAAGGGTCATTTTGTAAATGTAAGCAATTATTTTAGACAAGCTTAAACTGGGTGCCGGTAAGATGGAGATACAGACATACTCGGCTAGAATCGCCTCGAAGTCAAAAATGTTTTTAAAAAATCCTGCGCAAAATGGGGTCTCGTGATGACGTAATTTTTGTTGCAAGCCACTTAGTGCGGTCGTGAGTATAAACCAGGATTCATGGAAGGTTGTTTCTGCCATGGAATAAATAAAAAAAGTAATTGATAAACATTTACCCCCCCCCCCCCCCCAATTGAAGACTCAATTGCTACGTCACTCATTACCTTATCATCTATCCAATCGTGTCTAATACTTGCGGTATAAAAGGCCGGTACTTACACATGTTTGAGTTCGCAGATGCTGACGCTTCCATTCACCTCCATCCTCCCCGCCACCGCGCTTCTTAAACCTCCCTTCGTCTTCAGGCAGGATATGCAGAGTCCGGACCCTCGGATTGCGAGCTATGAACCTACGCCATTCCTACGGGGCCTACGCCAAAGAACTTTATTGCTTGCTGGGCTATCAATAAATGTATTTATCGTTACAGTATTTATTCTCCCGAGTCTTTCTGGTAGAACTAAAAATAAATGTAAAAAGGTAGAATTGCGAGTTATAAAGTCGTAATTCTGACTTTAATCTCGCTATTGTGAGTTTATATCTCACAATTCAGATTTTTTTCTAGCAATTGTGAGTTTATATCCCTCAGAACTGTGAGATATAAACTTGCAGTTGAGTTTTCGTCAGTTGTAGCTAAACTCTGCAGGACATGTGTAGACAGCAGTTGATAACAAACTCTCTAGTTTTGTCAGGTAATATTTGCTACTGTAGTTTCTCACAGTATGAGGAAAATAAAAGTGTAATAAAAGAGGTAACAAGAGGATATTGTGATCAAGAAGAATAATGATTATATTTTGTGAAAGATTTCTCTGGTCATGTGAGCAGGTTTTTAAACAGCAGTGCTGAGCTTCAGGGCTTCAGTGTTGCCAGCCCAGGCCTTCATTAACCTAAACCTCTGAATCCTCATTATGAAGGAACAGAGCCGTGAGGCCGCGAGATGCTCGTTCTGAAAATGGTGCTGCTGTTGTCCTGCCATGGGGCACAACTAATGGCTAATGTTGATGCCATCTCTCCAAATGGGCTGGCAATGACCGCATCAGAATTCAGCCCGAATGCAGAAGATATGCATGGTCTGCAGTCCCATTGGCATGCCGCTTTTTTCCTCCCAGTATTAGCAGATGTACACTAAATCAACTTATTGCCCAAGCCCAAGCATTTTATTTATAGATTTGAATAGATGGTTTGATCGTGTTGATTTAGTCGGCGAGGTCCTCAGGCAGCTCTTGGTTTGTTCTCATCACACACTGTTGTTTCGTTTAATCTGAGAGCTGCATGAGATCAATGGAGCGGAGAAATCTAGAGTGTATCAATAACAGGAAACAGAAGAGAAGAGAATAATGAAGCGTTTCAGGGGCCTGCGGGCGGCAGGCTTACTGAAAGAGAAACAGTCGTTAACACAAGGCCCACCACTGAGAGAGAGACAGTATGAGTGTGTGTATTAGGAGTGGTTGTTCATAGTCATTCAGTTGTTGTTCTACATGCATTTGTGCATTGTTGTGTGTTTCAACAGATGAATAGAGTTAGTGTTTCCTAAGAGTTTTACTAGTGATTCTGAACTGCCAAAATGAGACTCAGATCTGAGATCAGTCTCACTTCCTGTTACAAACCTATGTAACATTGTAACAAAAGTACATAATGTCAGCCTATGGCCTTCATTGGTTGGCAGAGAACAACGTCTACTTTGACCCTCAAACACTGTAGTTGTAGCTGAGACTGGAAGAGTTTGATTTGTGTTGTTCATGTCGAGAAGACGCTGTTTTCTGCCGCCAAAGCAAATCCACTTTCCTGCACTTCTCACACTGGAATTTATATGGAAATAGTAATACTGACACCATCATTACTGCTTGCATTACTGTGTATCAAGTGTTGAGGAAGAGCTGTAATTCAGTTATGCTAATGTACGCTTGGTTTCCAAAACGCGCCGTAAGCGGTAGACCAAGACTGAGCCATCTGACCAATCAGAGCAGAGTAGACCAATCACAACAGACTGAGCCATCTGACCAATCAGAGCAGAGTAGACCAATCACAACAGACTGGGCCATCTGACCAATCAGAGGAGAGTAGACCAATCACAACAGACTGAGCCATCTGGCCAATCAGAGGAGAGTAGACCAATCACAACAGACTGGGCCATCTGACCAATCAGAGGAGAGTAGACCAATCACAACAGACTTAGCCATCTGGCCAATCAGAGCAGAGTAGACCAATCACAACAGACTGGGCCGTCTGACCAATCAGAGCAGAGTAGACCAATCACAACAGACTGGGTCATCTGACCAATCAGAGCAGAGTAGACCAATCACAACAGACTGAGCCATCTGACCAATCAGAGCAGAGTAGACCAATCTCAACAGACTGAGACATCTGACCAATCAGAGCAGAGTAGACCAATCACAACAGACTGGGTCATCTGACCAATCAGAGCAGACCAACCACAACAGACTGGGTATCTGACCAATCAGAGCAGAGTACACCAATCACAACAGACTGGGCCGTCTGACCAATCAGAGCAGAATCGGCTCTCAGGAAGGAGGGGTTTAGAAAGGGGGAAATTTGTAGTACAATTATTTGTAGTTTAAATAATTGCAAAAAACTGCAAGTAACACAGACTAAAATTAAAGTAGAAAGACTAAAATTGTACATTCTTGAAAAACGTACTTCAATAAACTTCTATTTACAACTTAGAAAAAAAATGTTTTCAGTATAAAAGCAAAGGCCCTTCTGTGAGTGTTGGACCCACCAAGTGCACTTGATGTGCACACTGGTGCACACACTCTTCTGACGGCGAAAATTCTGGAATTTGGCCTTAATATGAGCAATAGTGATGTTTGCCTCAGCAAGTCAAGTCAAGTCAAGTATATTTATATATCGCTTTTCACAATATAAATTGTATCAAAGCAGCTTCACAGTATCAATCAAATAACAAAGTTTGTTTCTTAGTGGAAAAAACATCCACGCTTGGTACGGCTGATCAATGGTATTAATGCTTGGTTAATTCATTTTAATATCCAAATAGCAAGTACTATGGATGAAATTGTTATGGGCTACTCAAACACACAATCGCACAAGCTCACACCCAACGCCTTGCCTTTGTCTG
Source organism: Meda fulgida (assembly GCA_030578275.1). Taxonomy (NCBI): domain Eukaryota; kingdom Metazoa; phylum Chordata; class Actinopteri; order Cypriniformes; family Leuciscidae; genus Meda; species Meda fulgida. The sequence continues at coordinate 36,593,452 of CM060624.1, forward strand.
TGACACAGAGCTTAAAGGCCATCTATCAGAACTCACTCAGTGTGCATGTGTGTGTGAACGTGACAGATTACAGTCTCTCACATGAAAGGAAATTAGCTTGTCCGTATGAGGAGCAAATGAGGAAGACCAGGACACACACATCAAAGCACCACAGGATCAAATCAGCCAAATGGACTTCATCTGTACGGAGCTTAAAAGAGGCTCCGTTCGGGACTTTTTAGTCTGTCCTGTTTTGGTTTTGTTGTCCTTTTACAAGTTACACAGTGATTATTATAAGTTACACCACCCGAGATGTTTTACATATACATTTAATCAGCTGTCAAACACTTTTATTAAAAGCAGCTGATGAGGAAGATCACAAGCATTTTTATCAGCAATACAGTTTCCAGGGTAAATCAGAGAGAAGCGTGTCCGAAAGTATCTTGGATGATGCTGTACAGAAACAAAAATTATTAGGCTCAAGTAGAGGGTTTTGACCTGACTCTACACACACACACACACACACACACACACACACACACACACACACACACACACACACACACACACACGTTGTGTTTTCATGTTTATGGGGACTTTCCATAGACATAATGATTTTTATACTGTACAGACTGTATATTCTATTCCCTTACACTAACCCTATCCCTAAACCTACCCATCACAGGAAACATTCTGCATTTTTACATTTTCAAACAACATCACTTAGTATGATTTATAAACTGATTTCCTCATGGGGACCAAAAAAAATGTGTTTTTGTCCCCATAACGTAGGGTTTAGCAGGCCACACACACACACTTTTGGATAGTTGGCGTTGTCACTCTGGCGTTTTCATCTTTTATGACACTCAATTACAGTGCCATTCAAACACTTATCTGTGATTTTCTTAGGCTTAGCTTATTTTTATATGTTCTGTGATTAACAGATTTAAATCCCACACATGCCATTAATATAAAATTCATCCAACAGCCGCAGGCATTAAAAACATGTTGAGAATTTATATTTGCTGTTGGGATTTTTCTGAAGCCTCTGTAGTGAGTATAAAACCAGCCTGTCGCGGTGGAGGCAGATATGTGTGTGAGCTCATAATTAAACTTGCTTTTGCTGTTGATATTCAGCTTTAAATTAGCTTGTAAGCGAATCCTACAGTAATTAAAACTGTAGATTCATGAATCATCAAGGTTGAAAACAGTCCTCAGAGCACTACCTGCATCTGCGTCCTTGCTTTACTCTGAATATGTGAGGTGCTTTACCATTAAATTATTTAGTGGGGATAAGTGTATATTGTATAGCTATTAAATGCATCTTCAGAGATCAAATACAGAATTGCCTGACATTTTCTGAAGAACTGACCAAAGGACACTGCATATAAGAGAGAGAGAGAGAGAGAGAGAGAGAGAGAGAGAGAGAGAGAGAGAGAGAGAGAGAGAGAGAGAGAGAGAGAGAGAGAGAGAGAGACATCAGCAGGTTCTTCTCAAACACATGACATCGATCAGCGCATGACATCATTCTCCTCTACAGCGAGCTCAATGCCCATGTGTACAGATCACACCGAAGAGCTGAGCCAAGACATTTCTCAGGCTATACAGCACAGATGCTGATTCTCCTTTTCACCATCACACACCATATAAACCACTCAACTACATAATCATCCACATATATAACGTCACATCCATACACAATTATGATCTATCACAACCATATCATCATCAACAACAACAACTCATGGCTCTCTCACAATACCTTTATACCCTGTTACTCTAAAATAAATGATGAAAATACCTGAATACCTGATCTGCTTTGTACTGTAGTTACTGTATCTGTATATACTATATCTCAGCCATAGTTACCACTTCTTTAAATCTTAAAAAAACTGAAATTATATAATAATTATACATAGCCTACATTACTATATCAGGCCCAACATTTTACTCTAACTAAATTACTAATATATATATATATATATATATATATTACATTTTCACCTCAATAGAGTACTGCAGTGATGACTGCAAAACCATAAGCATCACCTCGACAAAAACCCTACAGGATTTGTCCATTGGCTTTTGAATTTTTGCAGAAAATAATAATCTATTTTGAAGCATAATTACAATCACCAGAAGTAAAAAGCTAACCATAAGTTAAGTTATAAAGGAACTACATCATGACATTATCAAGGTAGTGAAATTGTGTAATTAATCCGTCTCAAATAAACAAAAGGCAACCTTTTAGAATAAATAAATGTAATTTTGTGAAATTTATTAAGGAATAGTATCATTTAAAGAGATCATTTGTGAAAAAAAGACTGTTAACACAATTACAATGTCTATTTTTCATGCATTTAAGTCAGTTGCCTTTCATATTTGAAAGTAAGTCAAGCAATATTTGAGGTCTGTCTATGGATATAGACAGATGCATTATTCCATGAGCAGTCACTTTAACAAATGGATGACAATAAAAGACCATAACAGTGAAATATTCTGCACATCAGTCTTACAGTAACATCACTGTCTGGACAATATACTGACCTGCACAGTAGAGCACATATCAGACAGTGACTTAATAAAACACTCCATCAGAGAGAGAGAGAGAGAGAGAGAGAGAGAGAGAGAGTGAGTATGACAGTGCTTCATCTGGACTCAGCCCAGGAAATGAAAGCTGATGTGTGTGTGTGTGTGTGTGTGTGTGTGTGTGTGTGTGTGTGTGTGTGTGTGTGTGTGTGTGTGTGTTCTTTACACTAACAGATGCAACATATATCATGATCCACAAGATTTCCCTCCCTCACACTCAGTATTCAGTGTGTTGGATGTAATGCAAGTGGTTAGAGAGCCGTCTGACTTACTGAAACACACACGGGTCTTTGACTGTACCGTACAGTATCACCCAGGACCGAATCGCCCTGTGTACCTGTGTCCCCTGTGTAATGTCATGTGACCCCTGCACTTTGTGCTACAGATTAGCAGGATATTGAACATACATTGTTTGAAAGATTTAACTCTGTAATCAGAATCACTCAAAGCATTAGTTTTATTTTGAATTCATTGGAATATCACCCAATTCATCAGCCCCTATTCATTGCTTTTACAATTCAATTGATTATTATAAAAATAAAAAATAAATAAAAACAAACAAACAGAGTTGTATATAAATTAGCTTAAATTAAATTACACTGAAAAGAAATTGGTGTAGAATTTACTCTGAAACAATTTTCACTTGTAAATTTCACTTACAATTACAAAAGAAACAGCAAGTAGCACATTTAATTAAACATGATTTTTTTAAGCAGAAGGACTGAAATTCTATTTGCTTGTAAAACCCTCCAATAATCTTGTTGCAACTCACCAAAAAAAACCCAGATTTTTCAGTGTACGCTGATTTTTTGTGTGAGTTTCTTTCTCTTCAACCCTATAATACGGTGCTATTTCCCTCCTTGTGAAAATAATGGTTGGATTTTTCTGACAGCGTATTTAAGGGATTTTTTTTCACTTCACTTCAATAGTTCAACCCTGTTATGAGAACAAACTCTTGACCCAAAGCACAATAATATTGACTGTAACTAATGACACTTGCTAGTTAAGACCTTTCTATCCATTTTTGCACTGACCTTCAACTCTGTAACATTCAACCCTGTAACGATTTGAATGGAAAAGCATCATAGGCGCTGCCAACAGAGACTATTATCCTTAAACCCATCCTCCTGTATTGTGCCATCTGCTATTTCACTATGCTTTCTCTCACTAATAGAAACAAGTTCCTTAAAATCACTAACACTTCCTAAAAAATAATTGGCCTTCCCACTCCCAACTTGTGGGCTCTCATTGACGATGATACCATTCGTAGAGCAAACGTGAATTACACAAAATCCCAGCCGCCCTCTCAACTCATGTTTCATCCTTCTTCCCTCAGGCCGCAGATACAGACAGCTACAATTTTGTACTCTCAGCTACACGAGCGTTGAATTCACATGCGTAATTTATTATAATTATTTAATTATATCTGTCTATGATATAGTCTATTTATGTGTACAAAATATGTGTGTTCTGTTTGGTATGTGCATATTATGCGTGTTGAATGTTGCTCCTGGTACAGTCTGCAAAATAAGCAAACGGACATTCAGTACCATCTATATATTTATTGTGAATACAAATGTCATTTACGTCTTTTAGCTTTTCAAGAAGTTTAAAGCGGTTGCGAAGAGTGTGAATGTGCGAACGTGCACCTGGAAATAAAGCAAAATACCTGAGGAAAAATGAGAATTATTCCTCTGATGCCATGTCTGTAATTTATTGCCAAGATAAATTGAACGGTTGAACGACACATTTGCGACACTACGGTTTTTGGAAACAGTCATGACTAGCTAGTTGATTTCTTCAACGATGCATCGTACTCTGGTAGTTAAGCAGTGAGTTACGTCGTTGTAAGGGGAACACACCCCGGAATATTACTGACAGACAATGTCAACAATGTCATATGAGAGAAAAATAAGGTGTTTTTGAACATTCATGCATGACAACCTATTCTATTAGAAACAAAAAACAATATCGAGACTTTGTAAAAGTTCATAGGTCCTCTTTAATTTCTTGAATGTTCGGAATAACCTTTTCAATGAAATGATAAAACATACTGAAATTTCCAGAACACATGAAACCTTCTCTAGAGAATGTCCTTCATATCTGGTTCCTGTACTCAAAGCTGTAACTCTTGTATGTGGTATTCAAGCGCTGCTTCAGGGTGAAAGTCTTGGCAGGAAGGCATGCATACACACATGTTTAGTATAAGGCTTGAGTTTCAGTATTTATTTATTTTCTGTTCCTTCTCTACCTGCACCTGTTTCACACACACACACACACACACACACACACACACACACACACACACACACACACACACACACACACACACACACACACACACACACACACACACACACACACACACACACACACACACACACACACACACACACACACACACGACTACAGTACAGATTTGACCCTCTCTCTCTGCAACCCACAGTGAGCCAGATGACGTCCATCAGCGTCTCTATAATTATCTTACTCTGACACAGAGTAGGTGGAATTAGATTCCTGTATTAATTATAATCTAACACCATAAACGCCCTGCTGGGCAGAAGACACATCTCTCACTCAGGTTGCCAGATTGAGACCCCCTGGCAAGAGAGAAAATACAATTGTGGGTCCACTTACTCGCCCCCTCTCCCGCAGAGTGCAGGAGAAGCGGTCCAACTCACACTGGTGTACGTCGAGACAGGATCCGCTTATAACAGCTGGTCTTGGATCAGCTTCCTGCCCTCCAGCTGGGGCAGTAACAATTATAAGACATAAAGGAAAACTGGGCAAGGATGAATACATGGTAGCTCAGGCAATAGATAAACAAGGCCTGCAGTCACACTGTACTAACTTAGTGTTGCATATTCCAAGTCTTCTGAAGTCATAAGATAGCTTTGTGTGAGCGACGTGTAACGGAGCCAAGCTAGCTGAGAAGGTTAACATCACTCCCCTGATCTCAAGAAGCACACTAGCGACTGACGCTAGAGACTGCGGTCTTGTTAGCGCGGCTGACCATGCCGGAGACGCCAGTTCGCCAGGGTTATATTGGTGCCGTGACCCGGATGTGAGTGAGGTTTAGGGAGGTGAGGGTAAGGGGGGCCAGCTAGTGAGAACTGTGCAGGTAAACCTCACTCCCCTGATCTCAAGAAGCGCACTAGTGACTGAGAGACGGCAGTCTTTAGCATCCTTGTTAGCCCGCCCATGCCGGAGACGCCAGTTCGCCAGGGTTGTATTGGTGCCCTGACCCGGACGTGAGTTAGGTTTAGGGAGGTGAGTGTAACGGGGAGTGTAATGGCCAGCTAGTGAGAACAGTGCAGGTAAACCTCACTCCCCTGATCTCAAGAAGCGCACTAGCAACTGAGAGACGCCAGTCTTTAGCATCCTTGTTAGCGCGCCCATGCCGGAGACGCCGGTTCGAGTCCCGCTCGAAGCAGTACGAGTAGGACCAGAGGGGTAAAATTGGTGCCGTGACCCGAATGGGAGTGATGTTTAGGGGGTGTGAAGTAAAGTCCTGTGTGAGGTAAACCTCACTCCCCTGATCGCAAGAGACACACTAGCAACTGACGCTAGAGATTGCGTCCGTGTTAGCGCACCCGCCTCTCATTTTCGTTTCGGTAGGACCGGAGGGGTTACAAACAGACCAAAAGTCGTTTTCACTGAAAATCTTCCCTTCCGTCAATCAAATTTGGATAATTAATAACACACATGAGAAAGTTCACTTTAATATAAACACAGAGCAGCGAGTGCAATTAATACCATATATGAAGGAGGGGGAGAAGATGAAGAAAGCAGGAACTTAGTCCCTACTGTTAGATGTACACTATTTTGATGGCAAAAAAAGACTATTCAAAAGTTGCCATTTATTCAGTTTATTCAATAAAATGAGCAGCAGCCACTGGGATGAATGGTGCTCTGCGTATTTCAGAGCAAAGCGTGGAACTGTGTTCATTTGCATGCAAGCAGCTCATGAATTCAGTGTCTCTTGTTTTGCATTACATTTGAACTTCATCTCTGCAAGTGCTGTGAGTTTGGGTTGCTTATAATGTGCATTTCAAAACGCAACACTTGCCAACCATCTTCCCATGGCAATGAAAATCGTTTATAAATCTGTTGTCAACAAAAGTCGGTCTCCCTGCTTTTTTTCCGTCAAAATAATATGTCTATATGTTTTACCAACAACATTACGATTAAGTGTAATTTTACTGTTTATTATTATTTATAAAATACTTGATTTTTATTTTACAGTACAATAGTATTATTACTATAGTATTTTAACTACATATGACAAAAACAATATATGACAAAATAATAGATTTTGGGGTTAAATTGTACAGCCCTCCACACAAGCATAGCCTGAAGCGCTATACAAAATTTCATTATAAATTGCTATTTTAATATTTTGCAAGGTGGTGATTTACCAGCAAGCAATGGCCGTCATTTCACTGTCTAGGTACCTGATATAGTCTGGCTATGAGTAACCCACTTCTAGCCAAAATAGCCTGAATTTGGTTACATGTTGTTTTTGCCAAAATAACATGAGATGTATGATATTCCATCATGTAAGCAAAGTTAACAGTGATAACATTGCTATGGTTAGACATCTATTACATTTTCACTGACAGCCCAGATTTTGCCTTGTTTTAGCCTAGACGTCAGGGCAGTGTTTGGACGGCTATTAGACGTCTTTTAAATGCAAAATTGCTTGCTGGGATTCCTATGAATTTGTACAGTACAATATGATTCAAACGGAAATGTACGATTTTTAGAAAAAAAGTAAGCATGAAGGTCCACCCCTAAACCTAACCATCAGTGGGGCGTAAGCATATTGTACGAAAACGTACGAATGAGATACAACGTACAAATGTACGAATATATTCATATGAATTAGCCACCAATTTGTCAAAAAGTAAAATAGTTACAAATCACCATGAGAGTGTGTTGAGCTGCCCGGTTTTAATGAAATAATTCAAAAACAATTTTAGGGCTGGTAAGAATTTTTTAAGGCCAGAATATTTTTTCACGTCACTGTCCATTAGCAGGTGTGGTAAAAACCTGGTAAAAAAGCTCACGTTTGCATGATGAAAGCATTCTCCATCACTATTTCTGCCAATATTGATGCACTGCAGTGGTTCAGTGTTCACATCAGAGCTGTTCTTCTCTCTCTGCAGCAACATTAATTGTCCGGGGAGCTTCTATGCAGCTAAGATTACAGAAACCCCAATATCTCTCATCTCGTCATCAGTTGTTTCATTCGCTCTCTCTTTCTCTCTTCCTCTTGTCTCTCTCCAACACATATCCACGGTCTCTAGTGGCCTGTTATATTTTTGAGTAAAACACTTTTAAACTGGATGCATTGTTCCTGCAGTTTAGCTTAATATGTTTCATCTGTCCGTAGTGGATTGTTTGTAGTGTGGAGCCCCAGAGGAGGCCACACAATCCTGCTCCTTTAGCTCCTCCATATGCTCCAATGCTGTGCTCCAAATTACTCAGAAGATGCCATCAATACATGGGGTAGACTCCTTACGACAACCTTATTGCCCAAAAGTTTGAAAGCACTTTCTGCATTGGAGTGTTTTCCTGTAATCTTTGGAACAGTTTCCATTCCAGACAATCCGTTGTGATAATGTAAAGCTGCTAATTTGGTAACTCAGCCGAATGTGATTTTAATTGATCACATTCTGTGAGCGTTTTCCAGAACGTTTTCACGGACGTCATGCCATCATCTGGAAGGTTTTCTGCTAACCACTGCTCCATTTCAAACCCATTTTCACTTGATGGTCCATGTGGAGACAGCATCAGCTGAAGTCATTTGTTGTGTAATGATAATATGGAAAAAACACTGTCTAACCCTGTTTATAGGGTGGAGCTTGTCAGAGACCACCAGTGTAAATGCTTCTTGTTTTCTAATTTAACAACATTTTTCATCACAAATTATATCTTCACCATTAAAAAAATAAAACAAGTGAAAAGCTGAAAATTTACATGATTTTCAGAATCCTTTGGTTTGTCTCCGTTACCCATACATCATTTTACACAATGTAATAATTACATCTTATTAAGATATATTATAAGGAGAAATTGAGTGACAACTGATATTTCTCTGCATTTTATGTTAGTAGTCTGCTATACTTCTACTACTACTATTTTGTCCCGGTCAAGACATAGAGACTATATAAACCTCTGAGGCTGCCTGATATTGTGTAGGTCCCACCTCTACTGCCACAAAAATCCTAATGGGTTAAGGCATGGATCTCTGAACATGTCCTGTGGTCTCTGGCACCAAAACATTAGCAGAAGATCCAAGTCCTGTAGGTTGGGAAGTTGGGCCTCTATGGATCAGATTTGTTGCTCTAGTCTAGCATGTCCCATAGAAGCTCATTTGAATTGAGATCTGGGGAATTTGGAAGTTAGGGCAACACCTTTATCATGTTCCTCAAACCATTTCTGAATTATTTCTTCACTATGGAAGGGTGCATTATCCTGTTGAAAGAGGGCGCTGCCACCAGGGAACACCATTGCCATGAATAGCTGTACGTGGTCTGCAACAATCTTTAGGAAGGCAGTATGTGTCAAAGATTGCCCAAGATTGCCCAGAGCATCACATTGCCTCTGCCAGCCTGCCGTCTTACCACAGTGCATCCTGCCATCTCTTCTCCAGGTAAATGACACACATATACCCGGCTCTCCACTTGATCTAAAAAACTTCATCAGACCAGGTGACCTTTTAGGAGTGGTCACGGGTCATCATAGGCACTCTGACCAGTCTACGGCTACGCAGCAAACTGAGTTTCACTGTGTGTTCTGACACCTTTCTAGGATTGAGTTTTCAGGCGTTTGAGCTACACAGTGACTCTTCTGTGTGATCGGTTCAATTTCGGTGTTAACTCTAAAAACAGTTCAATCCAAAACTAATGTTAAAGAGCAAACATGTTGAAGATTAGCCCATGGGCTGTCGATTCATTAAATTATAAGCTATTTCCTCACAAAAAACTTTTTTCAGCGTAGTGAAGCATCTCCTCCATTGACATCCATTTCACAAGTTCATACTTACAAATAAGTTAAATGGTATGCGTATTTGGCGTGGTGTCTGAGGAACGGGCTCCGGGCTCAGTGTTTGGCCTGAACCCAGAGTACTCCCGCCGTATTGCTGGCTGTGGCAGGAACCAGCCAAGCCTGAGGAGTTGGGTGGTGGAGGGATGCTAAAAAAGTCGAGGATTTTAGGTGAGTCGACTGTGTATATAGGCCTCCTCTCATGCTGATAGGATAGATGTGTTGATTGCTGATGACGTGTTGATTGGATAGATTATTTGTATGTCCTGAACTTTGTTAATGAAACATACATTTAAAAAAAAAAACATAAAAAAAAACCCTGCCTATTATCTCCTTCCCTGCATACTGTAGCGTTAGCAGTTGTGCTTTTTTCGGCTAAGGTTGCAGGCTTGCCTTCAAGTGGCTTTGCCTATAGTGTTAAAAATCTCATTGATCTACATTACAAGCTAGCAAAATGATCTTAATTTTTGGCCATATAAATAACAACAAATGCACCAAAGTGCATATTTTGCTCAGTTTGGGCCTCTGAACAAAGTAGGTGTTTTTTCCTCCTTCAGTGTGAGCTCTTTTATAGGGTTAATACAAACACCTCAAGTACAGTATGGGCTGTGTTACTACTGAATACGGTGCACTCTTCTGTACATAATAATACATAATAATTAACAAAACTGTTGTGTAACAGTATCAAAATCCAATTGTTTGTAATGTTAAAAATCACAGTTACTTCCGACTGAAAAAAGAAAACAATGGTGATCAAAAGTAAAAAAAAAAAAAAAAGTTATTATGCAGATTAGTAAATTAGTATATTAATGCTCTTGTGAACATCATCACACCAATTGGGCCTAAAATACACTGAGAAAGCTTTCTGTCAGCATTCGCGTTCACCTCAAGGCACTTGTTTGGCTGGCAGAAACCTGTGGAAGTATGTGATTTGACATCTGCCATCTTGTTGTGTTGCTTCCTCTCACACCATAAGCACAACTTTCAAGCAAGCAACATGGCTAACATGGATAAAGCTTGAATGCTCCCGTTGTTATCAACAATACTGCACAGATTAGGCTTTATTTGGAAGCCTTTTAGACACCTTTGTTGAATATAACTGCAGTTTTGTTGCATTTATCTGGCCCTCATTAGCCTTACAGCACTGAACAAAACCTACATTCACAGAGGTCCACACACACGCCATTCCTCTCACAGGAAGTTCGCCTTTACCCCCTTCTGTGAAACCTTCCATACACACTTATCATCAGGCACACACAGTCATGTGCTCTCACACACAACACACACTCCCTCTGTCTGTTTCTATGTGTTGAATGCAGCTGCAGGTGGGGGGTGGAAGACTAATGTGTTGGCCTCATGATGGAGGCTTTTCTGCCAGTATGTGATGAAAAACAAAAAACAAAAATCGCTTTACTAATGAGAAGCAAATGCATGTAATAAACTCCCTCTCTCACCTTTTCCTTGCCTACAATAAATGTCTTTTAATGTCTTTTAGTACATTCAAATGCTGCATTATTAGGCTCAAGCACAGGGTTTTGACCTGACTCTCCACACACACACACACACACACACACACACACACACACACACACACACACACACACACACACACACACACACACACACACACACACACACACACACACACACACACACACACACACGTAACTATAAATACAAGACTTCTAGAGACTAATGGAGTGTTTTAAGAATAAACATAATAATTTGTTTTAATTGTTTTCTTCCAAAAAAAATGTTTTGTCATATTGGGGGGACATTTTTTGTCCAATTTGACATTTTTTGCCCTATTGGCAAATTTGTTCCCATAGTGTGTGTGTTGCTACTAGCTATAGTGAGAGAGAATATACATGTGTGTGTGTGTGTGTGTGTGTATACATAGAGTTCAAACCTAAGCCCATAATAAATATTATTCTTATGAAACAAACATGCGCTGCACACAAGCTCATTACTGACCTGCTACACACACACACACACACACACACACACACACACACACACACACACACACACACACACACACACACACACACACACACACACACACACACACACATTGTGTTTCTATATGTTATGGGGACTTTCCATAGACATAATGATTTTTATACTGTACAAACTGTATATTCTATCCCCTTACACTAACCCGACCCCTAAACCCATCACACAAAACTCTCTGCATTTTTACATTTTCAAAAAAACATCATTTAGTCTGATTTATAAGCTTTTCCTCATGGGGACCAAACAATGTCCCCACAAATACAAGGATCTCGGATATTGCCATCTGTGTGGGGACATTTTGTAGGGTTTACCAGGACACACACACACACACACACACACACACACACACACACACACACACACACACACACACACACACACACACACACACTTTGGGGTTCTATGTTTTAGGGGACTTTCCATAAACATAATGATGTTTATACTGTAAAAAAATGTTTCCACGGTAGCTTGTTTAATAAAACAATGGTGAAAATGTATCAATGTAGGCTACTTTTATTCTGTCCGTTTTCAACATACCTGATAAAGCTACTCAAAGCGTCCGTCTTCAGTTTTCCCACTCAGCGAATTTGCAAACGCTGTTTAAGTTTCAGACGGTGTTCTACCGCCACTGGTGAAGTTCTCTCTGAATTAATGTAGTGAAATGAACGATGTCTGTACACCCATTTATCACGCGCGCTGTTTACACTGTGTGTGTGAGCGCGTGACCTCCTCCGCGCGGTCTCCGGCCCGACTGGGGTTTGCTCAGGTGAGGAACACCTTTAATGGTTTCACACACACGTATAACGCATCTCATTCCCCGTCTGAAAGGTGATTTATGAGATTTGTTCCCCTCAGTGTGTCTGAATTAGTCCAACAGCTACCGAGATTTGGTCAGCACAGAAGCTCTGAAATATACCGTAACTCTTTCGTAGCCTGAGTGTTTTTGGACATTTAATTTAGGGGTTATTTCATTTGGATATTTCCTTTAGCACTTCCACATTGCATGGATATATGATTGTAGGCCTAGGCTATATGTGCCACAATACAGGTAGTATAGCAATCCTGTCACTCTAAATGCGTCTCTATAGCACGCATTGTGTTTACCGTGCAATTTAATTCGCGAAAATGAGTTTTTACGTGCATATGATACGCATGGGTATGTTTAGTAGCCTACGTTCGGGTAGAATTAGTGGTGTGGTGTGTATTACACGCAAAAGTCTACTTACTAAGTCTAGATACTTCGTATCACTATTTTTCGATTATAAATTGCACGATAAACACAATGCGTGCTATAGACACGCATTTTCATGAGACCAGGCTGAGTATGGAGATAGTCTATATGGCACATTTATACTTTGGTCTTGGAGAATTTAATAAGCAATGATTCAGTTCATAATGACATCGTATGCCTTTTCATCGCAGACATCATAACATAATTTATTCCCCTTCCACCAGAGGGCACACACAGTCCTGCTAATTACACATGCACTGAACACACACTTGTATGTCAGCTGAGCTAAATCTCATAGGAACCAATATAAATGTGTTAATTCTCCATGAACCCATAAACACTAGTGTATCCGTCTGTCAAAATCATTATTTGAAAGAAATCCAATCTATGGGAAGAGCAGCGTTTACTCTAGGAAAGTGACATGAGATCATTCAGCAGCAACAGAAACCAGATTGTTTCATTAGTATACTGAAATGAAGAGATTTTATGCTAAGGTTTTTGGTAAAACATATTGACCAACGTGTAAAAGCACTAACCTGGTTGATGAATGTTAAATATGGTGATTGATTACCATATTCATACACCATTTAAATGGTGTTATAAGGTCCTTCAAAGACTACCAGGCATGTTTTCATTGTATATTTTCATAGAAATAATTTCATGTTTTAAAAAAAAAAGTAATAATCTTACAAAAAATACCAAAGTGGTACTGCCATGTTTTTGGGCATGTACCGTAGGAATGGTCTTCAGTACCATGCTATCCTAACTGTACATACTTACTGTACTGTACTTACTATGGTACTGCAGTAGAGTCATATTACATTTACATTTTTTTTATAATAATACCATACATATTTTTGTTTTTTTAAAATTAAGCAACAACATATACCAGTGATTTCCATAATGTTCTGTAAAGATAAAAAAATTATATTTTGAGATTTTACAATGACAATTACAAGGCTTTTATAAAACATTGACTAAAGTGACATACACTAACTTTTGGATTGAATTTTAATATTAACTATTTTATTACCATATTCATACACCATGGTATTTAAATTGTGTTATAAGGGCCTTCAGAGAATACCATGGCATTATTATGGTATTTCAATTGTATTTTTTCATGGAAATATTTTATTATTACTATATTTAAAAAAAATAGAGACAGTACCATGGTACTGTCATTTTTTAGTACTGTGGTCTTTTTGGAAGTACTTTAGAATACTATATAAATTCAGTGCATGCTATATTTTAAAACACAACGGTACATGTTATTGCAACAGTACAAAAAAATGGATTACCATTTTTATAAGTAATACCATAGTTATTTTTTTAAACACCAAAGCCCTTTTACAGTGCTTTACCCTGCACACATTAGTAACTAAAGAGTGAATAACCATCGGTGACCACTAGATGGTGCTGTGTGAAGAGTTTTAGTGATGATGATGATGATGATGGTGGGGGAGGTGTGTGTGTGTGTGTGTGTGTGTGTTCCTTTAAACCTGCAGTGCTCACATATTCTGCCTTTATATATTTGAGCTTGGAAATCTCCAACAGCTTTATGTTTCCTCGCTACTTTAACTACAACCACAAGGACTCTTATGAGTTCTCTGTGCAACGCAAGACTCCTCATGGCCAAACAAGGATAATGGCTTGCCTTCTCCTAATGTGTGTGTGTGTGTGTGTGTGTGTGTGTGTGTCTGTGTGTGTGAGTGTGTGTGCATATCTGCAGTAAAATGACAGGATGTGTACTGCTGTAGGGCTCTCCGAAGGGATGGGGCAGGAATGAGACAGAACAATGCGGGGGGCAGTGAAACCCATCAGCTAGAATAGAACGAGCCCTCCACCCTTCTTTCATCCCTCTCTCTCTCTCTCTCTCTCTCTCTCTCTCTCTCTCTCTCTCTCTCTCTCTCTCGCCTGCCTGCACCTCTTCCTTCCTCTCCTGCTCCGTATTTCACACCCCTCCGTCCCGAACAATCAAACGGCTGGCCAGGGCCTCTGCTCTGGGACCGCATGAGGAAATCCATAACAATGTCATAAGTACAGATGCCAAAAAAGAGAGAATTTATCCTGTTTTATGTGAATACACTCGACTGCAACGCTTGCATTTATTGCAGCGAGTCTGGCCCCGCGATGGCAGAAAGACGGATGGCTGTTTGACTGCTCAACATGTTTGCTATGAAAATAAATCCCCCCCGTAGAGTATCTGATCAGTGTGATATAATGGAGGTCTGTTGGCTGGTGACAGCAGGTAATGTTTACGGCACAGGAACTCGCTGGTTGTGTTATTAATGAAGGAGCTCTGTCCCTGCGGTGGGTCTAATTCACCAGTGTGTAATCTGCAATGATTATTAGCCTAACCTTTAGCGCACCATGAAGACGTGCGTTCGAATGAAGGCATCTTCTAGCACGGACACACATGGCGGCAGTGTTAGCGGGGTGTTGTGTGTGTATAATGTGGGGGTTTAGTGTTGTTCTGAATGCTGGTGAACTACACCTCTGCAGAAAGCATTGTCCCGTTTAGACGGGTTTCTGCCTCATTCTTTGCTGGTCTTTTACAGCCCGACATAAACAGAGCCACAGGCAGCCAGTGCCACACTACTTGTGTGAGCTTGTGTGTTTCTTAAGTGTCTGTTTTTGTGTGCGTCTGAGGGGCTGTGTATGTGTGTGTGTGTATCAGTTTGTGAGGGCTTATTGTATATTTGCTGTATATCTCTTTGTTTTCTTGTAGCTCAGCTGTTAGAGCCTGGTGCTGGCAACTCCAAGGTCATCGGTTTGATTCCCAGCTGGGAACACACATACTGATATACAATGTATTGCTTGAAAGGAAGACTTGTAGAAAAAGAATGCTAAAAACAATCTGCTAATCAAATAATTACATAAAACTTTCGTCTGAGCTTCAGAAAATCTGATAATTGTATGTCCCCATCCATTTTTGACTAGTTCTCCTTCTGACATACAGTTGCAGGGCGGGATGAAGTGATCTGAGCTGCTTCTTGTCTATTTGAGAGTATGATTTAGTGAAGTGAGGTCATTAGGAAACCTCAGTGCGGACTCAAATTGTTTCATTTGGCTGTAGTTTGCGGCTTGGGAGTTTTCACTGTGAGATTTGGCCTCTCTGGACAGGCACTTCCTGCTCTGGGACCTTCTTCAGTTTACTACTTCCTTCTTGTGCAGACAGCAGGACCAATGGGGTGTCAGATCACTGTCAGATCTCTGTATATATTTGACAGGCTGTTGAATAAGGGTGCTGATGTCTCAGGCTGAGCCGCACACAGTCAGACTCCAGCGACTCTTGTCTTAAAGCCCCCTAGTGGTGAAAATCAAGCTTTGTTTTTTTTATGCTTTAAGACAAAAAGTGAGTGAGCAAATTCATAAGTCGACACCATTGCTGAGTATTTTCTCTTTAAAACTGCAGTGAAACAAAGACAGTCTCAAAAATCATTGTCATTCTCGTGTTACGCAGCACGTTTGAGGTTCAGCAAGAACCAATGAGGTTCATTCTTGTGTTACGCAGCACGTTTGAGCTTCTGCAAGAACCAATGAGGTTCATTCTAGTGTTACGCATCATGTTTGAGCTTCAGCATGAACCAATGAGGTTAATTCTCGTCTTACGCATCACGTTTGAGCTTCTGCAAGAACCAATAAGGTTCATTCTTGTGTTACGCATCATGTTTGAGCTTCTGCAAGAACCAATGAGGTTCATTTTCGTGTTACGCAGCACGTTTGAGCTTCTGCAAGAACCAATGAGGTTCATTCTCGTGTTACGCATCACGTTTGAGCTTCAGCAAGAACCAATAAGGTTCATTCTTGTGTTACGCATCATGTTTGAGCTTCAGCAAGAACCAATGTGGTTCATTCTCGTGTTACGCAGCACGTTTGAGCTTCTGCAAGAACCAATGAGGTTAATTCTCGTCTTACGCATCACGTTTGAGCTTCTGCAAGAACCAATGAGGTTCATTCTAGTGTTACGCATCATGTTTGAGCTTCTGCAAGAACCAATGAGGTTCATTTTCGTGTTACGCAGCACGTTTGAGCTTCTGCAAGAACCAATGAGGTTCATTCTCGTGTTACGCTGCACGTTTGAGCTTCTGCAAGAACCAATGAGGTTCATTCTCGTGTTACGCAGCACGTTTGAGCTTCTGCAAGAACCAATGAGGTTCATTCTCGTGTTACGCAGCACGTTTGAGCTTCTGCAAGAACCAATGAGGTTCATTCTCGTGTTACGCAGCACGTTTGAGCTTCTGCAAGAACCAATGAGGTTCATTCTCGTGTTACGCAGCACGTTTGAGCTTCTGCAAGAACCAAGGAGGTTCATTCTCGTGTTACGCTGCACGTCTGAGGTTCTGCAAGAACCAATGAGGCTCATTCTAGTGTTACGCATCATGTTTGAGCTTCAGCAAGAACCAATGAGGTTCATTCTTGTGTTACGCAGCACGTTTGAGCTTCTGCAAGGGGTTTGTTCTCGTGCATCATGCATGATGGACCTTGCTGATCAATGTTTATATGTGAATAAAAGCCTAAATTAAATCTGTTTGGACTAAACCGATCGATCACACCCATCACACATCGATTTATATGGATTAGTTTTACATCTCTTTATGAATGTGTTGAAGCGTCAAAGTGGTAGTTGTGTATCTGTCAATAAAGAAATCGCTCAGATATGATTAAAAATATCTTCATTTGTGTTCTGAAGATGAACAAAAGTCTTACAGGTTTGTAACAACATGAGGGTGAGTAAATGATGACAGAATTTCATTTTTCAGTGAACTAACCCTTTAACTGTGCTCAGATTTGCTACCTAAATCTGCAAAGATCCGAGATCTCGTGAGCTAAAACATTCCTCCATTTTTCCAAGATAAATTAATCTGAGCTGTTATCCACATTCATTTTAGAGCTACATTCTCTTACTGTACATCAACAAATATCTTGCTCACGGGCAAGAATGGTTAATATTAAACGTTACTTTTCTTAACTTAAGAGTTAACACTCCATTTATCTTTGATTTTAAAGTAAAAGAATTCTGTATTTTTAATGTTTTAAGGTGTTCACTGTTATAAGGCATGGCCACATTTTGGCGAAATTTCGCATGCAAAAAAATATCTATGAAGCACAGAATTCACTTTCAAACCAAGTAACTTTCTGTTGGTTCAGCAGAAAATTCTTGTGACCAACTTGAACTGGTATGAAATCTGCATGGGAAAGGCATGAAATGCATGGATTCCTATGGAAATTACCAAATTTCACCTTCAAAATTTTGCAGAACAACAGTAATATCCCCCCTCATGGTACTACAGTTTGTTTACTTGAATGTAACTTAAGACTCCATTAAGTTTTCTGAGCTGCCTGTGAGCAATAACATTTTCCTCTGGGCTCTGTTACAGTAAGTGGCTTATGTTCACAGTATAATATAAAGTAAAAAAAAACAACAAAAAAAACATTTGTGGTCTGGAGACATTTCAACAGTCATTTCAGTGGTTTTCTAGAGATAGATAGCAGTCAGCAGCACAGTGTGACAGCATGAGAACAGGAAGCCAGACATGATGATTAAGGGGGCACACACTTTTACAGGTGGAGAAAGAGAGGCAGAGAGAAAAAGAGAAAGAGAGACGAAGGTGAAGTTCTGGAGGAAACAGCTGTTGGTCGGATGCCTCAGGAAATACAGTGACACAGAAGAAATCATGCTTTTTTTCGTGCATATTTGCTCTTGATGTCTCTGAGTTCCCTAAGGAGATCTGTGTGCATGGTGAAATGAACACCTAACTCCAATAACACCAAATAATAATTACCTTATTCACATCGTTAATTGAACATGTCTGTCGTCCATTAGTGTTTGAGTCATGTGAGCAGTCTATGACCGTCCATCCTGTTGCAGTTCATCATGTGCTGTGTGTGTGTATGTGTGTGTGTGTGTGTGTGTGTGTGTGTGTGTGTGTGTGTGTGTGTGGTCCAGTCACGACCTGTGTGCGGTTTCATGTGTTTGGGAGTTCAGTTCTGTGCCTCTATCTGTCCATCTGTGTGTATTTGTTGCCTGATCCAGTTTCTGAATTCACAGGCGGAGAGAGTAAAGCGGGTTGTGTCCTATTTCTCTGCCAGAGCAAATTCTAAAGCTGGCGTGAGAGGTCGGACTATTCAACACTCACACACACACACACACACACACACACACACACACACACACACACACACACACACACACACACACACACACACACACATATGTTTTAGGCCTTCGCTACATGGCCACCAGCCGTGAGATATATCATGTGTTAGATGCTGGTGTTTGATTAGTCCAATATCCATTTAATAACCCAGAAAATGTGTCGACCAATGTGTACACTGAGATTAGTATTAGATTAGTATTAGATATAAATATGGTTATTTT